>PTEX01000081.1:2183107-2668906 GCA_003342815.1 Eudromia elegans
GGCGGCGGCGGGAGCGGCGGCGCCCCGCAGCAGGTCCCTCATGGGCGCGAGCGGCTCCGGGGCGCGGGCCGCGCACTCCGCCTTCAACATCCCCCACAGCAGCGGCCCCTACGGCTCGCAGGACTCGGTGAGCAGCACCCCGGAGGAGGGCGGCCGGGAGCGGCCCGCGGGCGGCTCCGCCGGGCCCCGCCTCGTCATCGGCTCGCTGCCCGCTCACCTCTCGCCGCACCTGTTCGGAGGTAACGGGGGGGACGGCCGAGGGGGGTCCTGGTGTGTGTGGAGGGCAAGCCCGGCCCAGGGTGTGCGGGTTATAGGGAAACGTCGCCTCGGGCAAAGCGGCGGCGCCTCCGCGCTGGGCAGGGTGACCCGGGGGGGTCGCGGTGGCTCCTCGAGGTCGAGGTGGGAGTTTGGGAAGGGAAGCTGCCCCTGCCCCGGCAGTGCGGGCTCGGGCGGCGGCGAGCGAGCCCCGCCGGCCGCCGACTTTAGACTTTAATAGCCGTAATCAGCGCCTGTGTAAATACTCTTGCCTGCTACTTACATAATTAGGGTTTAATTGGATCATGTGTCCCCGCCGTTTATTTTAAAATGGGACCGAAACCCTCTTTAGGTGCCGCTTAGTGCGGCGCTGCTTCTTGTTCCTGTTTCTGGACCCTCGTGCTCTCAGCTGTGGAAAAAACAGAGGTTGAAGTGGGTTTATCTGATGTGCTTCCTCCTTAAGGGCTGAGAATAGTCGGGTGGCTGGCAGTGCCACCAGGGAGCCCTTGTGGAACCAGCACTGTGTGGTCCTGGGAATGCCAGTGCCTCTTGGGACAGGAGGGAACAGGGAGGTTCAGCCCAACCCTGAGTTCACCAAAGCACAAGGGCCACTTAGGAGCACAGGAAACGTGAGGCAAGCTGTCCCGAGTTTTGCCTTTCCAAGGATATTTAGAGGAATAGTGCCAGGGTAGGGTTTGCAGTTTACTGGATCTGTCCTTTAGTCCTTTATCTTAAGGTTAAAAGCTATGTATAAATTGCTGACTGCTCTCCGTGCTGCTTGTTCTAAAGGTCGTTGCTCATCAGACAGATGTTAAGGTGCAATACCACCTCTTCAGTGCTTTCCTTCRCTTGCAAGTTCAAATGAATATATGCTATAAAGTGGTAAAGCACTAACTTCCAGAAGAGCTTTCTTCTGGGCACAARGGAGGTCAATGTAAAATTACTGTGTTTCTCTGTCTTAATAAATCCTTCCATAAGTGTTATTTGTAGAAGATGGAGTTTTCTGTAGTGCAGCCAGTTTGGAGGCAAAGCAGGATGCTCTTCCACCTGACCCTCGTATGCTGYTTGAGGTTTCCGTCGCATAATGAGCCACTCGTAGGCCCTTCTTGGTGCATTAACCTGCAGATAGTGTTCTCTCCTATTTCCTAGATCTAACRCTGTCTCCTCCCAGTGCTATGGCTGAACGCAACATAACAGAAGGCTGTCAAACCCCACCGTGTTAAAGGAGCAAACACAGCCCTTCTCTAGTGTCAAGCTGCTGAATAGCAGTGCTGTGACACAAGGGTACTTGCTATACCATCGCAGCAGCCTGTGGGGGAAGAGGGTGCATGTGCCTTTTAGTGGTGAAAGGATGCCATACTGATGAGGATTGTGCCACGTGGGCTAGGCACAGGGGAATCATTGGAACGTGTAGCCAGTTGGTGATCAAAGGTAAAAGCTTTTTTCCCTTCTTGGGTAGACGTGCTGCTGCAACCTACTCCCTTGTGAAGGGAGACGGGATTAAACGTAGATGCAGTGGCAGGGATGAGTAGCAATAATCTAGGAAACTGTTTATTCAGCTGCAGTAAGATCTCTTCAGAATGGCTATGAACTTGATCACACTTTACTGTGTCAGATGCTAATCTCTGTGTTAATTGCTGTTCTGTAGTTACTTTGTCTTTGGAGAACCATTCAAATTGGAGTATTCTCAAGAATATTGACTGACATGATGAAGAGGTTATTGGTTTTCTTGGTGCAATACTCTATCTACTGACTAATAAATAATGGGATTTCCAATGGTAGGGTTGTGAGTAGCAGCTTGTAAAATGCACTCTCTTTACATGGTCACAAGATGATCATGAATCTACTTGCATTCTGTTCTAAAAATCTTACTCTTTTTTTATGGAGATGGATGACTGTTTAATTCTAGTATTGCARTATTTATGAGGAAGGACTTGCTTCTTGACACATTATTCTTTCTTTTTCCTATTTAAATATTCTGTGATATATAACTCCATCATTTTGAATGTGGAGGTTAAATTTACAGTTGCCTGCTTTGTGTTTTCTTGATCCCTCATAAGAACGAGATGCTTGGAATAAGCAGACTGACTGGACTGACTGACGATTATAAATTGTAGTAGTAGCACTCCCAGTGGTGGAAAATAACTTGAAGGATTGTTCTTGTCCTAATGGGAACTAGCTCAAGCTTGTCTAGGTGTGGCACCTGGCACCTCTCTTACATGTTGTGAGCATGTCTGAAGTACCGTCCCTTGTTTTGCAACCTGCAAATTAAGTGAATTGTTTCTTTTTATATTAAAAACTACTGACACTGATTTTGAAAATTAGCATAGCTGTTTTATAAAACATAGCTGTTCTATAAAAAAAATTCATACATTGAACTGATTCTTCAGTTAYTATGTTTTATAGGCATGTTGTTTGGCTTTGTCTCAGTGACACACAGGTATTGCATTCCTTAGATTTAATTAATTTGCCATTAGTGAATTCTGTTGTCACTTTCTTGGAACAGCTTAGCATATAGAAGTRTAATGCATAAATATTAAGTCCGTCACATACTTAAATCCTTAGTGGTTATTAATATGCTATTTAAACGTTTAAACAAGAATGTAAAAAATTTAACATTCTCCTGTGTTAACATATTGGAAAGTATGATCAACTAATTGCTGTATCCCTTTATTAGGAAACGTAGTATCAATAGACTTCTTTCTCTGTGAGAGGCTAATGGTCCTGACTGAGCTCAGCCTCATGCACCTCGGTGATCTAAGTATAATGAAATAAATACTGCTCTGTATCCTTATGTTTGATCTCAGAGAGAGAGTTCATTTCAAAACTGAGGCCTGTCTCGGAGCGTAAGAGTACTTGTCTGACTGTGCTGTGTGCTTCTCTGGAGTAGCTTGGAGCATTATACAGAAGGAGGACCAAATTCTGTAAAATCTTATCTGGGCTGCTCCAGCAGTGGAGTTGAAACCAGTGTGTGATGTTCACAGAGTTTATTGCAACACTGTCCTAGTTCTAGCCTCTGTCAAGGTGATGAGACTTGGTCAGGAATTTGGGAAAGGAGTTTCCAATTCTGCTCCTCAGTGAAGGGGACTTGATCTTTCTTCTCACCCTCAAAGGAAATTTTCTATTAATCTTCTGTTAAGAATAGCCACTAAATGACTTGGCCTTGAGGTCCACAGTTTCATTTTTGCATTGTGTTTTTTATTCAATAACTGATTTTGCATGGACTGTTCCTATGTTCAGTTGTAACAAGGCTACTCTTGGAGTTACAACATGGCCTATCTRTTTTTGCTACTAATACTCCTTTACTATAAAAATGAGCAGTCCTCCAGGATTTTCTCTCCTTTGGGCAACTGTTGTGTTGTTTCTGTCAGTTAAAATGTTGATAGAGGCTTAGAACCCACCCACCTTATGCTTGTGATCCTATTTCTGTGGTCACAAAGGGGAACATTCTTGCTGAAAACACCTAGTAGAAATATCCTTCTATGGTTCACTTTGAAATCTCCTCATGGGAGTGCTGCTATAAGACAGAAATAAAGGCTGTCAAAGCAGTTTTATCTTTAAGCGTCTTTGAGGAAAAGTTACGTTAAAATCAAACTATAGATAGGAGAAAATGTTAAACACGTATTTGACACCTGTATTATATATGTTTAATCTATAGTGTTGTCAACTATGACTACTTACAGTTTTCAGGCCTGATTTCAACTCTTGAAATAACAGCTTGGAGATTAAGTCACTTCCACGCATCTTTACTGAGGGAAAAAGTTCATTATGTTCTTCTGGAAGTGCATAGTGATGGAATTCACTGGGCTTTTTCTACGTAGTCCCTTACAAYGCATGATTTATTGCCAGTGTAACACTGAAAGGATGGAACCATCACACATATTTTATAGTAGCATTGTAGCATTTGTTTGTAATACTAATTTGCTGGTGAAACAATTCTCCATTCCACAGAAGAAAGTTCATGAACGCCTCAGGTTGTAACTTGGATTATTTGTTAGAATGTGGGAAGCAAATGGCAAAAGAAGAAGCCGTAACTCTCAGAAAGGTAGTTTTTAGGGGCTGTCAGCCTGCTACACAGAATGCCACATCTTGTTTTGTGTCTGTCTGGTTAATTCTATGGCCCATTGGACTATGCTYTACAGAGTCTCTTGATCTTTCTTCCGCATTTTTTCTTGGTGTTTTTGGGGATCTTCTGGTCACTTCCTTGCCCWTTTCCCAGTATCGCACAAGTACTACCGCGTCCTGGAACGAGGAGTGTGATGCTCCAAAAGGCTCCAGATTCCATGCTGTTCCTGTTCTGGCAGCCAAGGCTTCCTCACTGATTTGGGAAGTGTGCTTTGCACTTTCTAAATTAGTGCCTAACTGTGGAGAATGAGGAAAGTTGGTGAGGATTTAGTCTAATAGCAGCCGTTATTTCTCCCTACAAATCCTGACTGTCTTGGACAACTAGATCTACAATGAGAGTGATTTGTGATTAGGAACACAAAAGATAATTTCAGAMGGTTTTGCTATTGCTAATCATAAGTCTTCCAAGATGCAGAACAGCAAGAAAGAGAAGTCTCTCTGTGCTTTGATGTTTTGATTCGTTTGTGTTCAGTTGGCTGTAGCAGTGCTACCCAACTCTATCCATGTTCTTCTGACTTGGAGAAGAGTGAGTAATAGCTGGGAGAGATTGTCTAAATTCTGCTGGTTGTGGAAGAAGATTAAAACAGAGAGCAGTTTGAAAGTGGAATACCAACATGTCTTTGTGCATGGAGCTGCCTTCGTGGCAACCACAGATCGAGGGGGAGATAGACAAGAGCGTCAGGTTCTCATCAGCTCTACCTATGCGAGCTGACTGCAAGGTGAAGGAGAAGGGTCACTTTAACAGGCACTGCTTATACAGGAGGCTTTGGAAATGGCATCACATTACCCAAATACAGATACAAACTCCAGTGGTCTAGGATAGTGTTTCAAGGATAAATCTGATAAGGAGTTTTAGAAGAATGTTCTGACAGATGAATTTGAGGAATCTTAATTCCTCTTCAGCATTTTATGCTCCTATATATAGTGAGTGCTTCTGTTGTTCCTGCCTACTTTAAACACTTCAGAGGAGTGGATGGAGGACAATAGGAAGGGGAAAAAAACCAAACCAAACCAAAACAAAAAAATCAGGCAAGGAGAAGCCTGGTCTCTGTGCTGACAACAGTCTGATGGCAGGGGACAGAGGATCTTAGAAGGACTTGCGTTTTTTGCTTTTCTTCTTCCTGCCTGATAAAAGCAAGGGCTTAGGAAAACCAAATAATAAAAGGGGCAGTGCTGCATTTAGGGGTAGAAACTTATATATTTATGATATCAAGAGAAGAAAAGAGCTTAATTACAATGGCATATATAAATATTTCTTTTGGCTGTGAAGGCAGTGATAATACCTGATGGAGGCTTTAGCAGGCCAGTACAAACAAAGCCTTTCTCTTTACCTTCTGGCCATTACCTCATCCACCTCTGATATCCTCATGAGTGTGTCTCCTTATGCTCTCAGACATTTGTAGACTAGTCTGCAACAGCTTTCCAAGTCTTTTCTTTGTTTTCTAGAGAAAGCCTTTGTAACTGCTAGAAATTCAAACCTACTTTAAAAAAATGAACACACACATACACACACACACACACACACACAAAACCACTGCCTACCTCTCAATTTAGGTAAGTTCTTCTCTACTCCGTGCCAACTGCTTATGGAAAGCTTTACCGTGTAAATGTTCTTTGTGTGCTGTCTTAGTCTTGCATGAAGCCTCCAGGTTTTGAATAGTGTTACAAAGTGATGGGGGTTTTCACAGCAATTTGCAGATATATCAACCAAATTTACATTATTTTCAACAGCTATTTTCAAAGAGTCTACTTCTCATTAGTGGTTTGGTTACTTTTAGGGCAGAGCTACATTACTTTCTACCTAGAACAGTCTTTTACTGTGGTAAAGGCACAATCTTGCAGATGTTTACCCTGTGAAAAGAAAGAGTAAGAARCCTTTGATTGCTCTACTTGGAGGCTTCATGTAGGAACATTTTTAGAGGTTTGCATCTTACAGATTAAAAGAAAACATTTCTATAAAATCCACAATTACCTTCATTACCTGCACATCGCTATTTAAGAATAAAGGAAATTGTTTCTGTTGTCTGCTCTAAGTGCATGTGTCCTTGTTAGCTATTTCCTGAAGCAATGCCTTAGTTCCCAAGGCAGCTTTTTCTCTGTGAGTAACTCTAATGACTTTCATGAGGATGTCTTGGTGTCATCTAAAGCTCTCTGGTGCCTAATGTTTAACAGGCTTCAAATTCCTGATGGGAAGGCTTGCAGGGATGGGATGACTATCCTTGGCACGTATGAGGCTTATTCTCAGCCTCACTCAGCAGACGCTTCTGTTCCCTGTGTGGAAATGGTGTAGAAGTGACCTGTGGACACTAGGAAGCCCACAGGTAAATCTTGTAGGGGCTAGGAGGCTTGCCTGCCTGCCATGAAGAATACAATGCCTTCTGTGAGGTTTGGCTCTCTTAGTCTTTTTTGGGGATTGACCTACCTTAGTGTTTTTCTTCTTTCTTCTTTGCTGTGTCTAAAAACCAGACCACCATGGACTGCCTAGTCCCCGAGGAGCGGGTGTGCTGCATACCATTGTTGATATTTTTAGTAGATTCTATTTGCCGACTGACTTAGTGTGCTATAAATACAGAGTTCTTGTCTGGCATGCGCTTYGCGTGTCTTCTGCTAACATGTAACACATTCGCCTAAGAAAGTGGCAAGAAAAATGTGTTTGGTTTTATATGTAAGATACTGCTTGCGTAAAGGAATTATATAACAACACCTGGCTTGTAAATGGCTTTGAAAACTAGTGCTGTTCCAAAACTCTTCTTAGACTATCGTTATTAGTCCCYATGTCAGAGTGATGATTTCATTACAGTTTTATAAATTAAGAAAGAAGAGATTATAGATCTCAGAGGCTAGYTTAGTATCTAGAGCATTATTAATGCTAGTAAATGCCCTTCTTTCTGATGTTAGTACTAGCGCATTGGCAGAACATGTATAAAAGCTCTCCCATGCGTTGCTGACAAAACTGGAGGTTTTTCCTATAGCTGAATTGAAACATGGTTAAGGTTGTTACCACATAAAGTGGTATCAAATAGTCACCTCAAAGTTACAAATCCTTAATGGGAAAGAGGAGATATATGTGCCCCATTAAAACAAGGGGGCATCTGTCTCTGAGCACTGAATTGAACATAAAACCAAAGGTCGGATTCTTGCTCAGTTGTATTGAGTGTAACCTAAGCAGGTTTTTCTATATTACTAAAATAAAAGCTGTGTCATTATGTACAGCAATAGATGTGTCTATTATGAAGTGGATTTAAGCCTGATAAAGATTTTCACATGCAGCAAAAGAAAGATCTGCCTGCAAATGCTTTCTGCAGACGCTCAACAGACAGATGGTATTTTGCTGTCCTTTGAAGAATGGGTTTAAAATCACCTAGCTGCATTCCAGGTGCTGGGAAGCACATTACRCACATGCAGCAGTGACTCAGGGCTCCTACAGTCCCTTGCGCTGGGAACCGTGATTCATTTTCAAAATGGAATTGGAAGAACTGTCAGCAAAATTAGTATTACAGCATTAGACATGAAATAACCAAACCTAAGGTTGCCCATGCAACTTTTTCTATAGTTTTTTAATTTTCAGCATTGTCATTTTGCAAATTGCTGTGTATGTGTTTTTTTCCTCTATTTATGTACTTACATGAGGATATAGAGTAAAAGTTGATCAGTGTGTACAGATACTCATTAAGTTTTTAGATTGGTGGTAGTGCATGTAAATTGTCTGCCTGAGTTAAAATAACAAAATAAAACCTTTTGTGAAAATTAAATGAACATAGAATCAAATTGCAGTTCCAAAGTTAGAAATAACCGTGCATCCACTTGCATATTTATAGTGTGCTTTTCCATCTGTAAAGTGACAAAAGCCATACTTGTCTCTCACATAGACAGCCACAAGGCTGTTGTTTTTGAAGAGAAATGATCCCTGGAACAACATAAGAATGAAAATAGCATGAAGCTCACAGATATTTATTGGCTGAATGCTATCAAAAAAGTACCCTTTGAATATATAATTCAGTTATCCTAACATTTAGATATTAAATGTCAAGTGTAGGGCATTGTTGGCTTCCTAAGTACAGAGCTATATTACTCTTTAGCTAGTTTTATTTTTGTTTTGTTTCAGCCTTAGGTATTTGTATCTTAATGTCTCAAATCCATGTACTTGTATTTTGCAAATGACATAATTTAAAGACAGGTGATGCCAGGCTTCTTTCCAACCATGAATATGAAAATATGGCTAAATATTTTTGAAGGAAAATGTAATAGCAAAACAGGTTCCAGTTTGAAGGAAATACAGACTTCATGGTTGACACAATAAACTGTGTGCTAAAATAAACTTTGGTTCTCATGCACGTGATGAGATGAAAATCCAGTGACAAACATGCAACTAGGGAGTGGAGGAAGTGTTCCTTGCAAATGTGGGGCTAGTTCTGCTGCAAACAAACAAAAAAGGTGGCTAAAGCAATGAATGTGGTTTTTTTGTAGAATACATATGACAGATAATGTGTTGTTCAGCCCACGCTCTCTGTCTCTGCACTTGGAGGGCACACATTTGCATCCAGCTGATGAAGTCAAAAGGAAATGGCAAACACATTTGGAACTTGAGGGCAAGAGTCCCCATTTTGCCTTTCTCGTGGGCTAGATGGGTGAATATGACTTTCTTTTGCAGGTATTCCTCATGCTGCAGGTATCCATCAAAAATCAACCTCTTAAATACATTTATTGATTGCGCTTTTTGCTGTAAAGCTTTGCTCAACACAATTTTACACCTAGATCATATAATTTCTTGACATTTTAACACTGGGAGAAACTGTTGATTCAGAAATGGACTAGAGCTTAGCTTTATGAAGACCACTTGGGCTTGCAGCACTACTGAGGTTTTTTTTTCAATTCTATCCACACAGAGAAGACAAGTCTATGCTGTTATACTAAAGTCTCAAATGTCAAAAAGCAGCCCAGTTACTGCATTTTAGACAATATTGATTCTCCTTAGCTGTAATCTTTGGCCAAAGTAACTTTGCTCCGGCTTTTTTTTCCTTCCTTTTTTTTTCCCCCCGACTTGTTCAGGTATTTGACCAATTGTCATGTTAAGTGACATGACATGAGAGTGAAAATAACAGCAACAAAAAGTTCAATAGTTTTCCTGCAGCTGTTTCTTCCAGTGGTGCCAGAAATGAGTAACAATTAATTTCTCCAAGTTCTTCTTTACATATTCTAATCACCACTTAGAGAAGATTCTACCCTGAGCAGTCTTTGTCAGTGCTAAGTATAGCTTGCTTTATAYTTGCTGGAGCAGACAAGACAGGTCTTTCTGTGCAAAAGTGAGCTCTTGTACCACTTCCTCCATTTTATAATAGTGCATTAAAGACACTGAACTCTTTTTAGCTAAACTTTGTTGATGAAAATACCTGCATGCAGATTTGATGTTTTATCACATCATCTTATCACAAAGCGTACACTCAAGAGCAAAGCTAGAAGTAGCCAAAAGTAAAGTGAGTCTCTGTTACAGTGTACTGAAGATAGATATGGTGGTTCTAGTTTGCTGTCCCCGGGTGGTTCCCAGTTTGTTATTTAACTAGTGAAATGGCAGGTGCAATCCAAGTGTGTCGTGTGGTTTTGAGGGGCGTTGGCTTTTCAGACAAGAAAATATAGATGTTGGGTTGGTGTTTCTGGGTTACAAAGGAGCTGCTGGCTGGTGTGCTGCCTTTTATTACCACTTTGAAGCAGAGACAGCTCTGAAACACTGAGCTAAGAATGTAAAACMCGAAAACTTCCCTTCTAGATGAGTTGACGTGAATTTGGGGATTACTGCATTTTTGCTTTCTTTGTTGTTTTGCTCAGCATTGGCAGGCCTGACTAATACTTGCAAATGTCTCTGCTTGCTTTAGCTGAAAAACTTGTAAAATGCCTTGAGAATGATAAGTGCAAAACACTAATTGCAAGATGTATCTCTAAGGACTCTTATTTATTTATTTTTGTTTTCTCTGTGTCCTCATGGATTTGGACTATTTCTATGCTGCTGTGTCCAGTAGTAACCTGTATTTAACTGGAAAACTGTTAGCTGCAGAGTGCAATCATTATTTGAAATATTTTTAAGATTTGTATTGAATGTGTGGCTGGCCTGATGCTGCACAGGAAGCTTCAGAATTAAGAAGAGTGAAAAACATCAGCATCATAGACAATGTTGGCCTCAGAGCAAATCCTATAAAAAGCACAGCAAATTTGCAAGCAAGAAGGAGGAGTGAGGGAAAGTCCTCAGGGACATGATGTTGGTTACGTTACTCTTACGTAGAGATAATCAAGGTGTGAGTATGCTGATAGAAATGTTTTCTAATCTCTTAAAATGTGATCCACTGTAGCACCCAAAAGCTGCATGTAGCTTCTTGACAATCTCTCCTTTTGCTTATTTAGTTTACTTTTTTATCTTGCCCTCTCTTCTTTGCCCGATGCTATTTTCTGTGTAATGAGTCATCTCGCTCACATCATCAGAGCTACAAACTGAAGTGTTACTGGAAACAAAAATAAATCTGTAGAAATTTTGATTTAACTGGATCTTAAAAATATTCCTATGCATAAAGAATAATGTTGCACTTCTTGATTTGTTTTTCCTTAGAAATATAGGATTTTGGCTATTAGATTTAATTTCCTTTTTTGCTTTTTCCTCTAGTTCTGACTAGTAGTTCTCTGGAATAGATAATTGATTGTGTATCAAAAGAAGAGAGATCGTTCTTGATGGAATTCCTTATTTTTAGCTCTCTGTCTTTTTTCTTTTCAGTATTTCTAACTTTCATTTCCCTAAACTTGAAAACTGATATGTAACTTATTTTATTGAGCAATATTTCGAAACAGATCTTCCCATTTGCAAGCTAAGCCAATTTTGATTAAACTTACTTCCTTAAAGACCTCTCTGGGTAAATGTGCTGTATTTATAGCCCAGAGCATTGAAACTTTCAATTGAAATGYCAATATATTAATACTTTCCATTTTTTTCCTATGCTTCAAAGATTTGTAAACTTACAAATTGACATATCTGTTATYGAATTTCAGATTTGTTAAACTCAACCTAGAAGGCGATAGAAGATAGAGAAGTCACTCAAGAAGTGACTTGTTTTTCTTTCATTTTCCATCTTGCTACGGCCTCTTTGTGAAGTACTTAGCCTTGTGCTCCTTCAGTCAGTGATGATAAATGTACTCAGTTTAGTGTTTTTAAGCCGCCTGGACAGCTACAATACTATGAGGATAGATTTACTCAAGTCAGTAAGTTTTGTGCCTGCAAAACTTCTGCTGTCCTCGCAAATCTGCCCTGAAGACTGTAATCCCATTTGTTGGAAATTATTTCCTTTGCAGGAGGAAAGGAGCTCTGCATGTAATTGCAGGATTCATATCTTTAAATTGTTGGATTTACTGTCCTTGGTAGAAACTCCTCAACAAATTGTAGTAGTGCATTGCTAACCCTGAAAGCTAGTGGATGGCATTAAAAATGGATCTTCTAAGCAAGGTAGAGGAACAACCCTGCAAGTGCTTGTCTGTAGAAGAAAAACTTTCCCTTATCTGCAAATTATGCTCACTTTTTTTCACACCTGATTCCTAATTTGAATGCAGAAATGTGCAACTGATGCATTTTATTAACTTCATTACAGTATGAAGGTCTCTATTTTTGCTTTTGACAGAACTCAACTCTTTCTAGCTATTGGAGTAAATATAGTTTCAACCATTTATATAGCTGCGGGATAAAACCGAAAAGGCACTAGGATTTAGTATCTCCTGGCTTTCAACTCCACTTGCTTGCTTGCTTGTGACGGACAAAAAAGTACCAGGGTGGCAATGGGCAGACAACATTTCACAATGAACTAACTGTCTTAAAACACGTGTCGCAGTTGCTGTCTCTGCCAGCAGCTGTCTGCCCAGCCAGATTCAAGAGGATAGATTGATAACAGAATTTGTTAAAATAGACTTAGAGTGCTGTCTGGCATTACTACTTGTGTTAGTAAACTTGAAACTGCYGCTTTGTTTACAAACCAAGAAGCCAAACACAATTATTCATTAAAACTCAGGGCACCTGACTGGGATGTCAAGAAACTTTCCACAGCACAGGCAAAATATTGACTGTGAGTACAAGTTGGCACCAGCTTCTCACAGTTGTATGGGCYTCACTGTGCTTTGTGTAGAAGGAAAGGAAGGCATCTGTCTGCATCCTTCAGCACTGAGGTTTGCCTGGGCATCCAGAGTAAAAACCCTCACAAGGGCTTCGTGGAGCCCAGCTGCAGCTCCCTCTGTTCATAACTTGGTTTGTGTCATCAGCCCGCATCACGGTGCTTCATAACAGGACTAACAAGAGGCTGGGAGATAATCTCACTCCATCAAATAAATTGCTTGGCATTTAACACAAATGTGCTTCAAAAGTGCAATCCCTCTGTGCCAAAAAAACCCTGAAAGTGGCAGGYCGCCCCCCAGGGCAGAGGTGCGTTCAGCACCCGGGCCCTGGACAGCTCTGGCCAAGAGCCTCTTCCAGGCCCTCTCACCCCTCCGGGCACTGCTGCTGGGGGTGCTCTCTTTTTTTTGTTTTTATTTTTTCTAACCCCCAATTCCATGTGATTCAGAAAGCAACACTGACAGCCCTGAAGGTTAGCTTCCTTGTTCCAAGTTCCATCCTTTTTTTTTTGTTTCTTAATTTTTCACATGGTTTAAAAATTTTCTGTGGTGAGTTCTCCTTTCCTGCCCAGTTTTGTTAGTCTTGTACTTTCARCTGCACTTCCCTCCTCGAAAGTGGAAGGAGAAGAAAATAAAATGGTTATACAGAACCTTTTTACCTCACACCATCCGCTCAATTTTCTTTGACATTGTGTGACACCACCTTTTTAAATGAGATGGATAAAATACTAGACCTCAAAAATCTGGAGGAGCTCTGCTGAGGTTTAATCTGGTACTTTTTGAAGTAATGTTTAGAAAGAAGCTATGAGCAGAAGAAAGCTCTTTAACAGATTAGCCTTTTGAAATAACAGTTTATCTTGACAACAGGTTAAAAACTAGAAGCTGAAATATTTACTTACAAAAAAAGAGTTTTACGTCCAGTAATGCAGAGGTAATAAGATAAGTTCCATCTTTTGTGTACAAGAAAGAGAACAAAACATGTAAATATTTAATTTCACTTAATAGCTTTCAAAGCCCAGATGGAAAACAGTAATACTTTGATTCATGTGTGAAAAGGGGGGTTGTAAATACTTCAGCAACCTTTTTCCTTTCTTTCTATGACCCTGCCTGCATAGAGCTATGTGATTTGAATATTCTTTTCCTATTGTTAAGTGCAGTTTATTTAAGATAATATGTGCTCTTTTCCCCCTACTTACTGTTATCTTTTTACAAATGTCTTGAAAGTTTTTCTTTGGGGGTGGGAATCCTAAAATAAATATTTTCTCCTTCTTAAGCTGAAGACCCTTCGGTCCTTCTCTGTATCATTACACARGCTTCTGGAAGAACTGAGAGATCTTTGTTTAATACTAAAGATTATATATATATGTATATATAAGTGTGTATATATATGACCTAATATATAATTTATAAGCAGTATACATATATAAGCAGCCATTTTCATTTCTTTCCTTCCTTTGCTATTGGAAGAAGTACAGTCAGTTTTGAGCAGAGCAGGAAGGAAGCTATAATTTTACTGTTTCAGTTGTTAGCATGTACACATTTCAACCTCTAAGAAAAAATGGGAATACCATCACTAAGCAAAAYACTAGATTTACTCACCACCGTGGAAAACTTACGTTTCCAAGTGAGTTGTCTGTAGCTCGGGGGTAACTTKGCATGGTTTAGATTGGACTTCTGCCATGTGTCTTGGTGAGCTGTGGCAAGCTATTGGGTAATACCTCGGCTTGCCTTCCACGTCTTCATTTTTTTCTTCTGATATATTTTTTCCTTGGACTTGCTTCATTGCACATGAATTTGCAGAGAGAGAACATGGTTTTTTTTTAAATAAATCTTGAAAGTTTTTATTGAATTGTTTATATTTTTTATTCTAAAAGCTATTTCCCTGTCTTCCTGATTTTTTTAAGTTTCTGGCAATTCCCCGATTAGTTGAAGAAATACACAGAGATTGAATAGTGAATGAAATGCTTCTAACATTTGCTTGGATGGGAAAGGAACTTGCCATGTAAATGTAAAATTATTTATTTAAGTTATGTTAACGGTTACTAGAAGACAAAAATAGTAGCTTTATAGGAGGGCGTATTTGAGTTTCCCTTTGAGTTGCCCTCTGCAAAACTCAGAAAGTGCTCCCATCAGAGACTTCTAAAGACATTTCTCTACATTTTACTCGTTTCTTGTATACAAGCAGCTTGCTTGTTAAAGAGCAATGTAGCAGTCCATTTTAATGCATTTCATATCAGAATTTTTGTCTAAGTTGCTCAAGAATCTGGCTTGTATATACTTTTTTTTTCCCCAGAATATTAATAGACTAAAAGACTGTATTGTTCTTTTAATACTTTGAATTTGTTCCAAAAGGCTTGTTGGCTTATTCTCCTGGATCCTTTCAGCTTTGTCAAATACAGGATAGGTCAATAACAGCAATAACATGCTGCGGATTTGTAATCTCACCCATGTTGTAGATAACTTGGTAACTTTTAGGAATTTTCTTGCACGTAAGAAGCCAGTGACTGAATTGAAGGTTTTATTTTTCTTCCTGAAAGGCATTGTATAGATGGTGTTGAATGCTGTGAAATCGTGTTCTTGAACTATAAAAGGTTAATTTTTATTCTTATTTYGAATGGCTCTGGGGGGACAGGGGGCAATTTGCACGTTTATGTTGACTTCCACTTGAAAATATATTTCCAAGTGCATCTGTATGTGTGATATAACCCTTCAAACTGCATCTGTTTTATTTCAATTATATTTAGGCTACCAATTGTGATGAATTTTTACTGAGARACTGATTCTAGACCAAGAGCAAAAATTTGATCCATCCTACCATGTTCTGTGGAAAGGACTGGACTGGACAGATACCATTTGCTAAGTAAAGTATTTTTATTCACAGAGCAAGGTCAGTATTCTTTTATCCTTCAGACTTTAGCTGGAGGATCTCCCTGAAAAATTAGACAGCTAGTGGTCTTCTCTAGCCTGCAAACTGCCCTGGGGAGCGATCTTCCAAAACAGAAACTCCCATTGTAGCTTACAGTTTTAGAGGAATGGACAGTACAATATCTACAGAGTCTGGGAAAGCCAAGTTTACATGGTGTTTTCCCTATACAAAGCCAGGAGTTTCTCTCAAGGAAAAAGATAAAAATAGATTTATTTTACTGGCTGAACTACCAGTTCACTGATTTCTGACTGTATCAACTGCTGTAAAAGACAGGTACAGCAGGATCTCCCAGAACTCCCCTAGGAGAAAGCGTGTGATTTTGTGGTCATCTMTAGGCATGTGACGCTTTCTCTGTGAGCTTGTATTGACTGCTCCTGAAAACATCAGTTATTACCAAATTTAAAAAAGAGGACACTTACTAAACAAAAATGGCAGAGGTTATGCTTGCATAAGTCTGGTTTGATCTGGTTTAATATAGAAGAACTGGAACCAGACTTAAATGACTAATGTCTGGCTTTGCCTCTCCACCTTGTTGATGGCCACCCTGTGAAGCTGCTGCTATTGCAGTRACCTATGTGCAATAGTTTTGGCTTCTGAGGGCTTCTCCTACAACAGGAGGAACTCATGTGAGCTAATACCACCACAGAAAAGTCACCTTGATCTCTCCTTCCCCCAAAAACAAAAATAAGAAAGCCTTTTAGTAAACTAATAGCAGATTTTAAACCTGTGATCCTTGAAGAGTGTCATGGCATTTGTTGTGTTTTCAAAGCATTGAAAGACATTTTCTATCTGCTGAATTGAAAATCCTTTTGAGATACTAATGCTTCTCTTAATTAAAGGTACCACAAATTCATGCCTGGTTGTTGTAGAAGTTCCATGTGCAGGAAGGGAGAGTAATATGAAAGAAATTGTATGACTGGAGTGGAGTGCAGTGGATGGGGCAATATGTAAAAGAGCCAGAGGCATGCATGCTCTAACTTTTGTATGCTTTTAGCTGTCCTTAAGAGCTTTTCTCATCGTCAAAAATAGCTTTTTGTTGTTTGTTTAAGCTTTTTATTCTTTATATTGCCCATGGCTGGTTTCAGGGATCTCTGGTAAAGCCTGGCTGCATCACTAGGTATTATAGCAAGGTCTTAGCTAAGAAGGCCACATTGCCTGGGATGGCAGTGCAATTCTGTATCCTGATTTATGTTTCCTTTCACCCTTGTTACAACGTCATTGTGGGCAATTAGGCGTTTTTATAAACAGTAACACCCAGAGACTTGCCTGACTTTCCGTGTAAGCCCTGGCAAATTTCTTGATGCCTTTCACCACTATACAAAGGAGACGTCGCTCCCGTCTTCTCCTTTGCCTCTTYGGAAGAGGGGACTAATACAAATGTGCAAACAAATATTTGCTTGTGTTTGCAATACATGGAGGCATATTTGCAGCCTTGGCACACTGTAACCTTAAGCTTACAAGGGCATTCCTGAAATAGATATRCTAACTATGATAAGTCTTCAGTCAGCTCTTTGAAGTTAAAAAAATCCATTTTTTTAGCATGCTGTAATTTCATGTTATCCTAATATTCAAATGTAAACTCAAGGCAGTGTATCTTTTATGTATAACTCATATACGTATCAGTTGATGGATCATGCATGATTTTGTTTGAACAAGGAAGACTGAACAGAAGACTTAAATAGGTACAACCTCTGTTACTCTCAGTAGTGTTATGGGTGAGTGAAGTGCTGAAAACATCTATTTATGTAGACAGAAGCCATTACTGGAGAAGTGAAAGCATTTCAGTTACTGTACCATTTTTCAAAGTGGTTAAAGTCAAAATGTCTGTCACTTGAAGTAATGTGTTCCAAATGTGCACATCCCTGTCAAAAAGTACTTATTTGGTGTACGCATGCAGATGTGCATATTATTATTATTATTATTATTAGCATGGCTTGGGCAATGTAAGCAAATTGTTTCTCTTCTAAGAGTAGATGTATGAAATAGGTATCTATTAGCAAATTTCTGGTTATAACTGGAGAAAAATAGAAAATTTTCAGTAGAAATCTACACAAAGGACGTCCTAAAATGTGAGTGATGCAGAAAATATTTGTGGTCTGTTCACATGGTGAGTTTTTCAATGTGAAAACAGCAAGAATTAGGCTGCTGACTTAGTGCCTGGGGTAGGAATGCTAGGGTGTGCATCTGCCAGGGGGCTTGTGATACAGGGGTGTTCTGTTAGCGTAAGGATGCAGAGTTGCTATGGGGGGCTGTCTTCTGTCTTCTCTCTTAATAGAGGTAAAGGATGGAAAATACAGACAAATCTGTTGTGATCAAGGTGTTCACACCATGTAAGTGAACAGCTTGATCTTTTTTATTCTAACTTTTTTGGACAGTAATTAGGAAACCTTTGGAGGGGGGCTATATATTTGTGTTTTCAGTTCTAGCTTTTCTGAACCACTTATGTAACTTTACTGTTTCATCTATTAGGCATTTTACATRCTTTGTACATAGTTGCTTCAGTGCCAGACTTTCCTGAAGGCTATGAAAGGGTTCTGTCTTGCAAACAGGAACTTTTGCAAAACTTGCAATACACAACTGTAAATGCTGTATCATTCAGTCAAGAAACTGCTCTCATATTGTTCTACAGCTTGTATGTAACTCGTGTTAAACACACAAATTGCACTGAAAGTGAGGCATTTAATGATTTAATTCCAGTAAACACCTTTCTCAAGCTAAGTCTTTTGCTACTTTTGCTCTTCTCCCTACTTTTTAAGGTTCTGAATGACTGTTAAAAATCAGGTGGCATATGAACCCACATCCTAGTTGTTATATAATAGTTTAAGATAAATATTTTCMAAGTTGGGAGATTAGAGAAGTCAATACAGAGAGTGCTTCTGTTAGTTGAGTTTTCCATTTAAAAAAAAGAGATGTTAAACATTTTTAAAAGTTAGTCCCAAAGCAAAATTCCTTTGGTCTGAAGATGAATGATATTTTTCAGCCCAGACATTTCTACTAAGCTCCATTACACATAAATCATGCTTTTGTTCTGGGCTGTGTGTTGGGGAATGGGAGAAAAAGAAAGAAAAGTATTTACTCGCAACAAATAAATTGAACGAAAGCAAATTAGTTTAGGACAGAGACTTCCCTTCGGATCTAAGGAAGTGACACCTTCTAGGGAGGACTGTTGGGGCTGCTGTTTTGAGACCTGAAGACATATATATTGCAGGAAAGTCTGCTGTTGTGTTTAGGTAATATAAATTGTTCTATTTCATCTAAAAAGAGATGAAGAACACAAGAAAAATAAGTATGCTTTAAAACATTTGTCCTTGACATGCTTGTAACTGTATTTTAATAGGTATAGTTTTCTATTATACTGAATGATAAATGTAACTGTAACTACTTTGCTATATAGATCATTTAATGATGCTGTTAAAATACTAAAAGTTATATAGAGAGTTAATATTTAAACTCCTGAACATTCTATAAAACMATTTAACTTTTGTTTACGTATATTCTTCCCAGTTGTACTCTTTAATATTTTGTACTCTTGACTTTTTTTTTGTCATTGATTGGTTTTCCCCTTTTTTCTTTATCACTGCTACCTCTATTTCTGCAGGAACAAGTAGGTTATTGGTAAGTATTTCAACTAAATCAGACATTACAAAGTTTTGCCCTAGTGAGGACTTTTTTTTAAACCCTCACTTACTTTGGTAAAAACTTTGTAGCCAACAGACAACTTGTCTATAAATGCTCTGCTTTTTCAGGTACTCATTATTGCCTTGTTTGTGTGGTAGAATCCTAGTTTTCAGRTTCTCTGAGAGACCTTGTCTTCTGCATGCCTTCAAGCAGCATCCATACCTGTGCTGCCTTCA
Source organism: Eudromia elegans (assembly GCA_003342815.1). Lineage (NCBI taxonomy): Eukaryota > Metazoa > Chordata > Aves > Tinamiformes > Tinamidae > Eudromia > Eudromia elegans. The sequence goes on from PTEX01000081.1 coordinate 2,202,401, forward strand.
GAGATGCTGCCTTCTCCTGGGGCTTGCTCCCTTGTTTCTGTCTGCTCGGRTCCAAGTGCAGTGTCCTCTTTGTCTTTCCCCTCCCCTCCCTATTTTTTTTTCTCATAAGACCGTAGTACATTTTGGCCAGTTTGCTCTGAAGGTTCCTCCGCGTCCAGCAAGGTGCCGTCTGTTTCACACGTTCAATTTAATCATCCTTGTCAACCATTATTCAGCTGTTTTCACATCATAACCTTTTCCCTTTTAGCTGTCATTAGACTCTCAGCATGGTATTTCCTCCCTCTCCTCTCTTATTATCATGCTTCATGTAATTTTAATCAGATCTGTTGCCTTATGCAGTACACATCTTCAAGATACTTACATCTGTGCATTTCCAAAAAGTAGGGCTTGCTTCTTTCGGCTGATCTCGGAGCAGCGCTTTCTGAAAAAGTTTTTTTTAATTCTAGTATATTTTTGACACTATTGACTTCATTGACCTTGTGAGAAATGGAAGGTCTAGGCCTCCCATTCCTGGTTCCCCTTCCATGAAAATAGGTATTTGTAAAAAAAAAAAAAAAAAAAAAAAAAAAAGTGATGGAAATACATAATGTCTTTCCAATATAGGAACATTAAGGCTTTTGTGTAGCATTTTCAGATCTCTGGGCTGACTTGCTCCAAATTATTTGGCAGCATTTAGTAGTGCAGCAGCTAAGCCTGCCAGGTTAATCCTGCTTGCCACGTACAAATACGTTAATGCTGCAAATTGTTGATCATGCTTTCAGACTCCTTGGGTTTTTAATAATATGATTTATTGACCTCTGAATGTGTCTAGCTGGCTTAGCTGCGTATTTGGATAACTTGGTTAGCAGCCATGTGTCTCCCTGAGATTTCTCCAGCGTGTTCAGAACRTGTTTGTGCACAGGAGCTTCTGAAGTGGTGATGGGTTGGTGTCTCCCTCCACCCGTGGTGGCACTCACTCTGCCAGTGTGGTTGTGTGGGGACATGTCACCGGTTTGAGCTCGTCTCTGTCCAAAAGTGGTGAGAGCTCGTGAGCAACTGGGCAAGGCTCCTTCCTGTGTACCCCTGGACTCCAGTTCTAGGAGGGTGACCTCATATCAGAAGAAAGAGAGGATTTGGGGTGGTTCTCCCTCTCCACCCTAGGAAAGCGGCTGTAGAAATTAAGATAGTCATTTTGGAAAAGTGTTTRTACATTGTGGATAGATGGAGTGGTCAGTCAGTGCCCGATTAAAAGTGTCTTTCTCATACGTAGTAGGTTAAATCTGGAATAATTTGGCCTAGGGTTCATGTGGAAGTTTTTTTTTTTTTCCCCCTATGAGAAAACCAAGGCTTGCTCTTTCCTTTAAACCTACCTGACATAAATCCCAGCAAACTTCATCTTCAAATGTATTTCTGTTACTAACATCAGCTGCTGCTGTTCCACTGAGACACTTGTGGTCATTGAAAATTATGGATCTGTGATAGGGGATGTGGCATGTCTGAAGTGCACTTACTGAAGTAGTAAGTTAGAGTGAATTGACAACTTACAAATGAGTTTGGAGGCTGTGCTTGTCATTGTGCTTGTCAACTGCAAAGTTCATAGGTCATGTAGGAGTGGGATGAAAGAGAGATTTGAACCGTCACCCAGCCGTACACACATGCACTCGCATGGACCTAAGAAGCTTGCTCTTCTTCTCTTTCTTACGTGCTTGCCTTGATCTCAAATATCATTCCTGTGGCTGTCCTTATTTCTATGTGAAGAGATGTCTTTCCTCCACCTGAAGTTTCCTCTTGCAGTGTATTTTCATGTGGGGCTTTTCCCCCCTCCCCTTCTCTTTTAATAACTGTATTTACTGTTCTTCACTTTCTAAAAATGTGCTGCTGTCAGTTAAAGTCTTTGTCACGTTACTTTGGTAACACCTGAAATTGTGCAGCTGATAAAGGCTTATTCTGAATAAGAAAATGTGCTGTGTTCAGCTGCTCTTCTTGATACTTTATTGCATTATTTTTCAGTGATTGCTACTGAAGATTTCACTTTTCCAATTAATCAGATGACAGGAGTTAGAAAAGTTATATTTCAAGATTCTGTCTTCTTTTGTATATTTTTGCTTAGGCAATGAAGCATTATTCAAACAAGTCTCCTGTAGCTGTTCTGTGGGCTCCTTTGAGTTTATCYTTACCCAAAATAAGTTCCAATTGCTTTTCTTTTTGTCACGTGCCATGGAATCTTTGAGAAAATGCAAGAGGGTATCCCTTGCTCCCTTCAATGTGTGYCTAGGTTGCAAGCACAAAATCGCAAAGTGCTGAAAGGAAGACGAAATAAATTGTGCTTATGTTGTGTTCCTAAAGTTTTTGTGATTTGGTCTTCCCTCCCAAACCGAGGGACATTCTCCGTTCATTTCCTTTGCCTTCAGAAATCTTTCCAGGTGTATTCTCCTGGCTTAGGCGACTGACAGTGTAAGAATGGAGAGCAGCAAAGAAACTAGACTCATTTGACTGAGATCCTTCTGCCCTAATAAATTACCAACATAAAATAGAAGCCTTTTTCCAAGCTGCTCCTTATTTGGAGTTGCAGCATTTAGAAACTCTCATGTGGTTGTTTCTAGGCAGTCCGTAGATTTGGAATGCCCCCCCCTTTTTTTTTGACCTTCTTGTCAGGTCTCTGTTCTAGGATATAACGAAATTCAATCTTCATATCCCCTTGGGTGGTAAAGGCAAAGTAGCCAGGTAAGGTGCTAGGTTTGTTAAAGAAATCCACTTTCCCAGACAAACCTTTGGGCTTTTGTTTTAAGGACTTACTCATTCTCTTGTTTGGTTTCAGYTGGCTGAGGGGAAGAAAGAACTGAATGGTTTGGCTCAATAACTCTGATAGGCCGTGTAGTCTATACTGGTCTTGTTTGKTTTTGAGATTTTCACATTACTTTTTTAGAAGAAAGGAGTAACGGAAATTCAACTTGACTAGGATGTTGTTACTTCAGCAAGAATCTGAATTACTTGCTTCTGTTTTTCTGCTGTTTTTACAATCTTACTTCACAGTCTTCTRCACAGTGAAAATAAAAGGAAGAAGTGGAAAGAGTAGAAGCACTACATCTTCACCTTAATAATAAAGTTGGTGCTATTTCACTTGATGTTTTCATGAGCAGATTTGGAAAATATGGTCTAGGTGAAAAAGAAGGTGGATGCAGAAATAGAAGAAATCCCWAGGTTGTTGTAGGAGAGCAATTCAAAGGGAGTACCATGGTGCTCTGCCTTGGGTCTGGTTGGGATCTTTTTTTTAAGTGCACTTTAAAAAAGAGGTTATAATGGCATACTCTGAAGTGCTGAAAGTGTGGCACGGGCAACGTTGGAATTCATCACTGTCTTGTGATACACTAGAAGAGTGTTCAAAACAGAAGGAAAAAAGACAAGTAAAACGTACTGAATTTGACAAGAAGTGTTACAAAATAGGACCTGGTTAGGARTAGTTCTGCTGAGGATTTGGGGGTTCTTTTAGGTCGTGGGTGGAATGGGTTAACAGAGTGACAGTCTGTTGCTTTGGTTTAAAAGTGTGTGCTGTATGTGTTATCCAGGTGCATGTTTGCACGCCCATATATAATACATACCCTCTTCATTCAACACTGAGTGTAACAGAAGGATAGCATAGGTAACTATTCATTTCTGGTTCAGACTTCTGAAGTCTTAGCCTGAAAGCTCTGCCCAGATTTTGTCAATGAAATGGCTCAAGGTTGGAGGCAGTCCAGAGGGCAGTAAGAGCAGTAAGAAGTTTTTCAGGCATCAGGGAAGATGAACTGGTTCAATTTTCAACTGTTTTCCATGTCCACTGAACCTATGAGAAGAAATTAATCYTTTTTTTGTCAATGAGGTCTGTTAGATGAGAGAGAAAGGAAGATTTTTCAGTCTCTCTGGGAGCAGCTGATCAGCACTGTATGTTGTCTAGGATGGTTTCTTTTACATACATATATGTGCATATATATATATATATGTGTGTGTGTGTAAGTGTCATTATGCAGGCTTTGTTTGTGTGATCTCAGAGTGTTGTCCTTCCTGATTGTATACACTCATTTTCCAAGTGCCAAAGAACAAGCAAGGGTAGGATCTTTATATAGTAACATTTGTCAGGCTTATTTTTGTCAAATACATTTTACAAAGGCATATGTAAGMTTGTTTTCTCTTTGCATATTACTGTTTTAAATGTAAACCAAGGTGTTATCCTTATTTTATAACACAATTAAGTACTAATATTTTTTATTACTATTTTTAAATGGACATTTGTTCTCAGGATCTTTTGATTTTGGTAAAGTTCTAGCTGAGGCTTCCTCTGTGAAAGGTTGTCCTGATCAGGCTGAGGGATCAGGCTTTTGACTTAGTGCAGGCTTCATTCAGYGTTAATTTTTGGGCRGTGTTTGATTAGCAATAAGCTGTTRTGCYGRAGGGAACATCCATTCTGTGCAGTTCTAATAAGATGTCAGTACATTTCTTTTATGTGCAGTTTTGTGTCGCTCTTGACTGTATTGTCTGCGAGTTCTTTGCTCTTTTTTTTCTCCGCACCACAACACACATATTCCAGAATTAGCATCAAGATGTTTTTGCGAAACATGTGGAGTTCAGGAGTTTTTTTGTTCAATTTCTGGGTTTTTTTTTATTTGTTAGCTTTGCCGTGAACTGAGCTGTGAGTTCAGCAATCTGATATTTGCAAAGCAAGGCAAACAGAGCCAAATATCAATGAAAGGAAGGTTGAAGTTGGTRTGGATAGAGTGGGTGGCTACCCATCATCCTGTCCATCTATTTCCAAACTATCAGAAATGAAGCATTTTTATAAATAGATGTGGGAGATCATGGTATTTCATGGCTACCTGAAGACTCATTTGCAAAATATAGCAGCAGAGTCTGGGAAAAAGTGATGCATTCGAGAGAACATTACAGAGAACCTCCAAATACTGAAGCCCTACCACTTCTTCAGGTTTAGTTATTTCAAACTTTCTGTGCCATTTGGGGATTTTTGAGTTGCTTTACCCTTGTTTTCTGCTCTTTCTTGTCTGGTAGTTGAACTTTTTTTTCCTGGCTTGTGGTTATAAGAAATCGGTTACTTTCATTATTGTACCCAGGCTTGTGAAACCAARTGAGGGGCCTAGGTGTGAATTTGCTTCTCAGGGTCTCTGAGGCAAGCACTTGTGGTAGTCATTCAGCAGTGCTGGARCCACTCTGAAAGGAAGGAAGTACTTACATGAGATTCACAGTTTGTACAAGGAGACTTCACCTGAGGCCACCTCCTCCAATGACTTTGTTGGCCAGACATCTGCAAAACCATTTTGTACTTGCAGAAGTTGATGGGGCAAGTCATGTAGACAGCAAGTTATTGTTGCCCTTTCGCTGGCTGTCAAAGTCATGTGAAACTTTAAGTTATCAGAATAGTTCCTTGAGTCTGGTGGTAAAAACAAACATAGGCTGTAACTGTTTGTAGCCTGCTGGATAGCTGCACAATGGAGTTGTTCTTTCCGAGCTCTTAATGGTAAACTGGATCATGAAACTTGCCCTCTGATTTGAGAAAAGGTGGGAAAATACCAGCTTTTTAAGGGACCTTTAGCTGGTTGATGGACAGTGTTGAATGTTCCCATGTTAAACTTTTTTTCAAGTACAGTTAAAAATAACTAGATATTGTGCCTATCTTCAAAATAATTTGTTTTATGGGGATGCAGAAGGAGATGGAAATGATCATATCCTTCCCACAAAACGTGAGTGTGCATCTCTTGGGGAAGACCACGAAATCCAGGTTCTGGTTACCGCAGCAGAGCATTGCAAAGTGAGATTTCACTTTGTATTTTTTTCAGGAAGTATGAGAGTTCAGGGCATTTTTTCCTGCTGTCTTGCTGATCTCTGGCCTACAACTGATGCTAGTGGCATGAATATCTTTGCCACGGACACCTTTACCTGCAAGCCACAGGGCTTAGTGAGGTGGTATCTCCTGCTACTAAAGAAGCCTTGGCTTCTTCAGSACAGTGTTTGGCTGCCAAGCAGAGCAGCAGCAGTTGGATAGCGTGGATGTGCTGTGCTAGGAGGACACTGATGTTTGTTCACTGGTTACCTCCAGATTGCCTTTAGTTCTGTACAAACTACAAGATRCTACAGAGGTAACATGTTGACTGTTTTCCTAAACTGAGGGGAGGAGTACAGAAATAGAAATGGATGCGAGCCCCATGGTAATGTAGGCATGGTGAACTGATACTCTATCTGGATAACCAGAAAGATAACTTAACACTGCCCAAAGTTTGTGCATTGTTTTAAGTAAGAGCTTTTATGGCTTTTACTGATAGGAGTGTAATTACTATTATACACAGTTTAATCATTATATATCCAAACTCTCCTTAGTGTTTTATTTGGATTCAAGTCTTCCCTCCTAGGGTTTGTGGGCTGTATACCTSTTAAATCTCTCTAAACCTTCAGCAAGAGTCCCAAAGACCTATGGCCTGCTGCCCTGTTCCTCCCTGTTAGACAGACCGTAAAGCTTCTGTCCAGACAGCAAAGACAACCTGTTAATGACTGTCCTGGTGCTTAACTAGGTATCAACACAGTTGTTAACTCGCTGTGATGCCAACGATCCCTTCTGGCCCAGCAGGAGCCAGTTTGCAGTCTATAAGGAAACCATGTGCTATTTTATGAAACAAAACATCTTGTTAATTATAGAAGCATGTAAATGAGAACAGTGTGTGGGGCTTAGTAGTCTTTGGTTATGACTGGACACAAGAGTGATTCGCTGCTTTGGACTGATAGAGATTGAGAGAGAATTTGACCTTARGTCAGTTCCTGAAGAACTGTAACAAAATAGTACAAGACTGTTAGGRATGGTTTTTAGCAGGGCGGAGGACCGAGATACTGATTTCTAGATTTTAGTCATGCTGAGATGCAACCTGGGGGAAACAGATTACATAGAACCTGGATGGTTGGTCGTAGCTGGCTAAGATTAAACGATTTCGAAAATAATGGTAAAAAAAAAAAAAAAGAGAGAAAAATGAGTCTTTTTTTTCGGAGGAGAGAGAGAGAAAGAGCAATACTACCTTTGCAGGCTGTTCACTGCTGGAAGAAGTGGGCTTTACACCTATTTATTAAGTTGCATGACAGAGAGTCTCGTGTGGAGTGACAAACTGTCAAGTTGTTTTACGAGTATATGAATCCTCTATGAATTACGAGTATATGTTTCTCCCTAGACGTGTTTGCTTGTTTTGTGCTTATCAACCTGTGCACATAATCTGTTTGTAAAGATGTGGTTGTGAGGAGAAGCAGAAGAATGAGAGAGATTTAAACTGAAACCTAACCCTGGCAGAAGAACAAGTAGATACCAACTGGTCACGAGTAAAATGGGAAGAATCAGACCTGTACTTTAAGCCCGGAAGTGGTTTCCAGGGTCAACATTCAGTTGCTGTTCAGAGTTCCTCTGTTTTGACATGTTTCCTATTAGCTGCACCTCAAAAGAACCACCTGAAAAAACAGACACCCCCCTGCCAAACCTGTCTCCATAAATAAAATGCTTCTGTTGGGTGCAGCTGCTTCAGGTTAGTTGCTTGATCCGCATCTGGATAATGATTAACAGCGGAGATGAAACTTCAGGCATCAGTGACTCGAATGTGGCGTCGTGTCCCTTGACCTCCTTGTCTGGCTGCACGCAGGGCTCCCCGGGGTTGCTGGTGCGAGGCYGAGGGGCAGCGGCAGACCAGCACGGCAGCAGGCTGCAGCTGGGCATGGGCTTCCAATAGGTTTATGTGGTTTTGCAGTGTGTTATCCTATAGGTTCCCTCCTTAAGAGCCATTACATTTTAAGGCCATTTTAAAGCCACTGTTAGTGGCTTTTTGTTTCTTGCTGTGGTGTTAATTATTTAGCAGATCAGAATCAGTCTAGCACTCAGGCTTTACTGTGGATCGTAAAACCTATCCAGCCAAGCTTGCCTTGTAACTGGAGGGCTACTGCCATTGGTGATGATTTGAAATTAAAKTATTAGGGGTTTTGTCATGGACAGTTATGGAGTTGCATCATGGTCCAGGCTTTTTCATTATTCTTCACCCCATATTGCTTCCAGCCGTGACCTTGCAAGCTAAACAAGGCCATGTGTGGCTAGAACGAGGGAAGCCGAGCGAAAACTCAACGCTTTGGGAAGTGGTAGTGAAGGCGTAGGTGAGGAGGCACCCAGAAGTTAATATTATTCCGGTGCCCCAAACTGGTAAGGGATGCTGCAGCTTGCAGGGTGAGATGTAAATTTGAGCTCCTTCGTTAAAGTTTCAGTAGTATTCCTGGAAAAAGTCAAGATGTTAATTCAGAGCTCCTGCCCAAGTTCAGATTTTAATGGCTATGTTCTCTCTATGTTTCTAATTTCTGTTTTAGTAGAGTCATAATTAGCCTCCTGCTCCTGTCTTAAACTGCTCTTAGAGAGCTGTTGTGAAAGTGTTTGCATTCCAGCAGTGGACATGTTTGTGATAGGCAACAGATTTGTTTGCAGGTGCAATGGTCCATGYGAACATTCTTGCATTTTGAATTCTTTTGAAATCAGGGAATTATGTTTATATGACAGATGCCAGGTCAAAAATACAATGCTGCCCTATGGCTTTTTTAGGCTTTTAATGTATGCAGAACAAGTTTTTCTGGCCTGAATATAAATATACAGCTTTGCAACATGATCATGTGTAATCACACTTACATATTTTTGTCTTTTATAGGATTCAAGTGCCCTGTATGTTCAAAATTTGTATCTTCTGATGAAATGGATTTACATCTTGTGATGTGTTTGACAAAACCAAGGATAACCTACAATGGTAAGAAAGAAGKAAGCTGATAAGTATTTCTCGATTTWAAAAAAAAAAAATCATTAATAATTTGTTATTAATAAGATAATCTGGTAATTAAGTCTACTCTTTGTGACTGGACTGAGAAATGCTGTATGATTTTTGCTTATAGTTTCCTTTTTTAGAGTAATACCTAATTAATGTTTTATTATACTGCATGCTAATATAATTTCCACTGCTTATACTACAAGTACAAGCACACTCAAATAAGAATAACTTTATTTCCTTTTTCGACCACAAGATCAGATATTGGTCATTGCAAGTGTGTACTTGTTCCTTAAGCAAGAAAGTGACTTGGGTATCTACATTTTTTTTTTCCTTCTTGAGCTTATATTCAGAGGCTCTAAGAGAAGCATACAGAAAGACTTAGTAAAAATAGGAATTGGAAAATGTTACTGAAATTTTAGTGCCTATTTTGGCAGAGCTGCCCTGCTGCTATAAAGTTTTGTAAGTGCTTCCTGAATGAGTTTATTGCTTACCAGTCATCAGGTATGTAACAGAGGAGAACAGAATACATTAGGAAGAAATTACAAAGAAGGTGGCGTTGGAACTTCTTTGGTGGTGCATGATGAAAGGATGTGTGGCAGTGGATGCAAGCTGAAAATATAAGGAAGGATAAGGATAAGGAAGAATTTGTTCATGAGAGTGGTCACACAGGGGAATGGTGGCACAGAGAGGTTCTGCTGTTCTTGGAAGATAATCAGAAATTGCTCGGAGCAACSCAGCTGAAGCTGGTCCTTCTGTGGTTAAGGAGCTGGACCAGAAGACCTCCAGAGMTCCTGTCTAGCAAAAGYTATTGTGYAAGTAACTCACAGTCTTGTGGACAATATGGCCATCCTGCCTTTCTTGCTATTATGGTATCCAAAATCGCATATTTTGCACAGGGACAAGGATGCCTGGGCCCACCTTATTCTTTGTTTTGCAAATAATAAGGCATCCTGGCTGTAGGAACAGCCAAAATACTTTGAAATCATATACATCTAGATGTGGAGTTCATTTCAAAGCATAGGAATCAAGATAAATTATTTTTCTTGGTGTTATCACTCGGTTTTTAAAAGAGTTGACTTCATCTAACAGAGGGTTGTTGTTTGCTTTGTTTTTGGTCTTTAGTTTAGAAACTGAGCAGTTTCTGATGCATGTTGTAAGAAATCTGACTACTCGGAGATGTTGAATGTTAGGGAGAAGCAGTCTAGTTTCTCTGTTAAGGAAGAAGAAATGGTTGGATTTGGGGTATGAGGGAGAGTAGGAAGCTGGCAGAGAATCTCTCCCAATATCCAACTGCTGGGATGTGCATAAATGAGAAGTTAACTGTGTGAAATTCTTTCCCTCTTGCTTTCCACATGTACCTATGCATACACATAGACGACTTTTATCAAAGAATTGGTTGTCTATGGGGTTTTTTTTGTATCATAACGAAGTAATAATTGATAATTTTTTCTGGATTGTTTCTCTTGGCTGGCATGCTGCTGGTTGAAGCCCCTTCTTGGGGCATGTTTTTACCTTTGTGCAGTCTCTTGACTTGAAAAGCTTTCACATAAGGGAGCAGAAGTGCAAATGTTTAAGTGGAATTACTCATGTAATTTCTCTATTTAAAAGTGTGGATGCAGTACAGAATCTGAGGTGCTCKTTCTAGGAAGTGGTTATAAGGCTTGAAAGAAGAAAACTACCAAATTACTTGAATTGATTTGAGAGACACTTACTTAGAAGTATGGCCTTSTTCTCATAAACCCTTAGTAAAATCATGCATTAATCCTTTTAGCTTTTAGGATTGTGGATTAAATTTTGAATCTCAGCATGTTGGGAACTAATGTAAGCACTCRGTAGAGTAGACCGCTCTGCATGTTGCAAGTCTGCTGTTTCTKCTGGCACGTTTCTGTACTCAGAAAGGCCAATAAGTTCTCATGCATCTCCATGAGAAYTTTAATAGAGTTGAGTTACTGTATCACAGGGAAACCTAGGAWACTTCTTAAGAGTTGAGTGGCATCAGTGGCTACTTACAATTGTGATCCCTTCAACCWGGCTGATGCAGGAGACTTAATTAGTAGGTTGGTAACATGATTAACATAATTTAACATTGCTATCATTATGTGTCCAGAAGTGGATATAAATGGCTAGATGTGTGCGTCTGTTCAGTATTTTTCTATTTGCATTGCTGTGGAGATCAGTGATGGCCTTGCCTTTTTATCATCTCAGGTGTATCTCAGGTGTTGCTTGAGGGGAAAAGAGATATCACCTTCAACTTCCAATACTTCCTTCCCAAATGGAAGGTCTCTGTCTGTTTCCTTTACTTTCTCATTGGTATCTTGGCCTTAAGCCAGTTACAGTCAACTAGAGCCAAGCAGGCAGCATTTGTTTACCTTGGTCCTGGTGATTTCCCAGTCTTATTTTCAATAGCAGGAAAACCATACATTTTTTCCGTGTTTTCTCTCTGAACCTTATGTTGCAAGTAGTTGAAGACAGCCTTAGACTTGTTTCAAAAATGCCCAGTTGGACTGAGCTGTGTGACTGTCTCATTCTGTTCTAGATATGTTTCCTCATACTGTAAATGTTTGAAGATTAGTTCTTTTTCTAGATGTCTGAGAACAAATTTTGCATATTATCATTCTGAGAAAACAAATTCTTTTTCTTTAAAATAGAGTCTGAAGCATAGARTCTTACTCAGAAAATTTGATAAGAGTGTTGAGTTGTAATCTGGAGTTTAACAAAAATTAATGAGTCCTCGCTTACATCCAATCTCTAATTGCTTTCTGAGCTACCTTTGTACATTGCATTTGGCAGAAGGAATGGTCAGTGAACTGCAAACTCTGGCAGCTGTCTGATTTATATGTGTTTTCTGAAAGAGACTGGTCACAAATCTGCCCCAGTTCTATGCTAGAAGCTGTGCTGAGTTTCATATAAATAAATCAGTACATTTTATTGGGCTTATTCTTGAAAAATCATGTGACCTGCTCCAACAGAGATCTCATTGCTTATGCAATTTAGCACATAAAAAGAGCTCTTTCTTATTTCTGTAGGACTTTGTTCCAAGTATCTCTTAAACTACTTGTGCTCAGATGTGAACCAGTATCTAGTCATTTTGTTACAAAGCTGTTTAAATGAATCAAATTGTGCAAAAACATTGTGTTATTTAGTGTTACTGTCTGAAATAGACTTGCCTTTTTTAGCAATTAAACCCCCTTTTCATACTGTTACTTACTGAGAAGCCAGAATAGGCCCTATTAGTTAGCGCTCGTGCCACAGAGTGTTAAAAGGCAGTTTTATGAAGAAAGTGGGTTACTTACCCGTTGACGGGTTTCCTGGAAAAAAATACTGCCAAAAAGCTATGTAGCCACTGCCGTTGCTTTTATCTTCTCCTGAGTGTTTAATGAGGCCCCTTGCACCACGTCTTTCATGTTTGCTCTGCTGAGTTAAGCACAGAGCCCATGTGGTGACTGCTCTACCAAAGAAAGACAAACTAGCCCTCATTTTGGTTAAGCACGAAGCATCTGCTTGAGCAACACTAGCACTTTGGGAGCAGCTTGCTCTTCTTGCTATAAAGTTAGTTTGCACAAATAAGAACTGCTGAGAAGCAGATCAGACTTACTCAGCACAAGTTAGATTTTGAGTTATTGGTGGGGCTCAGGCTTAAGTGTTCACTTYTCTTTATCGTCTTGGTGTAACTTTTTATTACGAGAAGATGTTTAGAAAAAAGAAAAGRCATAGGGGAGAGAAGGAGGAAGGGTTGTGATTTAAGGGGAACTAGTTTTAGATGTTTCACAGTAGTGAAGCTAACTCCTTTTCGGCAAAACCTTGCAGTTGCTTCTGTCTGAAGTTAACTCTGTTTTTCCTTTTAATATTTCTTTGTTTCTCAGAACACTTTGCAAAGTGTTATGATTATTTCATTATTATTATTATTAGGGGGCCTCTCTGACAGCTGGAGTTAGCAAGCTGGCACTTYTCCAGATGGGGAAGCCACTGACCCTGGAGAGCCAGTCTGCTCCCTAGACTGGTTGGCTGGCTCRGCAAGCCGACCTGTCCTCTTTCAGAAGTTTTGATTGAATTAGCACATTCCTGTGGAATATTTTGGGTTTCATCAACTCAGCACTTTGTATTGGAACGTTGTTCTACTGGRAACTTTTTAACCAGCTTTCCTTAATGCTGCTTGCTTACTTTATAACTGCATTTAGTTCAAGTATGGCAGTGGGTCTGATTATTGGCCAAACGATTGATGTTGACTGAGGTTCATTTTAAGGGCTAACGCTTTTGCTAATATGGTTTCAAAGAGAAAATGTCAAGGTAATGCTTGAGCTGTCAGGGCCTATTCAAAGCAACTACTCTGCTGCTGCTATTATTATTATTATTATTATTATTATTATTATTTTATTATTACTACAGTCGATGAAATTTGTGCCCTGTCACCAAAAGGGGATGAAATATTGTTGTCAACAGTGATTACATGCATAGCTTTGTATTAAGGGTTTATTCAGCTCTGTTTTGAGTGTAGGATTAGTAAGTGGCAAGGCTATTATAGGGTGAGTATTTAAAATTTAAGTAGAAGACTGACAAAATATACTGGAAGGAAAACAGAGTGAAACTCAGTGTGTTCTTCCAATCCAACAGCATACTTTATTATAGGAGTGTTTGAGTAGTATGCAGCTAGCCCAATATTCCAGCATTGTCTGGTAGAATTTGAAGTAGCTTGCATTCCTTCAGTGCTGCTGATTTGGACTGTAATCCACTTGCTATTTGTTAGCAGCATCTAAATGAAAATTATAACCTCTGATCATCAGTAGAGATTTGGCGTTAGTGACCTAAACCACTAAATTAAGATGTTTTAAAACCATTCTTTCATTCACCTGAACTTCTCTACCAAAAAGTAGAAGTATTCTTGATTTGTGGCTATTACAAGATCTTAGGGGCAAATGCCAGAACATGAATGGTCATTTTATACTATTCAGGAGCGTATCTTAGCCCAGCGTTGAGACCACTGAGAGATGTGATTCTGGCAGCCCTGCCCATTGCAATGATGTGATTTCCTTGTTTGCTTTTCTGCGTGCACTTGCGCGCGCGCGCACACACACACACACACACAAAAAAAAAAAAAAAAAAAAAAAAAAAAAAACCACCAACTTTACTGCTCTGATAGACGTGCCCAGAACTGTAGTCTGGAATGAAGAGAACTGCCAACTTGGAGTTCACTTCTCTGCYGGGATTCCTGAGATCAAACCCTAAAAGACCTCGCAAAAGGGCATCGTGCCAGTCTGCCTGGAAAAGCTTAAGCCTCACTCCCTATCCTCATCCTTTAATAGGACTAGACTTTCAGCAAAGCAGTACAAAGTCATACTAAGGGAGGCTGGTTCTTTCCTTCTTCTTTATCTGAGGAGAAAATTATCTGTAGTATTCCTTAAATCTTCTGTTTTGGAGTTTTAACAAGGCTCCGAGGTCTAGCTTCTTTCTCTGCTTTAGTTGGTGCTGCACGCTGTCCTCAGGGGAAAAAAAAAAAAAGAGTATCCAGTGTAAAGGAGTTTAACGGCATGGGTAGAGAATTGCCCTGTCCTTGCAGTTAAAATAGTAACATCTCCCCTTGATTTGATCTTATATACCCATGAATACCCTTCAGAGTAAACAGGAGGTTCATTCAGTTTTTCCTAATGCTTTAAAATGCTTTTTCTTCTTTGTGTCTCAAAAATAATTAAAATGAATGTTMAACATCTGTTGAGCCTGGAGATTTTGTTTAGTATGATGACAACAGAAGAACATTACTACAGTAAAAAAAAATAATCTCAGACACTTGTATAGCTGTTATTCCAGTGAATTGCTCTAATATCAGCTCGAGCTTTTCCAAATTTGTCTTGCAAATCATTGTTACAGTATCAAGGAGAGAAGTTATTTGAAAAATCAGGTTTGAAGAACTTGATTCAGCTATTCTGGTTCCTTTGCAGATGAGTTTTCTGATTAGTCTGCTGCCTTGCGGAAGCACGGGTGATAGTTGAGTGGGGAGGGAACCTTTGCTGTGTTTCACCAGTGTCGGCCTTGGGAAGCTGTTAGTCCAATCCCGGCTGCCAAGAGGAACCCTTGGCAAATTCTAACTCTTCCCTCTTCGGTTCAGTAGAGCTGTATTTCCTCCCAAGCTGCCCCGATCACTCTTTCAGCAGCTTTGGTGCCTCATAAAACAGCAACGCTGCGAAAATAACCTGACAATGTTAAGAAGTTAAGATTTTAACTTTTCATATGATTATGGATGGAGGGATTGTTTGTCTTGTTTTTCATTTGAAAGAGTAGTGGTGACAAATGTTGCTGAATAAGATCATACTATGGTATGGCAATGGTGTGGTGTGAATCTACCTACTAGGGCTCCCTGCTTATGTGATCTGCCTTGCAATGTTTTTAGAGGCTGCAGGCTCTAACCCTTCCTCGTTYACCACAAACTCAACCTCTGCTCCGAGCAGGGTGGCAGGAAGGGGAAGGGCACTTGTGTATTTTTAACAGTTTGACTGAAATGGAAACTGAGTGTAGCTGAGAGAGAACTGCCTCAAAGATCTGGCACATTTCCCCAAACTGCAGACTACCCCATTTATCCTGGTAAGGTGCCCTCTCAGAAAGTCAGTGGTGGTAGTTTAAATACTCACATCGCTTATTATCTTACTCTACGTTTAAGAGAAAGGAAGGCACGCGTATGTAAAGTAACAGTGACATTTTCCTACTGTASTTTGTTGATGCTCAATAGATTATGCTATTGTTTGTTGCTGTGATGAAGCAGAAGCCACCTGTTTGCATCCTTCTGTGAAGAATACAAATCAAAGACCACGTCCATTCATATTTGACACCCCTCTCTAATTTGTTCTGAATGGGACTGACTCTCTATAGGAGGAAGGTATTTGGTGGGTGATTTCTCTGCATACTTTCCCTTGATTCTAGACCAAAGTCCATTAGCAGTGCTTCCTGTGATGAAGCTATCAAAAGTCACTCTTGGTCAACATAGCTCTGATGTCACTTTATACTTTTTTATAGGGTGGGACAGCAATTCTTTCCTCCATATGTTGGAATCACCTTTCTAAAAATGCCCRTGTGCCACAGGAATATTTATCTCCAGTACTAAGTAAATACATTAAAGCTATTGRCAGATTATAAAAGGGGCCTGGTTGTTTGTGAAAGCAGTAGAGAACACAGGATCATTCGTGTACTGAATAACTCAACTTCGTTCCTCTCCTTATGAACTGCTGATCTCAAACAGAGCATGGTCTTGCCCTGATACTGGCAGCACTACTAAAGCCAGATGGCAGTTCTTTCCCTAGAAAATTGCAGGTGTACCAGAGCTGCAAAGASTATCTGCAGGTGGAGAACAGGGGAGTTTGGATGAGGCAGGAAGAGAACCGTAGATGTTCTGCTGGATCTCACTGTGCTTGTGTTATATAATGGGCGTGCAGTGCTGTGTGCAGTGGGAACCCAAAGTGCGGGCTCGTTAGCTCCACGGCGGAGCCTCGCGGTGCTGTGACTCTGCATCATGTGATGCAGGCAGATAGGAACTACCTTCCGTGTCTTACACTTAATCAGCCTTTAGCTCCGCGAGGTCATTCAGAGGATGTCATAAATCGTGTCTGCAACTGCTGCAGTCTTGTGACTGCTGGGAATTTAGCTTGAGGGAAGATGATGTCCCTAGTTTTGCACGGTAATTCCACAGTCTTTAAATTTGATACCTCTAAAACCTTGTGATAACTCGTTTGTTAGCTGCAAACTGACAGGTTTTTTTCTTCTTTTTTTTTCTCCCTCCAGTTGCTCTGTGGAAACGATAACCTTGAAAATACATCTCTTTTCCTAATCCTAGAGAAAATATTTCACAGGCTGGATTTTAAAATAAAAATGCTTGCAATCTTAGGCTTTTTAAAAGTGAGTGCCAAACTGTATGTCATTGAGCTTGAGTGACCTGTATAGGAATTTCATGGYATTTCCTTCSTTATATTCCACAATTTTATGGGAACAGCTAAGTYGCAGATCAAGAATTCTATCCTAAAGAAATATAAAGCACTAGGCAGTACTTCTTGCTGACAAATTGCTCTGGAACAGGTAGTTGGGAGTACAACCTGAAATGTCATTGATACTATTTTTCTTCAGATTAAAATTTTGCATTAAAACTTTCTGCTTTTTGTTTARTTAAGTAGTCTCACACTTCTGAATTGTGTAGTCTCACACTTCTCAAGCCTGCAAAGATGAGAGAAATCAGTGCAATCTTTTGCAGGGTATTTCAGTGGTTGAGTAACATCCAAAACATGCTGAATGAAACACTCCCAATGTGAAGGAGCTCCCTCATGTCTAAATTAGGGATTATCAGYGGTGTTTACATAGGATTTTTTTTACCTGCTCTGAGTAATTGTAGTTAAATAGTGTGATTTTCAAACAGCTTGTAAATCGTCTCCTGCCAGTGAGTATATTGATTATGTACTGGCGTAACCTGTTGTGTCCCCACGGGCAGCACTCACCTCACTATACCTGGCCTGATGTCGTTCTCCRGTGGCCATCGATTTGTGCAGCTGCACGACAGAACCCACTGTTGTAGCATGCACCTGCAATACTGTTGCTGCCTTTAGTGCCAAAGTGCTGGGTTGCTAGCTCTGTGCTAAAGCYGGGTCGAATTTTGTTTATTTTGACAGTGTTCCTCATGCCTGCTTTGCCTGTGTGGAGTTTAAGTAGGTAGCCTCTGTGTGTGTCCAGTAGCCAAGCAAGGCTCCAGCCTGTGGTGCTCAGTGATTTCTTCAGCCCATAAGCAATGCCTGCTGGTTTTGAGAGATGGAGAAGGGGAAAGAAAGTTGTTTGGTTTAGATTTTTGTCTTTTTTTCCCCTTCAGTTCCACACAAGCCTGCGTCAATCTGTGGCTTTACTAGCTGAAACACCTCTATGTCTCAGTGATGTTCAGTAGTTTTGATTGTGTGAGAAATACAACTTTAATATGGTTGTAGAAATATATTGCCAGTTTATGGGCTTAAGCTTTTGAATAATTATTGGAGACTTTTCCTTTACAAAATTTTCTTAACACATCCCATGTATTAATCTTTATTATTTACAAGTGATTCATAAATACTGTTGAAATTACTTGAGTTCTTTCTGTTTAAGTGCTAAGACATAGAAATTGATAGTTCGCTTTAAAATGTAGCATTCCATCTATGCAGCAAAGATAATTGCTTYTAAAATAGAAATAGTTTTTTAAAAGCGGTCTGTCTGCTGTGAACAGTGAAATAAAATCCAAGTAAACGTTATGCAGCAATTTACATCTCAGTCCAGTGTGTGCGTTGACACCAGACATTCAATTTGTGCTTAGAGAAGACTGCTTTAGACCTGCTGAGTAACCCCTCTGTAGGACTAGCACCTGGTGCTGTGGTTAATAAGACAGTATTTCTGCATGCTGAGTCTTGGCACTCGCTTKTGCATTATGTATTTCTCAGTAACAYATTATACCTTCCCAGAGAGCAGCGTCTCAATCGGATGCACCTTTTCTCTTTCCCTCCCCTGCTCTATTTTGATCCCAGACTGATAGTTTCATCCTTCATGCCGTCTCCCCTAGCATTGCCTATGCATTTGTTTTGCATGGGATCCAACCAAGCTGCACTCCAAGCTTGCAAAGAAATGAGTCAGTCATTTGGCCAATGTTAAAAGGCAGGAAAAAAAAGACCTGGCAAAACTCACTGTGCTTAGGGCACCTGTAAGAAGACTGGAATAGGAGCTTGGCAAAAGACAACATGGAGAGGACAGTGACTCAGACCCTGCATATAACTTCAGAGTAAGTCACTCTGGAAGCAACCTGTGTTGCTCAAGAGCAGTAAGATAGCTAACCACAGCAAGCTACCTCTGCTCATTCCCTTTATCCCCTCGTACTTCACGGGTGCTTTCCCCTGCCCTCTCCTTCCATGAAGGTTTCTGAGCTGCCTGCTTCACCTGKGGCCCGTTGGATGAGGGTTTGCACAGGTGATTTCCAGTAGGCCAGAAGGTCCCCATCAATGCTCTCAGTTTCTTGCAGACTGTTGCAAGGTTGGAAGTTCTTAACTGAAAATAATTTCAAAGCAGTTTTTATGACTTCTGACCAGTGGCACTGAATGGTTGAAGTCTTGACTTTTGAAAACTCTCTTCTGCAGTCACTCTGTTCTGATAATATAATAAGCTTAACATCACTTTAAAAACTGCCAAAGCAAGAGGGAGTTCCCTAGTCTCAGTACAGCTCCTATTGCACAGCCACACTGACATCTCAAACTTGCAAGAAGTTGTTTCATTTTCCAGCTCAGACATTTCCTTCAGCTTGGTCAGAGGCAGCCATCTTCCACCTACTCCAGACCATGTTCTGCTTCCCTTTCCCAGTCTTTGCAAACAGTGGTGGCAACAGCAGCTGTTCTTGCATGGGCAAAGGTGCTCATTTTAGCAGGATACGGCATCCTAATGAAGTGGGTCAGAAGGAAAATTTAATTGAAGAGAACTCTTTGTACCTCCTACATGAAAAGAATTCTTTGCTCTCATGACCGAAGTGATTTCTTTTGCTTATTTTATTCCTCATTATTAATTCCTCATCAACATGAGTGACTAACCCAAAGAAGCTTCTGTAGATACACACATTGGTGTGTTAGTGTATTGGGTTTTTGTGGGGTTCTAGTTTTTTTTGGGGTGGGGTTTTTTGTTATTTTATTTTATTTTAGCCTTTGGCGAAGAAGTCGCCTGACGCACTAGGCAAAGCGCACTGCAGGCGTCTTTCCCCTCCCTTGAGTGTGCCCCCCTTGGCACCAAGGCTCCTTTCTGCCCCTTGCTTTGGGTGGAGCCATATGATCCAGCTGCTTTTGGAACAGATTTCTGGATTGCACTCTTGAGGCCCAGATGGATTTTGGCATCTATTGTAAGTTTCTTGATGCTGGTACAGATTGGCCAGGATATATAGGCAGTGCTTTAATATTTTGCTTTGATTTATTCTTCAAAGTTATAAAAAAACTGCRTAGGAAAGAATAAAACTGATGGCAGGTCTGCATGTGTGGATCCTGCCCTGATATTGTTCTAACTTCCCCACTTCTACAAATTTCCTTTGTCCCAACTAATTCCTACTCTGTAAGAAACAACCCCTTTTAGCTGCCGCAACCTCTTTGTCAGCAATACGAGCTGGTCGCCTCTGGCCAATTACTCAACCGCTCCCGCATATTTGCGGTGTAAGATCCTCTTTGATGGTAAATTCAGCTCTGAGAAATGTAAATCTTTCTTACCCAGTGGAGCAAAGCAGGAGGTATTCCCCAAATGGTAGTTCCCTGCACTGTTTCCTTGAAGAGTGTCATTTTGCTGCTGTTTCATCTCTTGTGGCTTTGCCCCTTTACGTGCTGCTCTTGATTTAGCTCTTGACAATTCTAGATTAATAACCTATGACATCATATGATATTGATTCCTAAAAAAGAAAGAAAAGAATAACACAGGCAGCTTCCTCTTTCCGTGCATAGCAATGAGGAGCTTCAACCCAGCACGTGCTGAGGCCCACTGCTTRTGTGGAGTTTACTGTGGAGCACTAGTTTGATACTGGTATATTCAAGGCTTTTTCATCCAGTCTCTTATTGATAAGAAAATACTTGGACATTTCCTCATCATTAGTCAAGAGTCTCTCTCAGTAATACTGTTTCTGAAGGGGGGGAAGTTTTGGGACAAACAGTCTCCCTAGGAGACTGCTCAAGAAGTCTTTGCTCTTAGAGGAATCAAAAATGTAAATATGCATCGTTCATGGAATGGGGCCTTAGTAAAAGATGGATAGGGCTGGGACAAAGYCTCTTTGCAAAATATTATGTAGGACAAGACTGTTGGCTTGTGGTTCTGTTGTGAATGAGTTCATTTCCTTGGCCAATATTTGGCTATAAGTTGACAGTTTAGATACTTGGAAATGTAGTGGACGGATCCTATCTTTACATGTCAGTACAACAGCAGAAAACTGTTTAGCTACTCTGAGAGGATTTAAGGTTCAAAGACATCACAGACTGTGAGTGGACTGATTAAATAGGAGTTGGAAACAACCGTAGCTTAAGCAGATGTTTCAGAGTTAGTTAGATAATTGTCTCCTCTGTGTCCAGAGCAGATCTTGAATCACTGTGAAACACACAGTCACTGTGGTACTAAACCTCCAGAAAGGAGCAGAAGACTTTTCATGTTCAATTTGGCTGATCAAATGAACCTAACACCTRTTTCACTCCAACACTTTCTACCAAAAGTGTAAGTACTAGTTGAGAAGGTTGGTACACTGATCCTGATAGCACATGACCGTGTTGGATCACACAGATGCTGCTGTTTGGAGACGAGGAGCTATATTGCCCAGACAGCCTGGTAGTTTCAAGGCCTAGCTCATCACTCAGAGCCTTATGACTGTGCGAACTTGGCTTTGGGAGCAAGATGTCTTAACTGACCTCCGTGGCTTTGAAAAGAAGTAACCTCTTTAAAAACAGTCCTTGGATCCAGGTGTAGAACTTGTACTCACACAAAGTGCAAACCTCTCAGGATGGAACTGCRTGAAGTAAAAAGCTGCTATTATCATAAATTTCCAAGTCTTTTGCTTACCTATTTCAGTGTGCAAGTAGCTACCCTAAGTGTCCTTCAGACTGGCATTGACACACACTGCGCAGGCACAAACCTYCTACTGCCTGTTGGTATTTTCGTGTTTCTTAAAAGAACTTTTATTTGAGATTCCTGATCAGCTCCTGCAGAGAATAGGAAGATCTCATTAACTACAAAGCCAAACTGTATGTGTCTGATGCCATTTGAATTCACAGTCTTCCAATCAAATACTTCATATATGGGGTATTATCAGGTACTACCTCCTGTACCACATGGAACAAATCACTGTATTTTTTAGCAATCAAGGCTATAAATGTCCTTTGTTCTTATCTTTACTTGCCAAAAAAAAAAGGCAGTTTTCTGCAGCTACTTTCTGCATTGTTTCAGTGTTCTTCACTTCCAGAAAAACTGTAATTTAAGCTATGCMTTAAGTTGCCATTTATGTTGAGCACATGTATCTTTAAAGTACATGTATCTTTAAAATTTTGAATGCAGCCACTGAAATAAACTTCTTTTCTAAAGAACAGCTTCCTTCAGTGCACAAAGACATCTCCTCTCTAAATTATTTAGTATAGCTAATTTAGAATTGTATCAAGAGAGCTAGGMGTGTCTGGACTGTATACTCATCCTGTTCCTCCAAAAAGTAATTTTTATCATTAGTGTTCCTATTTTTTTCTTTATTTAGCAAAAAAAATATATTTTCRTTGCCTTACACCTCATCAGGATCTGACTTAAAAGAAAGGACCTTGTTATTTCTCAGAATTGACTCCTGAAAGATAACTATTTCATGAAAAAWWTTAAGTCTGGCTCTTAAAATTTTTRGTTAGCTTAAAGGCAGAATGAACCTTCCAGGGCCGCTTCCTTTTCTCGCAGTGAGCTGGTTGCAATACAAACACTGCGAGTTAGGCACCTCGGCCTAATTTGCTCTTGCTGATGTTTTTCCTGTGGCTTTCACTTTTGCCACCTTGTCTGCTGCCCCCGTGTCAGGTCTTCTAAGAGACGGGAGAAGTGAAGAGTGTGGGCAGTGTTTGTGCAGGAGGAAATTTGTTTGCACATGGATACGCGGAAGGTGAGAGGGAAGAGGAAAACAAGGGTGAAGTTTGGAATCTGCATAGGAAATTGCAACAGGCTACGACGTTGGCAAGGGATGGAGAGCGAGATGCCCTGCCAAAAAAAGAGAAAAACACCCTCCACCCCCAAAGCACCGTGCCAGTATTTGATGAGGAAGTGTCACATTTGTGGTAGATGGTCAGTTTGTGTAGGAAAGATCGTGTGTTTGTGTACTGTGGAGAGAGGTTGTTTTACTTTGGTAAATTCTAGGTAATTTTGCAAGTTGTATAACGGTGCTTGGGGCTRCTGTGCTCCTTAGAAATGCATGTGAAAGCACAACCTGCGCATGTTTGAGTAGCACTGGGCTGTATTCTCAGCAGTAGAGGAGGAAGTGTGAGCTGAGGGTGCTCAGGAAAGCTATATTTTTGTTTTTCATGCACATGACTTGTGTTGTGAATCCTGACGACCAGYTAGTTAAGGTTCTAGTAAAAGCAGCAGTCTTTAAAAATCTGGACTTTTGTATTGCAGCTGCAGAAGGCTGCTTGCCTTCAGCTGCTAAGACATATTTCTAGCCATGAGCCCCTAGCTTTTTTCAGAAGGAACGCTTGTCATTGAGGATGGTGCAAAGCTTAGCTTGTGGCTGTGAAGAACATCCTGTGCATGGGGGAGCCAGGCTAGGGCTTCAGCTCTGCCTTTCAAAATCCCCTGGCAGACAGCAACAGCTGGAAAAGCTCTGATCAGAAAAAAGAAGCGTCTTCTGAAGTGACAACTGAATGAGCTTTTAATGTTTTCTCCTGCTATATAAGACCCTTTGAGCAGTAAAGAATTGGGTGTCCTTCAGCTTGTCTTTCTGGCTCAACTTTTGAGCCCTAGGAGAGGGTTGACCTGGTCACCCGAGAATGATCTGTAGCTGGCAAGAGCTGGGCTGAAGGTATTCTCTTTTCCACAGCCAGAATACTGAGGTCTGGGTGGATTTTCAAAAGAAATAGTTTGCTTTGCTAGTGCTTAGGATGTGCTAGGAGAAAAGGCTTTCACTTGCAGCCAATACAAAGTTGCAAAGGCAGTTACTAAACTGCATGCAGGGACCACAAAACCTGCTCCCTTTTCCCTTCATTCCTACGTTCATGTCTCACAAGGATTTTATTTGTGTCAGATAGTGACTAATAACATTAATCCTCTCCCTTAATAACATTAATTCTCTCCCTTAAACGTCTGAGTTKGAACAGAAGGTTTATCAGTAAGTGAAATGAGATGACTGGTGAGATAGGSTAGAAAAAGTGAGACTAGAGAGAATGATATTTTGGGGACAAACGGACTAAAGACAAGAAGAGGAAGAAGATGTAGTAGGAAATAKTTGAAAGGAAATGGCGAGACAGGTAGCAGCAGAAGCTGGAAACTGTAGTAAACCAAATCAATAACGTGTACTCACGTACAGGTTACTACTCACGTACATGTCAATACTTTAATCAAATACATGTTTACTGGCTAATAAATATTTATTTTTGGAAAATGCAAGTCTTCCTGGTCTACTTGTTTTTATAACAGTAAAAAGAAAAGCTTTGGCTTAGCCAGACAGCAATGTCCATAAGAGCATAGAATAGCTCATGCAGTGTGGACAGATGGAGGTTGTGCCTGTGCAGGGGTATGCTGACTTCTCGAGCTGTGTGTGCCCTGTTCAAGCACAGCCAGGTCCCTACCACTTAACCATGATAGATGGTCAAATAAAAACAGAAGTTTTTATTGCATCAAGTACATGATGAGACGTACTCTTTAATGAAGTTCCATCAGTATTTTTAAACCTTGTACAACTCTTGTTCTGTGGTATTTGGTCAGTTTTAGTGCTGATAAAATACTGTTCAGAAAGTGTATTCTGATAGTTTCAGCCGTATTCCTAGAACAGTGTGTTTTAGTATTGTTCTTTATCACGTGAGCTGCAACAGGAACTTCCACATAGATTTGAGCTTTTACATTTTTGAAACGATGTGGGTATTTGAAAGCAATGTCGTAATGGATGGGCTCAAAGGTCCATCTAGCCTGGTGTTTGTTTCCASTGCATGTCTAGAGAGAAATAAAATATTGCAACACTGAAGTGATATCTCTGCAAGTACTATCTCGGCCTCCGTGACCTGTGACGCAGGGGTTTCCTGAACCCAGAGCATTATCTATCAGTGTTTAAAAAAGGAAAAACTAAAAAGAGCAGCACCGACTGTAATGACTTCATCGATACGGTCTGCATCATCTAAACTGCTTGTGCTTTTGAAGTCCTTAATTTAAGGACAGAACCTCCCATCATAGGCATTGCCTTTAATTTTAACCATGGCTGAGGTTCTGGCTTTGGTAGTTGTTGTATATGTTTTTCAAAAGATCTAGAAAATTTTCTTATTTTCAGTTGATATAATATGTGCAAAATTGTCAGACTCAGTCTCTTTTAATTCAGTGCTACCTATTTTGCTATGAACTCAGGAGTGGAGTAGAAATTTATTTTTCCTTAAGCATAAAAGCAGGATTTTAGGAGGCAAAATGACTGACAGCTAGCAATTAAAGCGCTGAACATGGTTAAGCAGACACAGAGGAGGAAGAGACATTCGAGCACATACAGAAGGGGGAGACGCTGTGTTGTTTTGCCAGGTTTCGTCTCTGACAGCAGCCCTTGGCTAGTGAGTACTTGTTCGCGTAGCTGGGGAGGTGGAGGAGTGTTTACCTCCAGTTTGGTGCGAGGCAGATGGATGTGGGGGTGTGGTGGCGTGTTTTGTGTATTGTGCACRTGTGGGCGAAGTGGAAAAGATGCTGCTGCTGCTGATTTCCTCTTTATCCCCACTTCCACTTAGCTAATACACCAATATAAATGTTATGATTAAAACATTGATGAGCTCTCGAACTGTTCTTTTTTTTTTYYCCCCCTCTCTTTTTTAAACTAGTGATATGTACTTGCTGAATCACTCCACTGCAGGGAAATAGGGGAAATGAAAGAACTGTTCGCATTGCAGTGGTTGAACCTAAAATGGTTTACATGCTTTTCCATGACAGATACAATGGAAAGTCACTCGTAAGTGGCCCTTACTCTGCCTTCCATCTCATCTGAGCCACTGGTGGCATGGGAGAGGGCTGTGAGAAACAAGCACAGAAGGAATTTTGGCTGCATCCAGGTGTAACAGATTTCTTTGCTTCCTTTTCTTTATCTGGAATCTTTGTCTTTATCCAGTCTGTTCATTAACAATCTGAATCTCCCAATAATGATCAAAATACAGTCAAGCCTGAAGTCATAGGTCCTTGACAGCATTTGGTTTTGCTTTTAGGAGTCCACTGAATTTTACGAATAGTGATAGCAATGAATTATAAGAATAGCTGCATCAGTTTGGGATCTAGAAACATCTGGTGCCAAATTGCACTTGGGCTTTTCTGGGAGTTGRTCATTTTCTACTAATTGCATCAGTGCTTGTGCTTTTCTGTAGCATGAGATCCTGGGAAGACCATGTGCTAACTCTGTGTTATTTCAAAGGAAGATCAGGAGCACTGAAACCCTTTACCAGACTCTTTTCTGCATGCCCCAGGAGTGGCAGAGCTGTACTGAAAGTTTTGAGGCCATGTTCAATGTTTTCATCTGCCCTTGGGGCATGGCTAGATGAGACACAGGGTGCCTGGCCCCTGTCATCGCTGGAGGAACATCTGGGACGAAGCTGTGCCAGAGGCAAATCGTTTGCCTAAGACATGTGTGGTAGGAAGGAAACGGGTTCCCTGAAGCAGCACTGGCCAAAGGGAGACTAGCGTCATTTGGGGAGTGCTGAAGGAAAGAATTGGAGTCTTAGACACTTAGGCCGGAGCTGGTGAGAGATAAAAATGTTTACATTGGCATCTCGCCCTAGTGTTAGCCAAAAGGTGCAGAATCTTGCAAAAAATGCTCTATAAGGAGTTGTGACCCAAGYGCTGTCACCGTCTGTGCAGCACACGATAAGCCAGACGTGTACAATGAAGAATGATGTGAAAGCAGCTTGCAGGAATGCTTTCTTCTATGAATTTTATTTTTATTGGACTACTTTTTAATATTTATCTTCAAAGCATGACTAAATGCTTTGAGAATGTTGAAAATCTGAGAATTGCATACGTTRTATTTTGCATTATGTTTATTGTATGTGTTGTATCTTAAATGTCACTTGGATTGGGATATCAATCACTCCTCTGAATAAGTAACTCCCTGGAAAAAATAACTTCTCTTAAGTGTGCTCTGTGTATATGAAATATGCCCGAGTTCTTAATGGCCCTTCTTCCTGCGACTGGGCTGCAGGGAGGGAGTAGATCTGTTCGTTGGGCTGGTTGTGAAGTTAGAGCACTTGTGTGAAGAGGGGGAGCGTGGCCTGGAGAGCCTCCAGAAAAGTTTAATCTCTCTGTAGCACAACATTACTCTCTGTAGAGTCTTTGCCTCCTGGTGTCAGATATTAAAATATCCTTTTTTACAAAAGCGGTCAAGGAAGTATTTATCCTTAGCACCCTCTTCTGGGCAAGTTCTTGGTGTCTGGAAGGTTCAATGACAGAYGTAAGAGTTCATAAGATCTTTCCTATTGTTTAAAATTACTTTTTCATGTTAGTGCCAGTAATATCTGTGGAAACTCTCAAGTTTTGATAGAACAGCAGGAACAATTTCTTAATAAGGTCTCTAAAAATAATATTACTATGTGTAAAATTAAAAAAAAAAAATCAGTTTCTTCATTGTTTTATATTGTTCCTTAATCTGGGAGGATGTTTTACCTTAGATCAGTTTATCTTTGGTGGATATTTTTCACATATCCTCATGAAGATTGCATTGTACAGTGTTTTTAGCATAACCAACTAGAGCAGTAGCAACTGGAACAAGCACTCTCTTTGAAGGAATCATAGAGGAAACAAGATGGACTTAATTTCATACATCTTCATGTCACTTTTTTTCCTGCACTGGTTATCTTTTTGTTTGTATCCTTGTCCCTTGCTGTGTGTTTTAAATACCACAGTAATGACTACGGGGGGCACAGTGCTCATTGCTGAAGGKCTTTCCTGGGAATCGTACTCCTCATATACAGTCACACTGGACTTCTTTTGATTAAGAAGGGGAGACTTTTCCCTGGAGACTGTAGAAAATTTCCTAGCTTACCTAAATGTGTATCTTTCTGATCTGCCAGGGATTGCTGCCTTGGTTATGACCGCASAGTGTGAGGTTGCTTTTAACTGAGACTTTTAGCCTATTTCTAGCAAACTTRGCCTTATGTGGTCTCCTATTCTGCATTGTGCTAAGACTGAATTCTGCATCCCATGTTCTAGTTAAGAAAAGCGTCTTGGAGAGAAGGTTTTTATTTAAAATAGTGTATTTTCACAGAATCTTCTGTGAAATGAATGCACAGAGCAGATTTCAATGCTCTGTGCATTCAGARTAATTTTTTTTGTTTCTCCTCATTTGTTATGGGACTTGGAAATGCTGCAAAGTGTTCAGGATCTTGGAGAATTTACAGATTCTGGATTCAAGATTGTTGGAGTCATACAGCATTGCTGTTTTTCCTAGTGGAAAATGCATTTTCCTTTTGCTAACGGTTAGCTAGTGACATTGAGGACAAGGTGGATAAGATGTGGTAGAATGAAGGTATGAAATAAGGGTCCTGAAGTGACTGGTAAAAGGTGAAGTAAAGCTGGGTGTATAAAAGAGCAGGAGAAAGYAGATGATACTCCAGCTCTTCAAAGACAGGAAGTTAACATGGTTTTTGGTGAGTTAACTACCTGCAGTAGTTCAGTGGTTCAGTAGCTCCTATTCAATGAGCAAGGCTGTATTCAGACATGGACTCAGCCTCCACAGTGAAAAACAGAACATGAGAAGAAGGGCACAGCCYGCAAAACTCCACCTCAAATGAATCCTAAAAGCCCTGAAGATCTTAGGTAGCACCTGTATGAAGAATGCAAGTTCTCCACTCCAGCTTGTCCTGGAGCAGCAGTACAGCCTGTGTATGCTGCTGTTGTATGATTCAGAGCACAGGCTTCAGGGTTTAGACCAGAGCAGCTTGTCGGGGGGGCATACGATGTGCCACGAAACTTAATTAATTACAATAAATTCAGAGAGCTACTGGCTGTTGATTAGGGTTAGCCATGTTGTCCACAGATCCTGTGAATAGGTGAGTTCCTACAGAATTTCATTTAGAGCTACAGCTTTGTGTGCAGGCAGAAGACCGAGTGCCAACCATATTTTAATGGGAACTGCTAAGATATCTCCCTTGAGGAACTCTGAGTCACAAGTGTGACCGAGCGTGACCATGACAAGGCTTTCTGCAGGACAAGAGGCATCTTCTGCACCATCCATGATGTTCTGGGTGAAGAACACTGGYCTTTTAGTGATCTGCCTTCTAACTGTCTAACGTTGTTCTCTTTCTGCAGAGGACGTGCTGAGTAAAGATGCTGGGGAGTGTGCAATATGCCTGGAAGAGCTGCAGCAAGGAGATACTATAGCACGGCTGCCTTGCCTCTGCATATATCATAAAGGGCAAGTATTCCTCACGCTGTGTATACAATTCTGGAAGGTCGTATTTATTGTGTATCACTTCTGAGGGGTGCTTAAAGAAGCACTAAAACTTACTTCTTATATTTAAAAATAAATAAAAGAATTTTAAAATATGTCATTTTTTTCTGTCTCCACTAATGTATCTGAAGTCTCTCACATTTGCATGAAAAACTTCACAGAAATGAAATCAGTAATCACCTCTGTGGGGATACAGCGAATGTCACCTATGGATCTTAGGTTTTRTGTACTAGTATAATAGTAGAAGTTTTGCTAAATGCTGGTAGACTGGGGAAAAAAAMCACTCACTTCCTAAACATGGTTCATATTTGTTTTTACTTGTGTTTAATGTTCTACTTCCTGTAGTTAAAACAAAARATGTAAGCGAGATAATGGTGTCAGCAGTCAAGTAAACTCTGTGTAAAAAATGGATAAGAATTTGCAAAATGCTTACTTAAAGCAAATATTAACAYCAAAGATATTTAGTTGTTCAATAGTATTTAATATACTACTGTAGCTGGGAGTCATCAGATTTTCATGAATACTGAATAYTGATATTTGTTCTTTTTTTTGCTTGTATGTGAATATTTAAAGATGTGTAGTGTGCGTGTTTGCCTATATTTCTTTGTATAGCATAAAATCCTCTGCATTTAAATAATTCTGAATCCATTAATATGCTTATCTTATTGCTAAATGTTACCAAGAGATTCATCCAGCCCTTCTTTTCATTTTTGTCTACCGTCCAACAGCTGCATAGATGAATGGTTTGAAGTAAATAGATCTTGCCCTGAGCATCCGTCGGATTAAGAGGAGATTCATGTTTTTAGGTAATATTTTAGGCAAGTACATTTCTAGAATAAATATTTTGATTATCTGAAATAACTCTTTTTTTTTATTTTGTGAGCCTRCTACTCTGTGTCATAATTGTAATATTAATTATTAAATATTGAAGTGTATTAAATACAAAAAAGGCTCTTGCATCTGTATATAACATGGTCTGAAATGATATATGCCAGATTAGTTAGTGGAAAGCAGCCATTCAATGCAATAAAGCTATAGCATTAACTTTTAAAGATTATTTCCTCAAATGGAACAAAGCAAAATTAATATAATCACATACCTTTGGATTGTTACATAATCACTGGCATTTATTTCTGACAGAAAGTTTTGGAATCTTATGAAAAGTTTAAACTATGTATTTCCAAAACCACTTTCATGTGAATGCACTCCGGAATGAAAAACAAAAATGCCAGCTGTCCATCCCATTCCATGGCGTCACATTTTTCCAGCTTATATTTTGTGTTAATGATTTCAGATCTGCAATCGGTGTCAAAGGTTTAAAGGATAGGTTTATTCTGCTATTTGCCGAGTTTTAARTCTTTATCTAGCATTAAACTATTGGCCCCAAACATTGCAAAACACCCCAGCAGTCATAGTAGTTCTTACAGCAGTCAAGATATCTAAATTCCTTGCTATTAGGTGGAGTTCATGTTTTCTGTGGGTTGAGTTCCAAAAAAAAGGAAAATGTTGTTGTTAGCATTTATTTGTTGATTTGTTTGATTTTGCTCCATGAGTCTGTGGGTCACACTGCAGTGATACTAGATGTGACTGTTGCAGGAGCAGCAGACAAAGCCTGAAGGAAAATATCCTCCTCCAAGGGGACTCTTTTAATCCCAGAGTGRTGTTAGCCTAAACAAATAAATAAATGTCTGTCTTCCTTTATGTATCCAGCCACCGATTAGTGGAAGAAGCCCATATGCTGTTTATAAACACGTTTGTCTCTGTAAATACTCATGGGTGTCTAACCTCATGTTGAATCCAGTTTGCCTGTTTATCACAGCAGAGACAGCCATAACTTAGGGAAAGCGAGGCRGAAAACACCGTGTTCACTGTCGTGCCATTCCTTGGTGGTAGGTACCAAAATAGCTGAAATGATGGCACTTTGTCTTCTGCTCTTTCAACAGCTGCTTCCACTGACCAGACGACACAGGAGATGGAGGTTCCCTCGCTGAACGCAGCGCACCTGGCTTGAGACTTACGGTTTGTTGTGGCTGAAAAAGGCAAACACGGACAGTGACACGGAATAAGCGTTGCAGAGCCCAGCTACTTGCCAGTAGTGCTCAGATACCAAACACTCATGCAAAGGACACACAGGGATTTTGAAAATGCTGCACATTCTGTAACAATCTACTCCCCACAGACATTATTGATGCTATTTTGTACTGGAAGGCCAAAGTTCCTCATGTCAGCCTAACTGCTGGCTCTGTGAAGAAGCAGATTATTGGACACGTTTGCCAGTGCCGCGCGTGGCAGCGGAGACGTTCGATGCACGCTGAGACCCGCGCAGGAGGACGGCCCCGGTTTGGAGAGGGAACGTTTTCACCTTCTTACTGGCTGAAGAAGAGTAAATGGCGAACTGAATATAATATAACCTAACAGTGTGACCTTATTTACTGAAATCACACCCTATTGTATGTTCTTCACTTTTTTTGAGAACAGCAAACATAAACTTCTCTGCGTAGGAATACTCTATTTCCAAGTTTTATAACTGAACCTTTGTCACAATGCAGTCCAAAGAGTAAAACCAAGACAGGTAACTAATTTATATTGATCTAGCTGTAGGGATCGTTGAAATCTGTACGTCGTGTTGCTATTTAAGTAACTAAAACTTCTCTTTTACTGCTTGTGAGTAAAACCGGTAAAAAGAAATGCAGCAAAGCAAAATCTTACAGCTATGCAATTTTTTTTTTTTTTTAATAGGAAAAAAAAGAATTACCAATTTTAAGTGCTGCCAGTTAAGGTAATTTGTTTAACGGGTATTTTTTTAAAAAACTGTTTCAGGTAATTATTTTATTGTACTACTCTCATCTCCAGGCTGCCTCCTGAGGTGTAAATGAATAACTGCAAATGTGGGCACAGCAAGTGTTTTTTGTAGGCATAGGTGAGGTAACATTGAGGTGGGACTTGTGTTTAATTTTTAAAACACTTATGCACAAGCATTTTTTGTTGTTTTGGTGGTTTTTTTCAAGGCAGGRTCTGTAGTAGTTTGCATCTTAATCATTGGTCTCTTCATGTGAAGACTGGCATTTGACAGTGTGGCTTTTTTTTTWAAAGACACCTACATTTGTTTAATTTATTGTTATTTTACTGTGTTATATTGATATAACCAGGGCTCCATGAAATGTAGGATGTCGGAAGGAGTACACCAAGTGAAATTGTGGACAGGTAGTAGCTCCGATAAAGTACTGGAGTCCAAAAAGAGGAAAAAAAAAAACAGGAAAAAACTGGAACAAATATCAGGGCTTCAAAGCATAGTTGTTATATCAAGAATTAATTCGTAGTTTCTAAATTTTACAGTACAGGGAAGAGTTTATGAATATTTATTAGTGACAGAAGTTTTAGTGGTTTCAGCAATTAAAATAAATCGCACAATGCTTTAAATGTGCATACTTTCTTGTGCATACATAATTCTGCTTTCCTTTTTTGTTTAAGCGCATATTTCTCTCTGCTGCTACTGTGATTCATATCAAAAAGGGCAAAGAGCAGTAGCAACTGCTGCTATCCAGGAAAGCAAGTGCATTGCATGTTACTAGATTCCTGTCTTGCCTGCAGACTGATCCTTGCCTGGATAACATTTTTCCCTGAATGTTGTTCTGTGAAATGCCTTTGTTGTGCTGCAAATGTGAAGGAGTCCAATCTAGATAACAGTCAACATCAGTGGTGCAGTTTCTGCATTTTTTGGGCTTGCATAACTGGTTTCAGCTGAACCTATAACTATGAGGCCCTACTGTGTTCCCTTTTTCARTGGGAACAGAAGCATTTTGTCGTGCTTTCAATTCGCTAGTCATATCAAAGGTACAGTATTTTCCTCCACAGGTYCTTTTTAGCAGAGTGTCATTGTGTTGCCTTGAATTATCATTAAGGGGGGAAATATTACAGCACCTCTAGTGTTTTCATAGTGATGATGCCTGGAGGGCCGCTTTTGCGACGTTTTGAATTCTCTCTGTCTTCTGGAAGTAAAGCATTTGCATTGATTTAATGTTTACTGTTGGCTTCACGCCTACAGGAACTGATCTATAGTATGTAAAGGAGGTAGGGTAGCGCTTTGGTGTCCCATGTTCCAAGGTCGTAGGTAGTCTTTGGCTTGGGGACTAAGTAGATAAATATTTATGAACGTAAAAACCTGTTTACAACTTAAACTCAGTTTGAGTAGTCCATATTTTAGTATATTTGCTGGGTTTTTTGGTTTTTTTTAAAAAAAACCCTCAATTTTTCTGCAGTCAAATGCAAGTAGATGATTCAGAGAGCCAAGCGTCATCACCGCCGACCTGTGCCGGGGCCGGTGTGGGGAGAAGGTGCCACGAGCGGTTGYGCTCCCCCGCGGGGCTGTAGGCAAGAGCAGGCCCGCTTGAGCAGCAGTCCTCTGGATCGTGTGAGACGAGGTCAGCCTCAGAGCCCACTTTGTGCACATGAATCCGCTCTCAAAGCCCRTGGAAGGCTGGCKTGTATCACAGCCTGTCATATGGACYAAGCCAACGGCGACCCGGGACGTGTCGGGCAGGTGATAACGTGTGSAAACTCCCGTGGAGGTTCACGTGCGTTGAGCTTCCCGTCAGCAGCTCTGCCGCTACCGGTGAACTCGCTGTACACGTAGCTCTAGTCATGGGCGACTCCATTTTAAAAGCATCCTCACAATGATCCTGRATCACTCTCCTCCAACAGGGGGGAAAAAACATCAAACAAGAGCCCTGAGTTGCAGTTGAGGAACACCCCGCTTGTCCACAAGAAGCAATAAGTTAAATTAGRGTGCGATATGCTTCTTTTGCCTGTAAATATATTGAGATTGCCAATTCTGTGTTGTTTCAGAGTATTTTCTGTGATCTGACCTATATCTTCTCAAAGTATGTAAGGGTGTGAAGCAATTTCCATACTCAGGTCTGCCATTAACATGCTGCTTGCCAGAAGGGAAAGAGTAGACATGACACTGTCTTGAAATGTGAGGTTTTTCTGAGCTTGTAACATAACTGTGTTTCTTGAGTAGCAACTTCTTTTTTTCTAAAATTAATAGTGGAAGTGGCAATGATTTGGGTTGTATATAACCGTACTCCACACAATACCAAGAGCGCCATGCTACTGTCAGGACAGGGCACTGATTATCTTGCCTTTCATAAGTCAGCCCATCTGTAATAATGTGTTTCTTTTGAAGCAGTCAGCTAGTTTTCCTTCAGCATGTACATTAGATGGTGGGCTCAGTGGGACATTGGGAATATCTGAAGCACACTGCAAGCTTGCAAGATTTTATTTTTGGGAAGAGTAAAGTGAAGATAGACGGTCTTGTTTGTATTCAGTTTTCATATTCAAGGGTAAATGTCCTGCAGTATTTTTAAGTGGAAAATTTGTAGGTAATGTACAAAGATGTGGGTGGATACTTGTGACCTTTTTGCTCTCTCCGTTCCCTCTTTTTATGATATAAAGGGGGGTTTATTACTTAAACAGTCTTAAGATTTCTATATTTGTCCTGGTTCTTAATATTAGGAATACTGACTTTTTAATTAAATTTTTGCTGCAAGGCTGGAGAGCTGGTAAACCTGACTCCCAGAAGACTCAAATCTCAGCAAATGTGGAAAAGATCATTTTTAGTCAGAAATGGGGATCTTTGGTGTTTATAGGTGGATAATGTCTAATACACGTGGGACATGTTCATGGACGTTTTTAGAATGCTTTCCTGTCCATTGGAGGGCTTCAGAAACTCACTCCGTTTCTTCATGTGTTGCACCGTAACGAGGGAACTTGGCGGGTGAATATCCCTGCTATCTCTCAGTGAACAGCAGCAAGGCCTACATGGGTTTGGGCACAGGCCGTGAACTCTCTGAGTTTGTGTGAATTTTAGCTGCTTTGTTGCATTGGAAAAAAAAAAAAAAAAGAATAGTTGTGTGTAAATTGGGTAAATTTGGTGTTGCTGTTTTATATCTGATTCTGATGTACAGTGGAGTTTCCTGGGAAGAGACTGCCAAGTGTCCTGGAATGCAGAAATGCCACTACGGGATCTTGCAACCTTCCTTTGCCGGGGGGAGAGCAGCTTGGTTTTTCCCATCGGTGCTCGTTCCTGATTCGGTTTCCACCTCTCAAAGCTTACAGCTTGCTTTATTATCARTTTCTTCCCTTCTTCCTCTCTGAAGAAGCGATGCCTTCTTAGGGCTCTATCCCCTTAGTCTTTGGAAATGCTTTCCATCAGCATGTTTAAGAGTGAAGTGTGGGAGTGCAGCTGGAAGAGCAGGGCTTGTTTTGCTACCACCCAGCCAAGAGCTTTTGTTTTTTCTTTCTTTCTCCTTCTTGCTGTAGCGGTGGCATCAGCTTGTACCACTTACGTTTTTGTGATCCAAAATACTCCATGTGAGAAACGCGCACCGGAACCGCGRCCAGTTCCTGCTTCCTAAATGCCAAACGTCTGCGGTGGGTTTTCCCCGTATAAACGAGGGCGCCTCGCAGCCGGTGACGGGACGCGCTGCAACGTGACCTAATTGTGGGCGCTGCTAATCGCCGAAGACCCGCTCGGATAAACGGGCGCRGGATTATCCTGCACCTGAGCGCTGGCCTTGCTGCTCCCTCTGACCTAGTAGGTTGCCAGCGGAGAGCAACTAGCAGGCAGCACGCGCAGCTTTTAGCCTGTGTGTGTCTCTGCGTGTGTGACAGAGAGAGACTTTTGCCCTTGGGTGTGCTCTGGCAAAGATTTTGCAACGATGAGGAGGATTTGCCTGATTCTGGCAGAGATTCCAATGTGAGGAGCGTGGCGTTGCAAGCACCTAAGCTGTTGCTGAATCCTGTTGCTCTTGTTTCCCTCTGGTCTGTCCTTTCTTATTTTCTTTTAAATTTTCTTTAATTAATTTGACTGGAAAACGCTTCTCAGCATAACTGGTCACAAGCTCTCGAGGTGTGAAATGCAGCAGGAAGAGGCGTCCAAGCCTGACTCTCTTCTTCCYGTGTATGATGACATGAAGCTCAAGTGTTCGTTACTGTACGGTAAAAGCATTCCCTTCCCGCTGATCTTGCCAAAGTACTGTAACTCCTGAGGAGGAAGGGAGGCAGCTCGGGCGCCRAGGGRGCGTTCTCACCAGCTACTGCATGTWAAGTGGTGGTGCCTCACTGACCCAGTGGTGCAGCGCGAACCTCGGGCCCGCTGGAGACGCTCCCCTCGGCTCCCGGGCGGAGCGGCGGGCGGAGCGCACGGCGCGGGTGCCCCCTTCTCCATGAGGCTCCCTCCGCAGAGCCAGCCCTGCTCACCAGGCGCTCGCTGGAGCTCCGTGAGCGCGGAGGAMACGCTACGTTCACGTGTGGCCCTGATGGACGGGACGTCCTCCCTCGTGACCCTTGCGGCAGAAATCGGAATGTAATTTGCGATGTCTAGTGTAAAAACCATGTTTGTAATTTTATTTTTTTTTTTAATTGAGCAGTATGATTGCAAGTTGACTTAGGTTGTTCTAAGGTACTTTTTTTTTTTTTCCCGGTGGTCTGCCAGTACATAATCATGAATGAAAATATTTTTTTATTGATTTTTAGGTTGTATGTTTAACATTCCATTCCTGTAAAATATGTACAAATATATGTAATAAACCTTTTGAAGCACAGTTTCTATCACAGCTCCGGGAGGCTCCGCTGGCTGGTTTCTGGTGGCAGCGCCGAGCGCGGCACAGCCGTGGGGCAGAGGTGCTSCCGGGCCCGGCCGCAGACGGAGCTGCAGCCTGGCGGCCTTCCTGCAGGCGGGAATCCGGACTGCCCGGGCGGCTGCTGCCGCTGCCACGGCCCCCGTGGCTCTCCTCTGCCTGTCCTGCAGCGCGGGTGCATGAGCGGCTCCAGGGTGTCCTGGCAGCACCTGGGCGCCGTCCCCACTGTTTGACCAGGTAGATGGCCCTGGAGGGGGGTGGCGCTGGGCGCTGTGTCCTGTGCTCCCTCGCAGAGGTAACGGCCTTCAGGATGAGCCTAATATGGGGTCCACATGTAGTCAGATCCAGCGGTGGGAAATTCACAGGAGTGGCTACAAGAAAGGCAAACCGCCTCCTCACCGTGCTGGGGAGCAGGAGGCTGCGGCAGGCCGAAGCACCAAGCTGCTAAGCTCCATACGCTGCTCCTTCCTCCGTCTCCTCTACCTGAATTGTCTCTGTTGCTCGTGGGGCAGGAGGCGCCGGGTGCTGCTCCGGCGGGGCTGTGAGCTCCGCGGCCATGTCCAACGCACAGAGCTCGGCACGACCTCCTCCACGTGCTTCCTTGCGTGCTCCGCTGTGGGRAGCAGCCTTCAGGAGCGCCCTGCCCTGGTGGCAACGCCGGGCACTAAAGCACGGGGACTGTGGCGGCCCGTGCACGGCTCCCCTCGGGAGCTGATAGTTTCAACGAGTGAATTATTCAAGTCTGCACAAAGAGACACTTGGATATCGTTACTATGGAGCACGGCCAYATCTGCTCCCGCCGTAACTTCTGTCCTGCATGGCTTCTGGGAAGCCCCAATTCCCCATTCCCGATAGTTCCTGTATTTTTTATCCTCCAGCTTGGTGTGTGAAAGGAGAGCTGTGTTATGGAAGCGGCTRACAGCTAGAGCAGCGTTTGGCTTTGCAGGAGGAAAATCCGCTGGAAATTATTCCAGCGGCGTCGGTAGCGGGTTTCCTGTGTGGAATGTAAACGAGCGGCGCGTGYGGGTTCGGGTTCCCAGGCTCCCGCGCCAGGCGCAGGGCTGCGCGGGGCTGCTCCAACAGCGTGCGGGCTGTCGCGGCTGGGGCCGTCGCTGCCTGGCACCGCGCGGCGCTTCCGCGCTGCCTCGAGGAGCTGCGGGCACGGACGGGGCCCGCCCRGTTACCGCGGGGGCTGCGGCTTCCTCAGTGCGCGGCTGCTGCTCGGCCCCAGGGCGCTGGTGTCCCCGCGGTGCAAGCGCTGCAGGCCCCGGCCTGCCCTGCCCAAGGGAAGGGTCTCGCGGGGCGGCAGCCCTGGAGGCTGTGGAGGCTCCTTCTCTGGAGACCTTCSAATCCCGCCTRGGTGCCACCCTGTGCCCTGTGCTCTGGGTGTTCCTGCTGGAGCAGGGGGGTCGGACTAGAAGATCTTCAAAGGTCCCTTCCAACCTCAACCGTTCCATGATGATTTCATGGGGCTGCGGTGCCTTGGAGGATGCTGRCCTTGGCTTCTGGGGGCAACCAGGGACAACCAAAGCCAGCAGGGGTTCAAGCAAGCCCAGAAGGGCTTGATGACAAGCATTGTGGCTTCTTTCTCCATGACAAGCTTCACAGCTTCCTTCTATATGACAGGCTTCCCGGCTTCCCTCCCTGCCCCAGCAAAGCCGGGCAAGCCGGCGTCTCCCAGCCCCGTTCACGGTGCGTCTCTCCTCCGCGGGCGACGATGTCGGTGTGCGGGGCAGGGGAGGGCCGGCGCGCACAAACCGCCGCAGGACTCGCTGCTGGCGAGCGGCGCTGCGCAGCACGTGGGCGCTGAAGGCRCGCGACGGCCCCAGCGGCCTTGACCCCCGCTCCGCTCGCGGACGGGCCAAGCCGCAGGTGCCGGTGCCCCTCCACGCTGGGCCTGCCGCGCTCCGCATGGCGCAGCGAGCTCCGGGGGCGAGCACCAGGGCCCACAGCGAGAGGCTCCCTGGAGCCCCAGCCCTGCCCTTCCCTGGCAAGAAAGAGAGCGGCCTGCGACGGGCGCCCTCTCCGCACGAGGGGTCGGGAACGTGGCGCGAGGCGTTGCCCACGCTGCTGTGCGGGGAAGGAAAGCAGAGCGAGGAAAGGGCAGGGCCTGGGTGTCTCAGGACTAAACCAGGGCAGCGGCTCCTGCCCCGGCCGGGGAGGGAACAGGAGGTATCGGAGCTGCATCCCCCGAAATCCCAGCGCTGGCGTCAAGGCGTCCCAAGGCGATTGCAGAACCCCGCGGCTCCCCCACCTGCCGCCCGGATCAGAGACATGAGCGCGCACGGGGCTGCGCTCGGCCCTCCAGAATTCACCAGCAACGCAAGGATAAATCCACCAGGATAAACAGCAGAAATCCCCGGCGCCTGGGCCCTCCCCGCCTCCTTGCTCAGTTTGTGTGGTGGGAATCTGGTGGCGAGAAAGCACTCACCATGTAACATGAATCACGTTCATGGAACCCTCACCCTGGCCTGTCCCAACCGGGAACGCTCCCCAGGCAAGGCAACAGAAGTGGTTTAATAGGAATGATCAAGATGGTCCTTGAGGGGGGAGAGGCAGCCCGACAACCTGGCGTCCGCTTTCATCTGGCCCCATCCAGCGCCTGTATCCCTGCTTGGAAACCACGTGTCAGCCGGTCACATACAGCAGGTCACCTTCCGCTTCCAAGGGCAGCCGTGTCCCGAGCGGCAGAGCTCAGGACCCTGMGGGGACTTCCAGCGGCGACCCCTCCCAGCAGAGCCTCCCTTCCCATGGGAGGGCTGCCCTGCACGGCACCACCTCCCCCGAGGGAAACGCGGGGAGCTCCTGCGGTGCGTTGGGTGCCTCGAGGCGAGGCCGTCTGTGCCTCGGGAACCCCGCGGGTGGTTGTTGGCAGGGCCGGCGGTGGCGGTGAGCACCSCTGTCCTCTGCAGCGGCGTGGGGCTGTCCCGGGCCGAGCTGCACCCACCCGGCGTGCGCGGGACAGCGCTCGAGCTGAGCCACGGGAACGGCAGGCGCTCTGCCAGGAGGGCTTTAAAAGGCTGTTTATGGTCACTGCGGACCAGTGGGAAAGAAATAAAGTAACACTGTATATGCAGAGCGTCTTACCAAACCACRACCAATCTTAAAGGGAAAAAGAAAGAAAAGGTGTCTCTGGGTTTCAGYAGCCCGCGCTCTGGCTGCCAGCTGCAAAGACAGAGCTCGGAAGTGCTCTGCAGACAGCCATGTACCTCTAGGAAGAAGGAGCTGTGGCACTTGCAGTGGGTTTTGGGCTGTTGTCCGGCCACGGGCGGCTCCCAACACCGGAGGGGGCTGAATGGGCAAGGCTGGAGGGTCTGTTCGTGCAGGGGGTCCGTGCACCGCTCAAGTGCCGGGGCACGAGGACAAGGCCCGTGCAGGTTTACYGGTGCAGGTCCACCCCGGCAGGCCGCTGTGCTCTGCGCCCTCCCCTCCGCGAGGCTGGCAGGACACACACAGCGTGGCAGCAGGGCGCGGGGGGCTGTGCAGCGGGGCTTGGCCGTGTCTTTTTAAATTGTGGAGAGGGTGTTTTTCCTGGTTTTTTGTTTTTTAAGGTCTCGTTTTGGCAAGTGTGTTTGCAGACGCACCCCACCTCCCGTGTAACAGCGTGCCCTTTGCTGCAGCAGCTCCAGCGAGCGGCCGGCTCAGGTGCAGCAATCCCTCAGGCTGGCCTGCCTTCCCTCTGGCACGGTCTGAAAGCCCCATCTGTGCCTTTGTGGGGAGAAACCAGGGCCCACGCCACGGCCAGGAGGAAAACCCACTGAAAAACAACGAACACTATATATACGTGTGTGTATACATGTATGTATATATAATATATATGTCTTTTTAATTGCTGGTTTTATGAAAAGGGTTTATCAGCATAAGACATTTCTGGGGGCTAGAGGAAGTTGGAGTTGGGGAGTAGGAAAGATCTGCCATCAAATGGGAAAAGGAAACACCTGAAACTACAAAGAATGCCTTTTTTTCCACCCCCACCCCCACCCCCAATGTTTTCTTTCTTGGGGCAGATTTGGGAGCAGGGAAAGGCAGATTTGCTGGCCTGGCATTTGAATGGGAGGTTCTGCTTTCTGCCTACCAYGGTGTTGCGTGCCAGCCAGTAACCAGAGGATTGCTTCTCGAAGCCGGTGGGTAACGTGGGCCCGTGAAGGAAAACGGATCTTGCTTTTCCACTCTGGCTGCCTTGTGCATAGTGTGGAGTAGAATTTGAGACACACTTGATGAAGAATGCATAATTTTCAGGAAAAAGTCATCAAAAAACCCATTCCGCACCAAAAAATATGTTCTCCAGGCTGATTATGTGAGGGGGGGACGATGCTTCCTTGCTGGCTCTTACAGCTCCACCTACACGCTGCCTCGCACTCTCCGTTAATTCAAGCACAGACTGAAAGCTCTCCAAGCAAATCTCAGTGCTCCTCTGTGCTCGCATGTTGCTGGGAGAGGGGATTTCAACCCGGTGCAATGGATTTTCAGTCGTCCTTCCTCCCCACTGAAGCCAGGCTGCTTAATACTGGTGTATTGCCACCAGCCCGGTGTCCAGGCCGAGCGCCAAGGCAGTGAACAGCCTGCTAATTAATTTTGCACATTTATCTCCAGACCCCCCAGAATAAACACTGTGCTAACAGGAGGTGGCCGTTTCCATGCAGCCCTCTGGAAATTGTAAGCAAAGGTGCTTTACTGCCAGCACTGCGATTTCATGGGGATGTGAGTGAGGGCTTTTGATTGAATAAAAGTAAATGTATTGGCTTCAGTGATTACTGAAAGTAATCTATGCCCGAGGTATTCATTTCTCCATAAAYGCAGTGCCTACAACTCTGCCTTTAGCTGGGCAGGCGGAAGAGGGGCCTGATTATTAGGCTGGAGGAAAATACCCACGTGGAAAGCAACAGTAAGCACCACACAGCTATTACGGATGGTTTATGTTTTCAGTAAGGCTATGCATGCTGATTCTTCAGTTGCGAGGAATATAATACTGTGAGTTTATGC
The DNA here is from genome assembly GCA_003342815.1 of Eudromia elegans. NCBI lineage: Eukaryota > Metazoa > Chordata > Aves > Tinamiformes > Tinamidae > Eudromia > Eudromia elegans. The sequence continues at coordinate 2,243,938 of PTEX01000081.1, forward strand.
AGTTTTTGCATCTTGCACCCATATATATATATATTTTTATATATATAAATAAGTTAGAGATTATTTACATCACTGTACAGAATAAACCTAAACTCCCCTATCAAAATGCATACACCTGCCGGTGGATTTGGTCGGGTAACACTCTGCCATTCAATTCCAAGGCACCACACAAACATTAGTTATTTGCCAAGGCAACTTCCCSCTCACCCAAAGGATTAAGCGCAGCGGGCAGGGCAGGGGATGGAGCTGAGCGGGTGCAGCACGCTCACCAGCAGGCCCCTTATCCTCCGCCGCGCTCCCGCCGCCAGCACGGCCGGTTTACGGCTCCCAAACCCGAAGTCCAAGTGGAGCAGCGAGCTCTGTACCAGGGAACTTGACCCAACGGGAAGTCTTCGTTCAAAAGCAGATGATCCGATGTTCGTTTTCAAAAGCTTTGGCCTCTTCTCGGCTTATTGGGTTCCCGTTCAAACTGTTGGAGGGGGGAAGAAGGGATATGAAAGTAAGTGGCCGCTTCCCAGTTTCTGTTTTCCCAAGGTTCTGGAGCAGAGATCAAAGTGCTCCAAGCCCATGCAAGCTACATGCTGCCCAAGTGCACAGCTTGGGAACAAGCTGCAAAGGGGCCAACTACAGCATCACGCTTCCCATTGCACATGAAAACAAAGAGGCTCCTTCTTGAAAAGCAAAGACTGAGCTAAAACCTCAACTCCACGAAGCCAAAATCCTGTCCCTGGTGGTGCTAGACGCCCAGCTGCTGCCATAGGGTTGGGATCCCTGGTCGATGGGATCGCTATGAAAAGCAGCACGCAGTGGACAGAGGTTCCTAACATGTGGAGGTCTTATTTGTAAAGAAATTCAAATAATCTTCAGAGCATTCTGWGCTTTCCATAGCAACAGGGGAGAAACACTGTGTTAAGTACTCGGGCGTTATTAATACAAAATGACTTAAGGCAAAGTTTCCAAGCCTGGCTAAATAAAGCTAATCTACACGGATATTTCCAGCCCTAAATACAAGCCTCCCAATAAACGCAGCTTTCAGAAACGCTGAATACYATTAAGCCATTCAGGTGTATGAAGTTACTAGGGTTAATAAACACCTCTGAAACCCCAGCCAAGCAGCATCGAAATGCAGAGCACTCAGAAGGACGCGAGTGGGGCCGTGGGCCTCCTGCACGGGCGGGAGCAGGAGGAATGGGAGCCTCTCCCCCACATCTCCAGGGAAGGCGGCACGCAGACAGGGAGTCACCGCCTTGCTAAGCAGAAATCCGGTGTCCTTCCACTGAAGAACACATATTCTTTAAAAAAACACCCCAAATTTCAAGTTCTGGAGAATGGAAGTGGCGGTGCTAGCACCGCTGGCTCCCATGGACTCCTCTGCTGCCTGAGGTGTGGGGAGGAATGTGCTATTTGGCTTCGTGCCACCCCRTGCACGTGCGTGACTAGGTGATGCCGACCTAATCTAAAACAAGCAAACCTTGCAAAAAGTTAATCTTCTCGTAGCTCAGCCCTTGGTGTGTTTGGAGCATTGCCCAAAGAAAATCCAAGCCCAAATTCCATGGACCAAATTAGTAATGTTAATTAAATGTAGCCACCTCCTACTTGCTGGGATTTAGCTCCTTAAGAGGAGCAGGGACATGTTCCTAAATCTGAAAATATATCAGGACAAGCAAAGTTTTGTCTATGAAATTAGGCCCCAATACTGCAAACGCGTACGCACTGCAAGCCACACACTGAATTAGCACTGAAATAACGAAACTGCCTGATGTTCGTAATGGMCGGGCAAGTGTTTCAATGACAGAGGCTTTTCTACCTATTTGAGACTCATGGCTGAACTGCAAACTCCATCTCATATAAACTTGTTCTGATTTCTTTAAATTTATATATATATTTATATAAACTATATGTTGGAAAGTAATAATAGCACAAGCTATTTTAAAGGGAAAGAGAGCTAACAAAGTGATACCCTGAGAAGGGGATCCTTACCAGACTTCTTTAATGGCTGTGTTCTCCTTGAGAGCCTCGCTGATGTACCTCACCCCCTTGGCAGTAATCTGATTCTGGATAAGCCTGAAAAGAAAGCACTTGGTGTCAAACAGCCATGCTGGCCCTTACTTGCAGGGCTCTCCTCTCTGCTGCCTGCTCAGCATGCGCAGGACCTAAGGTGACGTGAAGGAGCAAGCGGCCAGTTTGCCACGAGAAGGTGGGGCTGGTTTCCCCCCATGAGGGTGCTACACAACAGYGGCCAAATGCCCCACAGATGCCCCACGGATGCACTTCCACACACAGAGCCTCCCTGTGGTTACATCCTGGAGATACTGGTCTTAATCATAGAGCTGATTAATTTCTGCTTGCTGAGAAGTAGCATTTCTATGTGATGTAGAGAAAACTCTGAGCACGGAGCCTGCGCAGGCCTAATGCTTTAGTAGKCATGATTCAGAGGTTGCCAAATCCGCTTGTCTTGTTTATCAGACCTGCAAGACTGCTGAAAAATAATGCATTTAATTTGGCKCTGGTATGGGCAGGTGCAAGTCCCCATGATGCTAATTTAGCAGCTATGAAGTGCACCTAATCTGAGCTTACAAAAATAAAGATACGAAAGATCCTCAAGTAGCACAGCTGAAGCAGTAACTCACTCATATTAACTACTGAAGAGTATCTCTCTAACAAAAAAAATGAACAATCTCTATCTACATGAGTATAAAAATACTTGCCAGCCTACCCTAATTCATTATTTACCTTGCAGTCTACCATGGTGTGCTCCATATCTCAACTATTCCATGTGACCAGCTGAAGGAATCCCATAGGATTCGGGATGTGGCTGAAAACTGGAATGCACTGCTACAAACACCTCTCACGGAGGGAGGAAGGGAAGGATAAATCCCCATTAAAGGAGAAACCAAAATGTGAAGGGACCCAGTGAACTCCTTCAGCCACAGCAAAAACACTTGGCTCTGCCTCAAGCATGACTACCTGTACAGGTCATCCTGGTATAAGCAAGGATGCTTATACCCACTGGTATAAGCAAGAAAAGAGGAGATAAATTTGTCTACTACCAGCAACCTGTGGGCAAGACTGAGGCAGTGCAAAGACATGTTTCTAGGGTGCTACGTGTGCCCACCCTGTGTTGCAGGGTGACGGGCACCAGAGCATCTACTGCTTTCAATGGAGGCTCTAAGTACCGAGTACCTCTGCCAACCAGCAGGCTTCCTAYGGGGCAGGAACCATACAGGGAACRCTAATGTGTGGTCAGAAAGGCTGGGTTTGTGGTCTGTTTTCCATGTTGCCTGGTCCCTTGGAACGAGYGGGCAGGTGGCTGCCCCACAGCCCRCGCCTGCCAAGCCCTGTCGCTGCACAAACTCTTGGGAACCTCCCAACGAGAAAAGCGAGTGCTGCTTYTTCCGAGAAGTTTAACAAGTGCCCTTGCAAAGGCCAGGAATAATAATGCCCGATTCCCTTGGGACTGTGTCACGTAGCTGAGTGTCTTGAGTGAAAGTACAAGCACTGGGAGAAAATTCCTGTGAATGGACAGGTAACTAAGCGCTCATCATGTGTAGGCTCTTGCTTGTAGAGTAAGAGTTGAGCCTCCTACTTTGGTGGTTTGATAGCAAGAGTGAAAATGAGGTTATTTTATCCTAGCTGTTTGCTTGTATTTTTGCAAATCTCTCTCTGAGGCCAGTGCTGTTCTGCTAAAGGTGGATGAAATCAGCTAGTTACCAGGACTTATTTACCAGCTTAAAACTCCTCCACATATGAAATCAGGTTCCAAATGCCAGACAGCAGCTTTATTAACTTTCCATCTGAACTGCCTATAACCAGTGAGCTGCATCCAGCGCACGCACAGAAAGCTCACTGTGACCTACATACATACGCTCGAAGGTGAAGCTTTAATGCAGTGACTGCCAAGGAGCCTTGTGCCTCCGTGGAATGGAACTCACCATAAATGCACCAGCTTCTTGTTGACCTTCAGCATCTCCGCAAAACTCATGGCTGCCTCATCATCCAACTCATTTTTAGTCAACCTAAGTGGGAGAGAACACGTTCACTTTTAGGATGTTATCATTATTTTACAGCTCTGTGTTTTTCCAGCTTGTCTGTGACTTAACTTGTGATAGCCAAAAAGGCATATGCTGCTTCTGCCCTAAGCGATTTCTAAAGGCTGGACACAAAGAGGAATGGAAGAGAAGCCCTGCAGGTTAGAGACAAGAATACCGGATCTTTATTTCTCAGAGCAGCCATCTAATGATACTTTCTCAGAATATTAAGGTGACTGAAAAGTGGACAAAGTGTGGTGGAAAAGGTGGTAGACAGCACTGAAGAAGTGGGAAGGCTGTGAGGACACTGAACTGGATTTCACATGATGGAAGTGAGAGAAGAGGAGGACCACAAGGTGTCAGGAGTAGAAGGAAGCACGAACCAGAAATGCACAGAGGGAATCGAGAAGCCAGAACTCAATACTGTGCAAGGCAAAAGCAGAGGCAGTCGGATTAAATCATCGCTTTCAGCCAGCTGTCTGCAGAGGCACCAAGAGAGCCCCTGCCCCCTTCCGTCTCAGACCCATCCATCTTCCCACAGCCAAGCAGGACACGCAGAACCCCGTGCGTGCACTCTTCTTGTTGCCACAGGACAGCACAAAATGCAGGACAGGGCTCTGCCAGAGGGGCTTGCGAGCAGCCCTGAGGCGTGTAAGCCGTCGTCAGGAGTCATAAATTCCCTCYGCAGACCTTTGCACCTCCCCTGGACACACATTCACGGTCTGCAGCTGCAAAGCTCGCAGGCTGCCGTGCGAGGGGCACGCTCTGCTCCCCCGTCAATACCGGAGCGCACCAAAGCTAGAGCGGGCTGCCCCTCAATGTGCTCGCTGCCCACGCAGGGTATCCTGGAGGAGCATAACGAGGCCTGCAGGAACGTGGGGAGTTCACATGAGACCCGCACCTGCCCACGGCATCGCTAGCAAGTGTGCAGTGACCTTGCAAGCAGGGGAGTATCAGCTCTGCAGGCCACGAATCCGCTCAAGAGGTGCAACTCCCTTTGCATTGCCAGCATGTGGGGCCATCCTAGGCCCGCCCTACTCCTGCCCCATGAGAMGAGAAATAAACTAAGAACACCTTCTCCTCCTCTTCCCTCTAGAGCCCCCCTGGTTGCTGCCTTTTCTCATTTCACCCTCTCYTTCCCTGATGCAACCAAAGCAGAGATCTCCTCAGCAAGAATCAGGCACTTGTCAATCTCTGCAGCAAAATGAAGGAGTGGTTAGAGCACAGTGACCGAAAAAAGCATAGGGAACAGGAGGAAGGAGAGGAGGAGAAGAGGAGGAAGATGTGGCTTTAGAGGAAGTAAAACTAGGCTGCAGCCTTCCCGGAGGAGGCGCGGAGATCACAGGCCGGTTACCAGAATATCCTCACGGAGTCGTTGTGCCGCATGGCCTCAGCGATGCTCCTGCCGCCCTCCGTCGTGATGCCGTTGAACGCGAGGCTGCGAAGCCAGCGGTAGACAGGGAGCCGTGAGAGGCAGCCAGCGTGACCCGGCCCTGCCACCGCTCCCAACGCTCACGAATATCCAGCARGATCTCTGCCAGTGACAGAGATTTCGAAGGCCCATGTACCCCGCACGCCAGGTGAGTCCTTATGGTTCTCACAAGCGAGGACAGTTCGTGGGCAGCAGCGCAGGTCTATCCCACAGGACTGCCACCAAGGAGCTGTGCTCACGGGGCTGGGAGCAGAGCTGCCGCCAGGGATTTTGAAAGCCGTGGCTTTCGGTAGGGAGAGGCGGTTGTGCTCACGAGGCTACGGGTTTGCACACGCATTCACCGTCCAACTCCCCACACAAACCGAGCACTTTGCCCTTCAGTACTCCTACAAGCCTCACTTGTCTCCCAAGCACGGCACCCGCCCTGACGGCTGTGGGGAGCTGAGCCGGTGGAGGCACGYGCTCCACTGCAAAGCACAGCCCGCAGAACCTCGTCCGCCCCTGTCTTGGAACGGGCAGCGGCAGAAACACCCAGCCCAAGTCATGCTCCAGGCTTCGAGAGTTCAAAAAGCAGCTTCCCTTTTAGAAGCCAGGCCACAGCCTGAAAATAGTGCAAGGTCTAGGGGAAAAAAAAAAAAGCAGGAAGGAGGGGGGGACGAGTGGGGCAAAGGCTTCTCTAACCAAGGCACAGGCATGTGTGAGCACAGGCCCCTGCGCACTCTAGCAGGACCYGGCGATGCTCCGTCCCTCATGACATGTCCCTCCCTATCCTGCACAGCCGTTTCCCAGCACCGCAGGGCCAGGCACGGCACGGCCCCGCGCGGCKTCCGACTGCCTTCCCTCCAGCCGGCTGCCCCTGGCTGGATCCTGCGGGCAGGGGAAGCTGGAATAGCTGAAACAGCCACCCATTTCAGCTGGCGTTTCAACTTCAGCGAATCCAGGTCACTGCACCTGTTTGCCATTTTGAATTTTTTTAATCCCACAGAATGGAAGACAAGGCAGCAGCCYGGAAACCCCTGGACCTCAAGCAGCAGCAAGAGGCTCTCCGAAGGTGCCGGAAYAACCTGAATCCCATGTTTCCGAAGGAAAGCAGTGCCATGTGCCACCTTGTGGGGAAACCAAGGAGCCTGCCGGGCTCCGCACGGTGGGGACAGGTGGGGACCGGGGCCCAGTGGCGAGGAGCAGCAGGGAGCCAGCGCTCCGGCCGCGCTCCGGCCGTGCGGAGCAGCAGGAGCAGCCGCAGCGCCCACCAAATCCCCGGCAGCACCCGAAGGACTCGCCTGGGACGGGGCATTCCTCGCTTCCGGCTCCTTCCTGTGCCAGCGCCTCCCGTTCTGGAGGAAGAGCCAGAATTCCTGCACACGCAGGCCCTACGCACCCCGCTGACGGGCTGTGTAGCACTCTGCTAAGGAGCGCTGCGCCCTCCCAKTGCTGTCAATGCTGAGCCCAGGGCGGGCGCATTCTGTGGCGGGCTGTGCATCCCTGTGCTCCCACCCCAGGGCAGCCCCGCGCTGCGCCCGGCTCTGCCCAGTGCCACCAGCCCCGCAGGCGGCGCGAGCAGAGGCACCAGGGGAGGGCTGAGCGGGCGCCAGGGCTTTACCTCACGTTGGTTAGCCTGGGGTGGTTCCTCAGCGCCTCTGCGAACGCCTTTGCTCCTTCGTCTCCCACCTGGTTACCCCACATCCTGGGAAGAGGAGACACCAGGAGGGATCAGGGATTCCACTTTTGTTTCAAAGGGAGATCATGTCCTGATGACTCACGGCCACATTCAGCTCGATGGGTAATTAGTTGGCAGCTATTTTAAAATCAATTGAGCTTTGTGGTATCCAAACATCCATTTCCAGTAAGCCCCAGAATTTCCTTGCCCTTCAGACCCAACACAGTTTGTTAGACATAAATTAAACATTTTCTATTTCAACATTTCTATCCAAGCTTCCCTAAACTCATTTTGAGTGATTATTTTCTCCAAAGGAGAAAACAGAGATTCTCCATGGAAATCACAGCACGTTCAAAGSAACCCGACTGTGTGAGCACAGAAGTGTGTGTGCATGCTGCTGACAATACTCGTGAAATGCTATAGCATAAAAAAGAAAAAGGCCAGAAATCTGATTGTTCAAATCTGATTCTGATATTGGAGAGTTATTGGGATATTTGCAGTGACCAACTGAGATTTCAGTTACATGTATTCGAGTATTAGATTCTGGGAAGGAATGTCCTCACGTATAGCAGAAAGAGAAACCAGGAAAAAGATGATTACCAGACTCTCAAGTTTAGTTAACTCTCCTAAAAAAGGAGGCAGGGATTAATGGCATGGAGGSCATTCAGACCTCTCTCAAACAACTCTGCCACCAGGCTTTGCAGTCTCATACAGACTGGAGCAAAGGATAATGGAAATTCCTTCTTATTCTCACAGCTCTCAACTTGATCAGAACTTGCGGTAGGAGATTTGGCAATCTTAACCTTCACACTGAATAACTAGATACATTGCGAGTAGTCATAAAAACCCTCAGACTTTTAAAAATGGATCAAATAGCTATAAAATGGCTGTGTTTTTGTAAGGAAAATAGCTCTCTTTGCATTCTGTCCTCTTGTCAATTTGTCTCACCTTCAAGGTTCTGTCAGAACAGGCAAAAAAGGTGGGAAAGGAAAAAAAAAAAAGTAAATCGGCCCTACTTTTCCCTTTAAGTGAAAAAAAGTGGCTGTGCTTCTGCAGTGGTTTGTTCTGTTGCCAATAGGAGAAGGAAGGAATGGGAAAGGGAAGGCAGGCAAGAATGAAAGGATGTAATCCCGACGGATTTACAGAGGCTTTGCCAAACGTAAGCACTGAGCTCTGCCCCTTRGCAGCGAACTTACCCAATTTCAAACATCATCTTGTTCTTCTGTATGGCCTGGGCAAGGCACTTCCCTCCTTCGCTAGTTATTTTGTTTGCTCCTATTCTGCACAAAACACACGAATTGATGAGGAACATCGTTATACCAGCTAGCTCAGGAAATGATGAAAGCTTTTCAGGCCAGTTAGCTCAGGAGGCTACTTAGAATTACCCAAGATTAACCTAGAACACAAAATGCTGAAGGCGCCTGACCTTTTACGCTGCCTTTATGCATGTAGCCTATAGAGTCTGCTTTGTTGTACCTTAGTCCTCCARATCACAAATATTACTGCAGGGCCTCATTGTTGGTTCTCAGTATGTCAGAAAGGAGCCTGAGGAGTYGATCCTCAGGACAAGGAACCCTGCCCAGTTCACAACACAATTTATAACATCCACATCCACTACACGGYGCATGACTTAGAGCATATTGCACGATGCCACAGGGAACCAAACACTTCTGGGCCGTGTGGCTGCAGAGCAGCCTGCAGCTGACAAGCACAGACTGGAAAGATCTCAAGTCCCTCTGTTCAACGTATAGGCTGCAGGTGGTGACATAGGTCAGTGCAGTCTATACAGCTGGCACTGTATAGAAATACACCTTTTTTTGGCCTGTGTAGGGGTATCAAAGGACTGGAGCCCAAGAAAGGGCTAAGTGTCAATTGCATATGCATTGATGTAAAGAACAAGTCTATCCACTAGCATCACATAAATTGTCTATCCACTAGCATCACATAAATCAAAACTGTCTTCTCTGCCTGACTACAGACACATGCACAGGCCCTCTGTGTCAAAACAATCTCGGGGCTTAATGTGTAACCTGAAAGTCACCATCCTCCATGTGGGTTGTTCTGTAAAAGTTAYAAGGCATTAAACAGTGCACAAACACGGTGCCAAAGCAGCTGAAGAGCCACCAGAGCACGATGGGGTTTCCCATCTCTCTGCTGAGGTGTTTCAGGAGGGATGGACATGGCCAAGGTCTGGATTAGTCAGCAGTGAAACAAAGACCAGAGCCTCACAGGCCCTGCCTATCGGTGCCACACTCACACCAGCGGCTGACACTGCTGCAGCTACCTCTGTTTTCTGCTATGGGCATAACTAAAACACTGGTTAATGATCTACCTTTAGGTCAAGCTGGCGTTGTGCATGGCTGGACCCTTCCAGCAGGTGAAATTCCAGGAATTCGTGGGTAAGACTTAGCGAGTGAATGTGGGGGATTCGTAAACTAAGGGATTGCACTGGCACAGCCTGGGTCCAGCTGCCCACAAAAGGCTGCCTGCAAAGCAGCTTGGTATAAACTGCAAACGTATCTACCTTTACAAAGGCCTGCAAAGCTCATACACCACTTAAGCCTCGCTCAAACGCTCTGAGTGGATTTAAGTGAAGAAGAAGTCTTGCACTCTCCTTTTGCCTATGACTACATCCTAGCTCAAACAGTCTTCAGTAAAGACTGTGGATTCAGGAGTTTTACTTGCGGCCATCACTGCCAGACTATTGTAAAAGAGAATGTAACCACAACCTAAGCTATGTTTTATTTGAAATACAATCTTTTTCACTCTCCCTTTCTTTTAAGTTGCTTTATCCTTAATTATGATTCTGCATAAGCATAAAGAGAAAAAAAATCCAACATACTTAACATATTCAAGGCTCGAACATTCTTCAATTAGCTTTGCAACGTATTTGGCTCCAACATCAGTGATCTGATTGTTGTATAAGCTTGAAGAAAAATCACATTGGTAAAACTAGGTTAGCCWCGCTGGTACTTTAATATTTACATCCTGAATGTTTTATAATGCAAACGCAGCATCTATCTTTTTTCGTGTGTGTCTCTGTACATACTCACAATTGCTTGCACTTCCACTTTGATGTAGAATTAATACTCTGAAGGGCTTTAAAGTACTTTAAAGTACAAGGAGACCAGACTGCAATTCATAGGAAAATAYTTAAATACTTTTTTTAAAATAAATAGTCTCCCCAGGCAAACAAAGCTTCCCTTTATTCCAATGTTAGCAGAAATAATATTGCATAAGTCAGGAGACAAGTCAGGAAAAAATGTTTCCAGTCTTTTAGAAGTCATAAAGCCCCCTTGCAAATACCACTGAGGATCAGATACCTCAGTGCACGCACTTACAGGGAGGCACGAGAGGAAGGACACAATCCTTGGCATTCATGCTTAAATCTCAGAGAGTCATTTTTGTGTAATTGCTTAACCAAGAATGGGCAGTCAGGGCTAACAGGCCTCCTAGTTTCTGCTTGATGAAGAGCTCATTAAGGCCTTTAAGTCTCTACTTTACACATGAAAATGATGACTGCATAAAAGGGCACCATGAAAATGACACAGGCTGAGACACCACGGTCCTGGCCTCAGTCCGTACCCAGCGGTGTCGGCTTTGCCTTTGGGAACGAACCCGTTTGCAGCGGGGAAAGCGGCAGGCCGTGCTCTGACGTGCCCCTTGCGCGCGCTCCGCGACCGAGCGCGATCCGCGCGGTGCCGCGGGAGAGCCCGACCCCAGCGGGCCCCGCGCGGGAGCCAGCGTCCCGCGGGAGCCGCGAGTCTCGGCGGGCACCACRCGCTGCCCTGCTCGTGCCCGTGATGAGGGGCCAGCCCTGGCTCCCCCCGCGCTGTGACAGCCCYATCGCCCTGTGGTGTTACTACTCAGCACCGGTATCCAGTGTTTTGTTCCTATGGGCACATACCCCAAGAAGGTGACAATCTGGTATTTGGAGAGTTCCTCATACAGGATCCTTGCTCCGTGATCTGTGATTTGGTTTACACTGAGCCTGAAACRAGAGGAAAGGAAGCAGCCTTTGAAACACCAGAGCTTGCAAGCGTTCGTCACCCACGAGTTAATGAATGACTCGAGCTCTGCGCATTTCCCTCTGACATTTTCAGTAGGTCCTTATGCCACATATTAAAAGCCATTAAGGGAAATGTGAACTCAGCTCTACATGGTTCATACTGCAAACAAACCAGAAATCCCCAGGTCTCCCAGGCGCTGATCTGGATGCCGTCCACAGGAGTGAAAACAAAAAGCAATCGGATGGAAACCAGAGACAAAAACTCCATCTTCCTCCCAGGCTGCTCCCAGCCTCCACAAACGCAAGGAAATTGTAACCCTTTTCCTTAAAAAAAAAGCAAGTTCTTCAACCTGTCTTCTTGCAGCCTCCTCTCTGGGTACCTGGGCATCCTGAAGGTCACCTCACACTCAGGCTCTGCTGGTTAAAGGCTTTAAAAAGCTCTGGCTGGGAAATGGCACTGCAGTCCCAAGGGTGTGCTCAACGTTTCTAATTTTATTGTCTCAATCAGACACAAATCAACGTGCCAGTCATTCACAGAATAAAAATAACTCTTCTCGTAGTGCTAAAAAAATAAAAAAACTAAAGATTTTTCACCTTGGCCAAATGGACTTGTTCCCATGAAACATTTTGAGTCTGATGAATCGCATTTTCTAGGAAAAAAATGCCCCAGTGGAAATGTTAGATTAAACCAGTAGAAACAACATTTTCTGTCCTGCAGAATTTGGTCATTAAAAATTAAAGTCCTAATGTCAGGATGAGCCCCAAATGTCAAAAGGAATAGAGTGGTTTGGAAGTGGAGATGGTGTTAAGACCACACTGCATGTGCCCTGATCCCGTAATATGGACAGGGAATTAAAGATTGCAGTTTTCTTCCTTCACTTGTCTTACACAGTTATGTCTTTTCATTCCCAAGTTCCCATATTCCTCTCTCTTGGAAAGTCAGTTGTTTGCAATTAACTGGAAAGAAACTGGAAAGAAAGAGTCACTTGCTCTGATTTGTGAAAGGCTTCTAGAGAAGAAAAGCAGAGGTGAGCCCCTTAGGAGGAGTAAATCCAGTTTAGAAAGGGGGGTGCAGTAAATACATTTTAAAAGTTTTCWATTTTTATAAATAGCTGCTTTGTGCCACCATTTGGGTGCAGACCTCCCAAGGTCTCACTACAGGGCCCAAACCCCAAGGGACTGCAGGTGCCCAAATGTGACCTGAAGGACGTGTTAGTCCTCTCTGATCACGCCAGGCCATGTCCTCCCTCCACAGCAGCCTTGGAAATATCACAACCAGTCCTTCAGCTGCAGCCCTGGCACCGAACGCTTTKGGGCTGCCAGAACCAAGCCTCAGGTGGGGTGTAAATGCAAGAAATGAACAGCTTTTGGTCAGGGCTTGCTGTGAAGGGTGGATCCCTCTCACCACGTACGTCCAAGGCCACAGACAGGCTCAACAGTCTTCAGATAAAGTAGGAAGTATTTAAGGGTTTGGGTTTTTTTCATTTCASTTAAGATCTTTTTCCCTTAAAAATCCTCTTTTGAGATAAAATGATCTGAGATAGAGTTAACTAATTCTATAGTTCAGGCTTCTAAGGACTTCTTACTACCCTCCGCACCAAAATTCAAGCTTGTCCCTGCTGCTGCGACCAGCAAATRAACAAATATTTCAAGAGATTTGATACTGGCCGACTCTGGGATAGTCAAGCCTCAATCCAAACGGTGACACATGGGGCTATTTCCAGTGCTCGGTGCCAGCTCTCAGGGCCAAAAGCACTTCAGTCCCCGGCATCAGCGAGACTCCTCACCTGCCTCATGCTTGGAGCTGCCTCGCTCTGCTGCAGCAACCAGCGGGTGGGATAAACCACGGGCAAGCAAGCACCCTCCGGCACAGCCTCCTACCTGATCACGGTGAGCTTGCTGAAGCAAGGCAGCAGCTGCTTTACTCCGTAGTCGTTGATGTTGTTGTTGTCCAAGTCGAGGCCCAGGCGCTTCTGGACGTGGTGCATAACGAAGGAGATGGCGCTGCAGTCGGCCGAGTAGGTGTTGCAGTACGTGAGCTTGACRTAGTTGGCACGCATGTATTTGGCAGCCAGCTTGCCCACCTTCTCGCTCTGCGTCTCGTAGAGGCACCGCAGCATCCAGACAAAGTTGGGCTGGACCTGGATCTGGTAGTAGTTGGGGAACCTGGAGCGAGTGAGGTTTTTGAGGTGGGATTTCATGCTCTCCCCGAGGTACGTGAAGAGCGTCTTCCTCTTCCTCTTAATGACTGCGGGCAGCACTAAATGTCTGAGGAGTTTCTGCCTGGATCTAGAGAGCAGGCCACAAAGAAAAAGGTTGGTAAAGTGAAAATGTTCGTTATTTCGGAACGGATCCCCCCCTGCCGGTTGTTTCCTCAGCCAAGGAATACGAAGGCAAGTGGGCTGGGCGGTGTTAGTGGAAGAGGATTCATTGAAAAACTTAAGCAGTTGCTTGGAACCCACTTTCTCCTCAATGACCAGGAACAAAGCTGTGAAAAAAGACTGAAGGGTTAAGTGCAAGAACTCATAAATGGACTGATCTTCACAGCCACTGTAACCCTGAACTGTCCTGAGAAAGCCCAACTGCAAATCCTCTTCAGAAATGTTCGCTGATGAGACCTCCTCCTGCTCGAAGACAAACAAGGAGTTCTCCATCCCTTTGYATGCAATTTTACCCAAAGCCAGAAGGGATTCCTTTCTTGATCTGAATGTCTCTGCTTGGCTCCTGATGTTGTTCTTCAGCAAACTTGTTTTCTGAGATCGGTTCAGATGGACTTCAATCATGACCAAAAAAATATCTGTCAATGTAACAGAGCAGTYCGGAATTTCATGGTCATCAAACATGGAATGGAAGTGTTCGTAGCATTTAAAGATAATCCAACAAAACAGAGGCACTGAACACAAGCTGCAGAGATTGGGGTTAGCTTCCAGCTGGTTCAACACCAGYGTTCGTTGCGCCTCGTCTTTGAAAAACGCGGCAGTGTATTCCTTCAGGTTACTGCTGGAGAACCCCCGGAGCAGCACTTTCTTTCTAATGATGTTTCTTTGGATCTCAATCCCTGTTCTTGCCGTAAGAATTTTCCTGGCTCCCTTAAGAAGCTTTCCTCTGAGGAGGTTTACCAGCAGCACCAGGGGGTGGATCGGCTCGTTGGGTGAGCACATCTCGGGCACACTACTGAGATCAAAGTTAGAATAGATCTCATCRAAGCCATCAAACGTGAAAAGAACCGTGTGAGGGAAGTGCAGGATGTGACGGAACACCTCGGCGGGCTCCTGGTCGGGGTAGCAGTTATATTTGAACAAAAGGTCTTTCAAGCATATGGCTTCATTTTCTTTAAAGCAACTAAACATCCTGCATCGGAAACGGAAAAAAAATTTGGCCCCTATATCCAGCTCCTGCCTGGCCCAAAGGCTTTGGATCTTTTGCAGCAAGATGGATTTTCCAATTCCGGCATCGCCGTAGACATAGATGGTTTCTCCATCTTCATTAATTAGCCCAACATTATCATCAAAAAGGGCTTCTAGCTGAGACATTTTGCCCAGACTCTCATTGGTAAAACTGAGCAGCTCCATAATATTGTTAGAGTAGATTTCTTCCAGCAGCATCTCCTCCCTCTGCGCGTACGACATGACGAACTTCGAGTCCCGGCCCAGTTCATATCTGAGTTTCTGGCAATACCTGCTAACTAAAAATACAGTGAACTATTATTAAAAAGAGGCCAAAGCCTATGGTATTTGACCGTTTCTTTGGGAACTAAAAGAGACTGATGAGTTGAAATAATTCTTATGCAAAACTGGCTCTTTGGCAGATTACTGCTAGTTACTTGGGCTGCCAACATTAAACCTTATAAACCAAATAGGTTTGTATGGTAAGTCTTCACACAGGAGACTGTCACATAAAAACCAGGTGCTAATGAGAGAGCTAAGGGGGAGTCACCAAAGCCTCAAGAAACATCTTGCAYCGCATGAAGGAAGGGCTTTCTGCTAGATGAGACTCAATGCCAAGGCCTTGGCCTCCTTGTTTCACACTCTGTCTTACTGTCTGTGAAGGTAGGAGGGCAGATTAGTGCCCTGGGATAGCAGCATCTGCCTTCTTGCTCTAGCTAAAGCCTACCTGAGGTAGCTGGTTATTGATTCCTAGCTTGTTTGATATTTTTTATTTTTGCAAATAAAAGGCATATGTTTTAGAATCCAGGCCCCAGACACTTCAAAGGGATTTTTTATAAGGTGATACGACAGTAAAAGTCATCGTTACTGCGCAACGTTAGCATGTGCTTTTATTGCAACTGAATCTTCACTTCAGACGGAGTAAAGTGATTCTTGCATTGAAGCAGCATAWAAAATCCTCTTGAGGAAGGTATGTATTCCTGCAGTATTTTAAAACTTAATATTTGAATTCTTTCTAGGAGCACAGAATAATTCAGGCTGGAAGCTACTTCAGGAGGTCTCCAGTACAACCTCTGGCACAAAGCAGGGTCAGCTCTCACATCAGACCAGGTTATTCGGGGCTTTACCTAGACAGGCCTGCAAAACCTCCAAGGATGGTGACTGCCCAGCCTCCCCGGGCAACCCGCTTCATTGCTGACCATGCCCACGGTGAATATTGACTTCCCCATTGYCAAGCTGTCACAGGGTTGTTAACACACCACAGTAAAGCCCTAAACAACACTAGGACAGGCGTAAGGTGGAAACACCACCGTGTCCACAAACAAACGAAGAAAGGGCTGACTTTAGCAGAACAGGAGCTATTTCAACAGGGCTGTTGTGTTATACAGTGGATTATCTACCTTTTAACTACTTGGCTATGACAGTCAGCAAACAGAGCTGAAGCACATTTATGCTCTCCAGCTGCGCCTGCCTGGACTCTGMTACCCTGCTGGCCCCTGGTTAGCATTTCCCACATAGCAGGGTAGTTGGAAAGAAAGGGACACAGCTGCATTTCCTCACCTGGATCTGTGTTTTCCACAGGTTTACTACGAATATTCTCAGAAGGCTGGTAGCCTATTTCATCCAACCAAGGCTGAAGCTCATAATAAGCATCAGTGACTTTCTGCAGGACATGGATGAAATATTCGGAAACTTCTTCTCCTTTGCTTTGAACCAAGTCTAGAATCTTGCGCACCTGAAGAAACACCATGTAAGAGGTCATTGATGTGCAGCATTTCATCACAGTTACACTTCCAGACCACTTTAGGACGCTTTGGGGGCTGGAACAGGGGACCGGAATTGACCCCGGTACTTGGGAAAATTGAATTCAAAATCTAGTTCTGAATTTGAACCATCAATTTGAACCATGAATTTGAAACACAGCAATTCAGTGCTGCAGGTTTTCTCTGTTATGATGGACTTATCATCTGGGATCATTGCCAGAATTAACAGGCACCAGACAGTAGTAGCTGCAGCAGCCTGGAGCTAACTCACTACCCCTAGAGACAGGGCAGAGTCTGTTCTTTGAGCAGCTAGTACGTGACAACCCTCTACAGGGCACCTCAGTCATCTGGGAGACCTATTTTGGATATCTGGATACTCTTTTTGCTGCAGATTAATCAAGAATTCACTTCTGAGACAGACAAAAGGTTTCCGGAGCCTGTGGTCTGCTGGAAGCTCAAAGTGGGATGAAGCATCCACAGCAGAGCATGGTAGTTTTTGAAAATTCCTATGCTGTTAAACACCAATTTATGCCTTCCGGAGAAGGAGGCTCCTCTAGAGTCCACCTCATTTCCCTGTGACCTGTTCTCTGCATAGACTCCCAAYGCAGGGCTGCCCAGCTCTGCTCCGACCGCCGGTTACCTAACGCGGAGCGAAAGGGAGCCAAGACCATCCCAGGGGCTGCGTTCACSCGCCGTGCCTGCCACGGAGGAAGCACTGCGTGGCCGTTTCAACCGGCAGCAAGAATGATTATTTTATGAAAACACACACGGTTAGTCAAGTCCAAGGTCTCCGGAGCTTTTATGCTTTGCCTGCTTCGAGTTGTGGCCCTATTCTGAAGCTGCAGAATTGCTTGGTCRGGGAGACCGGTGTGACCAGTCATGAGGCAAAAATGCAATGGAGTCCTATGGAAAGAATAGGAAATAGTGGAAACGATGCCTGAGCACAAATCAAAACCTGCAATGTGCCGGGATGTATCAAGTTTATAATCAAGCTTCTGCCACGTACACAGGTCTTTAGAGATGTCAAATTATCAAGCCTCCCAAAACACAAATAAGCTGAAAGCAACAGCAAGCACCAGCGAGCCGGTGAGATAACAGGGATACCTTATCCGCTTGAGTTGGAAACTGGGCGACAATCTCGGCATCTTCGACGGAGAAGTAGTCATTGCTAACGAGGTTGTCGACGAGGCACTGCGTGTTCCGGATCGAACCCACCAGAAGTTCTCGGGACACCTTCAGCAGGGCAACGCAGGACGGAGGACTCGGCGCCGAAGGCTTCGAGGCGGGAACCTCCGAGCTCGCCCRCGGCTGGCCCTCCATGGCTGAGGGGGCGAGAGGGGGGCCTCATCTTGGACAAGCCGTCCGGCGGTAGCGTGGAAGCAGCTCGGCGTGAACTCCTGTGAAACAGGAGACTTGTCCCTCACGCCACCAAGACGGYGGTCAGGAACTGCACTGAACCTCCATTTAGACAGTAATCTATGCAGAGACATCCTCTGACTAGCAATCAGGTAGAACTTCCAGGCCCTGCCTAACGCCACTGCCAACTTTATTCCAAAATATTCTCGTTTCTTCCTCAGGTATTTCCCTTTATTTGTTTGGGTTTTGGATAAAAAAATATACCTACTGCAGGTAGTCTCCTCTGTGATACAAATACTTCACTCAGTTGGCCTCAACACCACCACTGGCAACTGCTTTATTAGCTGTCTCTTCTTAGTGCATAATTGAATGTTTTTTATTAGCTTTTCATTTTTCAATAGACAAAACAGGGCATCTGTCCAAACATAGCTGAACAAGGGAATAAGTGGATTAAAATTATACTTCTTAGCAATTAATTTTGYAGGAATTAATTTACAGTAGCAATTCCCTTTGCTTCTTCATTATAAGAACAGTCCCTGTGTAAAATTTTGCCAACAGGATAACTGTCCTTGTAAAGGAGGCCTTGGGGCTCAGAGGCTCTTTTAGCTAAACCAGGAAAGAGGGTTTCGCTTCAGGGCACTATGAGACTGGAAAACCCACTGAGCAGCTGCTGATGTTAAGGGGGTCAAGAGCAAAATGAGGCTCATGGTGAAACACCACTTYGAGGCAGAGAGCACTTCATACCTCTTATGCTGCTGTCTGAGATTGCATGTAAAGCAGGGAAAATGCCACTTCTTTGGCTTAAGTGGGTTAATTTTATCACAGCTAGAGCTGGAAATGTAGCTTTTCTCAACCTGAAAAATAACAGTATTATGGCAAGGACTGCTATTAACAACTGCAAATGTGTAAGACCTCATCTCTAAGGATTCACAATGAAATCAGGACCTCCACTTGGGCAGGGATTGCATAAAATAGCTAAACTCATGGGCTTTTCCCCAAAATGACGAGCTGGGCCTGGAAGATGGCAAAACTATTCATGCTCATTACTGGTTTGGGCATCCAAGCCACCTCCATCTTCACCAAGTCAAAGGCCTATGCAGGCTATGGCTCGTAATGAAGATGCCAATTTGAAACCTGTGCAAACAGTGATGCCTGAATGTCTCATCTCAGCACCCTGCGAGCACCTGGAGTCATGGCAATTTGGACAGCTCTGTGCTCAGCTGTAGAAACACTGTTTAGAAATGGCACTGGCTAGCATGCCTCCCTTCACGCCTAGAATATATATATACATATATATATATATTTATTTGCATTGGACATCCTCTATATCAACTCTTGGGCGCTCTTTTTAACTGGCCATTTATTGTCATTTTTATTTCCAAGTCAGGAAGCAGTAGGAACAAGGAGCAGATCCCTTCCTACTGGACCTACTGGATAAATGAACTTTTTTTTTCCCTGAATTCCCGTTAATGTAACCACAGAGTAKGCACGAGGCTACACGAATCACAATTCAAAACCAATTTCCTTGAGTCACTAGTCAGGTTTGGGCCCTGCACATACGATTCCCCATGCACGAAGGAGGCTTCTTGCAGGATCACTACTAAGTCACCTCTGCGGAACAGCTGAGAATTTGCATGACTGATGTGAATTACTGACATCTACAGCAACGGGTGAAAAGCAGAGCTGCACAGCAGGTCCAGGCAGGTTTGGAAGAAGCTTCTCAGATGTTGTGCTACTGTCTTATTACAAAAAGAAACCATCCGTCAAGAAGTTCATAAGGGTGCCCACTCCGCTGCCTCAAAACGCCTGCAGTTTCCCAAGACATTTACAGTCCTGGCAAACTTTCCAACTCCTCTCCCCGATAAGGTATAAACTAGTCCCATGGCACAACCTGATCCCAATGGGGTTTTTGCTGTCAAGGAACCAAGAGGTCCCAACTCACAGTTGTTGATGTGCACGGATAGGGAGACCTGCATGGAGAGATGGCCCTTTGGAGGGCTGTGACCAGGAAAATCCCCAGCAAAACCACTTGGGATTGAAGTCAACTAAAAACTACTCAACCTCTTTAGCTGGATGGAATGTAAGCAAGCGGCCTGACTTTCTCATCACATGGGTAAGTGACTGCATGTACTCAGACAAATGTGTCTTTCATTACACTGTCCACATGACCCACCAGATGAAGTGGCTGATTCCTGAGTCACTCCGCTTCCAGAAGCCACACAGGCACAGCTCTTTGTTCCAACACGCTCATTGCATAAATGAACTTTACCATGAGGACCAAGCAATGTTGAAAACATCGGTTACTCTAAAGCTTCTGTGAAGTTTTAGTTAAAGAGATACAGTCACCCTAAAACACGGGCAAAAGAAAGATTAAACCTTTTCTTTCAAGGGATTGTATCTACCCAACATTTCTTTATTGCTTTTGTTGTTCTAGGGCCATGTTATGCTAATCTCTTGAATTTCTTCCTGATTTGTGGGAAAAAGTAAGGCATAAAGTAAAAAGACAAAAAGAAGGAAAAACAAAACATGGGAAGACAAGACGGTCCCAGAAGAAAACACCTGCAAGACGGAAAGTCTCAAAGACACCTTCATTCCACCTGAGTAAGCCCAGGATGGTGGACAATTTGGTTGCTCTTGGAAGGGGTGTACATACGTGTGCTGCAGGAGAGCATGGTCTCTTCCACACAGTGTGATCTGAAAACAGTGCAAAAACAAGAGAGAAATCAGAGAAAACGAATACAAGGTGAGGTGAGGGACCAAGGGCAAAAACACAGAGCGGGGAACTCAGGGCTGGCGGTGTAAAGTCGGTGCATGATGACGTACTCAGTGATATTTTCAGTGACAATATTAACTTTGAGAGAAAATAAAAGGGACATTCAATATCGGAGAAACCAGTAATTTGCACTCATTTCTTTCAACAAAAAAAAAAAAGGGAAATTTCCACTACCCACAGACTGCAAAAAAGTAACACTGCATGAGTGACTAATGCCTTATCTAGAGTTGGAACAAAAACGCTTCCCGTCACATGCAGTTAATAGCAAGGCAGGTACATACATGTCTGTAACAAACTGCATCAGCACATACAGAACCTTCAGGTCCTACTCAGACTGAGGGACACACAGAAACTTGCCACAGCAGCAACCCCAGGTGCAAGAGCACCTCCGAGTCCTGCTCAGCATCAGAAACACCTCGGGATGCCTTGGCCTGTCCTCCTGGGAAAACGCACCCTTGCCTGGACGCTCCCAACACACACGGTTCAGTTTTGCTTCCTTCATTTTCTTTTGAAGCATGAGGCCAACGTGTTGACATCACGAAGGCTCTTAACTTACCCATTTGTCCATCACCTCTTTCTCTGGAAAGCGCCTGCTGGTGGCCTGTCATGAGCCTTGTGAGGGACGGATCACATAACTACCGGGTGCTCAGTCCCTTACTGCAAGGGTCCCTTTGCTTGTTACTACATCGCTTTATAGAAATGAGCATCAGTGCTGAGGTAGGTGTGTGAAACATGCGGCTGACAGGCTGCAACGCGGGGAAAAAGGGAAGACTTGTGTAAGCCTGATATGGCCGCTGAAACAGCCCGAGCCCTAAGGAGGAACTGAGAGAAATGATATCTGGATGAAGCAGGCGGGTGGTATGGGGAGGGAAGGGGGCAGAAACCCACAGTGAAAGACCTTCCTCTCTAGGACCAGCGTGGCCGTTTTGTTCACGTGGGGAGAAATACCACATAAGGGCTTGCTCCAAACGAACGGCATCCCTGCCAGGGATGTCGGAAACAGAGCTCCTCATGTCAGGCCGAGCAGTTTCGGGCAAGCAAAGAAGAGAGAAAAGAGACTCAAGGGCATTAAAAAGAGCTGGAGAGCAGAGAGATCGCCCAGACACCGTGATGGAAAGAGGGGACAGGAGGAGGTCCTGGCCAAGAGGAGGGTCAGCAGGGAGCTGAGGGACGGGAGCAGCCCCAGCAAGGCTGTCAAGAGAGGCAGACGACAGGGCTGCATAACGGAGAACAGCAGAGAAGAAGGGGGGTATCAGGGCAGGCATAAGGAGGGAAATGAAAAAGGGAAGTGAGATCTGCTATAGAAGGAGGCACAGCAAAAGCACCAGTGCTTACAGCAAGGTTCCCTATCACCCGTGTCAATAAACCGCAGGGGCACTGCTGGCAAAAGGCGCTTTTATCTGGGGCTGCCTCCGACTTCCCTCTGTTTGAAAGCCCTCGGTGTTGTGCAACCACTCACATACTTTGTGAGGAGGCCCTGCCCTCCTCACATCCTCTTTCTGCAAAGATCACAGCTAAGATCACTATCGCCCTGCTAAGATCACTATCATGGCTAAGATCACTATCACCCTGCTAAGATCACCATCGCCCTGCTAAGATCACTATCACCCTGCTAAGATCACTATCACGGCTAAGATCACTATCGCCCTGCTAAGATCACCATTGCCCTGCTAAGATCACTATCACGGCTAAGATCATCGCCGCTTTGTTAAGACCACCATTGTTTCTACCAGCTCCTCTGTCCCCGGGCCGACACGGCGGCAGGTCTTTGGGCAGGGAGTAACGTGCCAGCCTACGGCAGCGCTGGTATTTATCATAGCGAGGTCCTCCTGAGGTCCTAAACGTATATGCTCTACATAAAGAGGCTGAAGAATCTTAGGAGAGATGAAAAAAAMCACATTTCTGCATATGGGCAAATGAATTATGTCTGAGAAGCCGAAAATTCAACCCATGTTACTTCCTCTCTCCTTCCTGTCCGATGTGGTGTGCCACAGCAGCCAGTGCTTTAATATGCCAAATGAATAAGCGCATGTTCCCACACCATTAGCTTTACAAAGTTGTTATTATTTCTGACTGCAATCACACTTTTAAAGGAACCTCAAGTATTTTAGATAGTGCAAGGACAGTAAAACAGCAGGCAGACATTGGAGGCAGCTGGGTATGTGTATTTATGTGAAAAGGCTACGTGCATGCGCGAGAAGTGATGCAACATGCTTCCCAGAGGATGGAAAAAACACAGGCTTTTATTCCTGTAAGGCAAACGGCGCATTAGTGGCGTTTGCACAGCGTCCCCGTGCGTCTTAATGATCTCGAATCACACTCCGCATCTGCTGTCGAGGCGCGCTCATCACCGCCCCGGTTAGAGCCGCAGTGCCACGACCGTCGTGGACGCTGCTCGTGCCCCAGATGTCCGGGGCGCCCTGCGCTAACTCCACGCGAGCAGAAACCCACTGCGGCTCCTGCGGTTTGCGCTGCTCGCGGTCACCCAGATCGGCCGCCCCCCGTGACGTCTTCTCTCTCCCCTTTGCTCACAGGTAAAGCCTCCTCTGCCATCCCTAGTTCTCTGAAGAGCAGCAGGTATATTAATATATATATATATAWAATAAAGGAAAATAACAAACCAACCCACGGAAGAAATGCCTGCTGCCTGCACCTGGTAGACTGAGGGGCTTTTGTACAAAAGACCCATGTTTTTAGATAAATATTCTCGTCCTGGGCAGCTTTTGCTGCTGCCTTTCCTAAGGAATAGTTTTGAGCCAGCAGAGCCTTGCTTTCCAGCCCGGGATGCATTAACAAAACACCGAGTCTTCCCAATTGATCCTTTCTGTTTGTCTCAGGAAAAACTTCAATAGGGAGGAGCCACTGCTAAAACACAAAGAAATCGGCTCCAACTACAGAGGTCTTTTTTCGACTGTTACTATTCTTTTCTGGAAAAGAAGGGTGGGAGGAACGATTCACCAGCGCCTCCAGAAGAAATGAAACTGCTTTCCCCCCATTTGAGCTTTCCATTTGCACTGCTGCTCTGTCATCAAAGCTGCCAGGGGATCCCTCCCGGTCGCCTCCACGCCAGGAAGCCGGGCCGGGATCTGGGCACGCGCTTATGGACAGGCCGGCCCGGCCTCGCTTTGTGCTTATACGGAGCTATTGCTCAAGAAAAGGAAACTAAAACATAAAAATAAATAATAATTTAAAAAGAAAGGGAAAGGAAGGAAGGAAGGACTGGGACGTGCGCAGCGCGTCCGGG
The DNA here is from genome assembly GCA_003342815.1 of Eudromia elegans. Classification (NCBI taxonomy): domain Eukaryota; kingdom Metazoa; phylum Chordata; class Aves; order Tinamiformes; family Tinamidae; genus Eudromia; species Eudromia elegans. The sequence goes on from PTEX01000081.1 coordinate 2,267,586, forward strand.
CTGCCCCCGTCCCCTCTGTCTCCCCCTTCTCTCCGACCCCAAGGTCCCCGTCGCAGTTTGGGTGTTTTGCGGGTGAAAACCCCCTCGTTCCAGTGGGGGCCTCGCTGCGTGCCGGCCTCTGCACCCCCYGCTTTTGGCCGAAGAACCCTCCAAATCCCACAAAAATAACACAGATATAATAATAAACAAACCGATGAACAGAGTGTTCCCCCTCCCCGCGCCCCCGCTCCCGGCGCTGCTCCCTCCGTGCAGGCCGCGGTGACCCCCCTGCCCCGCACTCACCGCGGCGCCGGAGCGGGACGGGGCGGGACGGGATGGGCCGGGACGGGACGGGCCGGGACGCGAGCGGGACTGGGCGGGGCGGGATGGGCCGGGCCGGGAACGGAACGGGACGGGACGGGGCGGTCCGGGACGGCCTCTCCTGGCCCGGCCCCGCCGCAACCTCCCGCCCGGAGCCGGCGCTCGTGGCCACGAGCTGCAGGCGCCGCCAGCACCGGGAAATCCTCCAATTCCCACAGGAGCCTCCAGCGCTGCAGGAGAGCGGGAGAGGACGAGGTCAGGCCTGAGCACTGGGGCTGTGGAGCACGCCCGAGAGCCCCAAGCACAAACGAGGCGGCCAAGCCAACCCCAAGGCCGACACGCTGGCTGCACCGGGGACCAGACTCTGCTCCCCCCTGGAAAAAAGGGCTGAGAATCATMTAACTCAAATGAGAGCTTCAAGATCTACCAGCTGGAGCTACCCGAGGGTTACGAGACGTGCAGGAGAGTAGGGAATGACGCTCTGAACGAGGCTTTACTTTAAAAAAGTAAATGCCTCTGCTTTCTTTATTATTAACCATTGAAATGAAGACAAAAACCCYGTCACTTCGGACTGGGAGGCTTGAAACCATTATGAGGAGGAGCTGGAAATAAAGGACAAATATTCACTCGTGCTTTAGAGTTTCAAATCTACTTTGCACCTCAGGAAACCTTTGAAATCCTGAATAATAGTGTATTTAAGACCATCGAAGACCAAAGGGCTGGACTGTGCAGGTTCTATTCCTCAGACAGGGAGTGACACCAATTCTATCGGGATGGCCTTTTCCCGTGTAAAAAGCTCTGTAAATAGACAGATGTGAAGCACAGATCCTGTGCAGCGCTGCCCTAGGACTGCAGAAAGACAGTTTCTGCAGAAAAACCTTCACCAAATTCTCAAACCAGACATACAAAGTGAGGAAATGAGCRGGGCTGGTGGGTCTTCCAACTGCCCATCACGTCTCCTGGCGTAGTGTGGACATGCACCAAAGGAAGGGCAGCTACAGGAGGGTGAACGGGCCAGCAGGCGCAGAAGGACTCTATGCGCAACTCATTCTCTTTGCCTTAGTAGCAGCTTCAATTTCTTCCAGGATGGGCACCGGTCCCGCATAGTTATTGGTTTCTATAGCTTCTAATTTCCTCTGATACTCGGCTGGCAAGCTGTTCTGTCTTGCACCCATGCAGATAACCTGCAGCCAAAAGGAGAGCGGGAAAAGAGAAAAACCTCAACAACAACGTCAGGCAGGAGAGATCCCTACAGACATTTTTGCTCATACAGGAAGAACCGCTTATGGTAACAAGAGGATTAATCACAAATAATGTTGTTTGAACCCACAGAGAACTAAACGCTTCTGGACAACTATTGAAGACTATCAATAAAATTAATGTGAAGAGGTTCACACCAGGTGCTACTAAGGCAGACCCCTTAGGATCCTGAAAGACTATTAACATGCACCAGAACACATGATTAAGCTCCTGTTCGGTCATTTCAGTCTTTCCTCCAGGGAAGAAAAGGACTTCTGTGTCTTCAGTCAGCCTTAGTATCAGATCTGAGTGAAAAGCAGCATTTGTTATTGAAATTCTTCACACTAAACCATTTGAATCCAAAGCACAGCAGTGAGTAGATGGAATGGTCAGAGGAATAAAAAAATGCAGTAATGGAAACCGCTTAGTAAAAATACCTAGCTTAAAGTTTCYTACTGCAGCTTTTCTTCTCCCCACAAAGTGGGGAGCAAAGCAAGAGGCAACGAGGAGGCGAGCTGCGACCAGAAAGGACACCAGCCAGTTGCCCAGCGGGAAGGAGCAAGGAGCGTGCACGGAGCGGGGAGCCGAGCTGCGGAAACCCCGCGAGGCGCGCGGGAACGCGCTCCACGATGGGCTGCGGCCCTTCCGTACGGGAGCGTTGCGTAGAAGTCTAGAGAAAAGCCTGTGTCCTTGAGACTCCAAGCCAGGAGCCTCGCGGCCACAGAAGCTGCGCTCATTTTTAAGGGCAAAACAGACAATTGTGGCATCTATGGAAACATCTGGCCTTTCTCAGAAAGCCCTGGGTGTCAGTTATAACTGACTGAGACTTTCTGTAATCTCCCCGCTATTAGAGCAGCACTAAAGCAAGAACCAACAGTAATTTGGCAGGTCTCTAAGAAGGCAGGAATCYCGTGCAAGCAGCACTGCACCGGGCCATTGCACTGGGCTTAACTTACCCTTACATTAGAATTACTCACCCCTCCTGTCCTGTTTAGCAAGTACTTTATTTACAGTGCATGGGAGCACCACACTACACGTTTCTGTCCGTGCCCTCTGAATTACACCTACCTTTTTGTACTGGGGAGAAGGGGGACCACAAACACAGTCCCGCATCTGGTAGCTTCGGCAGGTCAGCACTTCTCCTGCTTGAGTGTGGACATTCACTTCCATCGGGACATAAATGCCTTCTTCAACTCCCTCTTGCCTGTAAAGGACATTCCTGTCATGCCAAACCACCCAWGTACAGGTGACAATTACAGCATGTCTTTCAAACAAAGAGTGCAATTACACATAAGTATTTAGAATAACAGAGCTTAAACTAGAACACTGGGTTGCACCATTGACCAAATTAAAACAAACAAGTCCATACTTTTTGTCAAAACCTGCTTCAGATCCMAAAATAAGTCTCCTTCCAAAGAATGAGCAGTGCTCACTTTTATCACAGTAGCAAGGTAAGGAGTCTAGTGGTTAACTTGCCAAACTAGAGAGAAGGTTGCTTGTGGATTAATTGGTGACTGTGCAAGTTTTATCATCTCCAACAGAAGCACAAGCAAGATTATCACAATTAATAAGGCAGGCACATATCTTTCATTACCTTCCGCTCAGATAACAAAACAATTGCAAAGTTTTATCTTGCCCATTGTGTTACATTTGAATAAGAGGAAACTTGCCTAACCCTGGCAGTGAATAATCCAARACACCCTTTAATTTGCACAAGACTTGTAGATCTTGTACAGCAGCAGCAAGTGAGATCAGGGCAAATTATATATATACAYATATATAATTCTTTCAGCAGCAAAATCATGCTGCCTCTGGAACATGAAAAGGTCGCCTTCTGTTTTTAACCATTAACACTTAATAATCAGTAGAAGTCTTAGGAAAAGACTTTTTCCTAAGAAAAAAAAAAATAATGCTTCTTAAAATCTACTACAAATAAGAGTGATGATATGGATTCTAACAGCGCTTCTCAAATGATATCCAGGTGTTGGACACATCATCTCTCTTTTCAAGACCTCATATCATTTTGCAGGTTAGTTAACGTAGATAACACAGGCCACGCTGTGTGAGCAATGAGGTGCAGACAACTTGAAAGCTAAGTGCACAGTCAAGGCCAACAAAAAGAACACAAAATAAAGAGTCACACAGTGGGGAAAGAGCAAGAAAAACACTCAAACACGTAATGCCGTCTGCTGGGATGCTGGAGGAAAAGTCATGTTTTCACTGAAAATCTGTAGCTTTGTGAGGGCCAGAAGATAGGGGGAAAAAACACCCCTCAGGTCTATCTCTGAAAAAGAGCCCTGAAACCCACTTGGGAACAAAATTAATCATCCAAACTAAAAAACCCTCTTCCATACTTCCATTTAAATATTATCTTGTTTCACTAGTGTTTGAATTACATGCAGCATTAATTGTAAACTTGCTCTTCTGTTTCTGATTAACAAAGCACCAACTTCTTTACCCAGATAGAAAAAATAGGTGACTTTTTTCTTTTTTTGACACATGTAAATGCCAGAAAAAAATACCTGAGAACTTCCAAATAAACAACTTTTGTGCACAACCAAAGAATCCCAACAGCTCCAGCAGCGATACATTGGAATTACCTAGAAGCAATGCTTAAAAGAACACTATCAACTATCCTTAAAAAAAAAAAGACATTGTAAAAGTTGGATAGGTAAATGTTTTATCACCAAGGGTTTTAGAGAGAAGATAGGCAGATAAGGAAACCACTTCTTTATATATTTACAGGAAGAGTTTCCTCTTTGGTTCTTTCTCACTTCACAGATATTTTTCTACAATAATTCTGCCGTGTGCCTAGTCAATTACACAACATAAAAGACAGGGCAGAGAGGATACAAGTATCTATTGTGCCTTTTTTTTTTTTTCTTTTCTCGGCCTGTAGACCCCTTTGGTACATAGTTACCTCCTTCAGGCTTAGCACAAATCACACTACATCAAGTTGTCCTGCTTTTATAAGAATACATCCTAAAGGAGCAAGGCAGAATCACATCTATCTTCCTCCCATTTCTAGATCCYACCCACAGTGTTGTGCTGTGCAGACAGCCACAAAGCACAGGACAACAGCCAAAGTTTTGGAGATGAGGGTCCAAGGCCTCACTTGGGCCCTGCAGGAAATTAAATTCTCCTTGATTTGCCTGCCCAGGTGGTTCCCCAGAGCTCTTCAGCCTGTGCACAGGTTGGAAACAACTTGCTCAGGTCTTAACCTTGCCTTAGCTCTCAGCAAGCTGCTGCCAGCCTTTCCCATTGAAGGGAGCAGACAAGAGKGCCACCGCTCCCTGCTTGGATCTCCCTTAAGCCTACAAAGATTAAAAGCCTTAAAAGGGAAGACAAGCAAAAATAGTTTACCCCACAGGTCTCTCTGCCTGTGTTAAAGATCTGCTTCTCTTCTGCAAAGCCAGGTCCTCACCCCTTCCCTTCTCCACTGCCATTGCAGTCTAGATGCACTGAGACAGAAACGGGTGTCAATCTCAGAGCCAACTCTCCCCGGAGCAGTGGAACACAGCTCACAGATCAGACACAGAGCGTGGAGTCAGAGGAGGGCAGGACATTGTGGGGAGGGTGTAAAAATGTGACCAGAGCACCACAGCGCCAAATCAAGTTCCATTCTGTAGTAAAATACCTCTGAAGAGGTATTAGYGTGCAAAACAGAGTCATTTAACCACAAACGCTTCAGAGGTCAGCACATGCATTGTGGCATAAAATTGAAATATTAACATAAACGGCATCTTCTTGATCCCAACCAAAGCCTCCACGTTGGCTTTTGCTAAAAATTAACTTTTGAATTGCTCTCTGAGGGAATACAAGACAGCAAAATTAAGTCACCTACTTATCCAGAGAACTTAAATGGCTAGTGCTCATTTTCCACACTATTCCCCAAACTTCGTCTCCAGGGCTCTGRACAATGGTAGCTGCACCTCCATGCCAGAGGGGACTTATTCTGCCTCGGTGATGGCCAAAAGCAAGCTTAAAATCCTGCAAATGAAACCAAAGCACAGAATCAGTTTCCACTTAAGCGCTACAAAGCGGTTTACAAGAAGCCATTTGGAGCYCCAGGAGGAGGAACTGAGGGCCAGAGTGGCAGGATCCGACCCAATTCCCAGATACGGGAAGGCTTAAAAACATGCACATCGCGCAGGACTCTGGACTGGACCCTGCCAGAAGGTCAAGCATGAAACACAGTGCAGGGAGGTAAACAGTCCTGCCAGGAAGAGGCCCGAGTCTACAGGTGTGGACAAGGGTCTGCAGGGCTGTCCCAAGGAAACGCAGCACTAGAACCGAGTATGTTCACGCCAGTGTAATAATAATAATAATAATAATAGCTATAACAATATAGACTTATGTGGGTGAGAGGGAACAAATGCACCAGCTGCTTGGGTCGGGAGCTTGATCTTTGGCCCTTCTTCTGATCTCATAAAATGAGATTTCAGGGCTTGTAATCCATTCCATTTYTCCCCAGTTTCTGACTGGAAAACAACATAGTTGTTCAACTACAGGTTCTTACAAACACGCTCACCCTTGCTCAGCACACAGACCATCCATCTTACGGGCCACATTTCCTCCATTCGCCTGCCCCGTTCCGCGCTTCCTCGCTCGGCGCACCAGCCATTTGCCGGGAGCCGCCTCGAAGCGACGGCCGCGGCCGCCGTGCCTCAGCGAGGGCCACGAGGCGCCGCGGAGCTCCTTAAAGGGGCCGCACCGCCGCGCACGCACCTGCAGGCGCGCCACGGCGCGGAGCGCTGCCGACGGGCAGCTCAGCACGAGCCGCTCCCGGAGCAGGTTGCTGCCGTAGGCGAAGTACAGGAGGTCGCCGGTCCCCACCGGGGCCGGGACCGAGACCTGGGCCGGGAGCAGGCCATCGCCAGCCACACCGRGCTCCATCCCGCCCGCACGGCGCGGCCCCTTTAACGCCGCTCCCCAGTGCCCGCTCGCGGGGCGGGGCCTCGGGCCCGGTGGCGCTCGCTATTGGCTGCTGCCGGGCGCCGCCGCGCCCTCGTTGGCCGCCGCCACGCGGGGGCGGGCGGGGCGGTGGTGGATGCGGAGCGCTGTGACGCCGCAATGGCGGCGGGCGCCGTGACGGGATGGTGGCGGGGAGCGCTCGGTGACCTCACGCTGCGGGGCCCCCCGGGCTCCTCCCGAGTGAAAAATCACCTTTAATTAAAAAACCCTATTTTTAATTGTTTTCATCTGTATCTGTGTGTATCCGCCAAGGCAAGCCGCTGTCCTGTGTAACGTGCCGCACTGTGCGTGGCTGTACCTGGCGCCCTGTGGCGCCGTGCGGCGTCACCTGCCCATCAAGGGGAGCTCCTCGCCAGGCTTCGCCGCGGGCCCGTCTGAACAGCGGAGGTGACGCGTCCCGCGTCTCCGCCTCGCCATGAGGAGGTGGATGCGGACACGGAGGGACCCGGCCGCGCGGGACGGGCCTCCCGGGGCTCCCCGGCCGCGTCGCGGCCCGCGGCTGCTGCTGCCAGGGGGGAATTCTAGCAAGATGCCAGGTAAACTTTGGGGAAGGCGGATACCAATTTTTAAGCATTCAATCCGTGGGTGTCCTCAGGTGTCCTCCAGTTAAAGCGTGTTGTGGCTTCCCCTCTGTGCCGTGTGTCGCAGATGCCAGCCCTGCTCCTCCTGCGCAGCACAGCAGCCGCTGTTCCGGGGAGCAGGGAACCACAACCCGACACCGATTCAGACGCCACTGAAGCTGACCCTGGGTTTGGGGTGCCCGGGTTAATTTTGGCTCGGCTGAGCCCGTCAGCTCTGCAGCCCCATCTCCAGGCACGCACTGCCCGCGGCGGTTTAGCAAGAGCGCGTTCTGCCTCCCAGCTATTCCTATGGACGGAGGTGCACGGCGTGACCTGGAAAGGCCTGGCGGGCGAGCCGTTTCTCTCAGTGAGCGTGTATATCCCTACACGCAGCATATTCCTGAGCGCTCTCACACCCTCTGTGTGTTTTTAGGGCTCAGGCAAAAATGTAACATTGTGGGATRGGCAAAATGTGCTGGAAGTGTGTGCCAGGGGTTCAAAACGCCCCTCACCGAGGAGGAGTGTCACAGCACGAGCTTTCATTAATGGTGAAGGGGAAAAGGAGCTCTCTGAGGATCGGCAAGGGCGGCCGACGCAGCGAGCCGCTCGTGCAGCCCCYGCAGCGTCTCCCGTCCTCCCTCCGAGCTGCCCTTGTCGCGTGTGCTCCGCAGCTGTCCCGTGTCCTGGGCTCGGGATGCAGCCCGCCCGGAGGAGCGTCTGCCCTTCGCTTCGCAGCTCGGGCGCCGCGCGCTCCTGCAAGGAGCGGGTGCCCGCGGCGAGGAGGGAGCCGTGGGCCAAGGGAGAGGCCGTGTGCGAGCACGTGCGCGCTGCCGGCCTGCCGCCAGAGCCGCGGGGCGGGAGAGCCGAGGCGGGACTCCTTCCACGTCCCGCGGGAAGGAGGGAGCGCCTCCGTGTCACACGTTGCCTTCCGAGAGCTCAGGTTTGTCTCTACCGAGAGCAAGGAGCTTCTCACCACCTGAGGCCCTTCGCAGCCTTGTAGGGGCAAAATGTTGGTTTTCTTTCTTTTTTTTTTTTTTTTTTTTTTTTTTTTACAATATATGCTAAAAATGGACACATGTGGAATACAGATGTGTGAGAAGTGTATGGAGAGGTTTGCTCTTCCCATGCAGATGCCAGTCCTGCAATCCCAGTGAGACTTTAGCACCCAAACTCTAGTGGGTGCAATCCCAGTGAGACTTTGGTTTAGGAATCTTGCCAAACTGCACCCTAGTTTGTGGAGAAAGAATGCTGCACAGGTTGTACCTGGGGCCTAATTTTGAGCTCTTTTGTAGAAGAAAAAAAGCAAGAAAAAAAAGTTGAATTTCTGCTTCCTATCTGCACAAATAAATTCCGAATCTGGCTTCTCCCCCATCACTCYGTGTTTCTGCTTGTCTCACTTGTGAGGCTCTTGTGAGTGTGAGCCACTCACCTGGTGGTTGCTGGAGGGTTTGTGGAGATGCCCTCCTGCGCTCCTGAAAGCCCCGGGCTCGCTGGGTCGAGTGGGTGTCGCTGGCACGACGGTTTTGAGCAGGAACGTCTGCTCCTCGCGGCCGCACGGCCACCTTGCCCTGCTCCTCAGGCTGGGGCTCTTGTCCCACCAGACACCGAGCGGGTTGTCTCTTCATGCTCGCAGGCGTGTGGCTCCCCATAAATGTGATGCCTGGTGCATGCGGAGTGGCACGTGGAAGGGCTGTACCGTGCTGTCTTTAAGCTGCCCAGCCACTGAGGGTGCGTTTTGCAATTTGTGTGTGGTTTTTTTGCTATTTGCTATTTGTTATTTACAGTGTTGTGTGTATTTGCTTCTTTTCCCGTTTGCAGGTGAGGTGAACCCGTTTTCTGCTTCCTTTTGTTCTCCCACAGTACAGGAAAGTTTCCAGGTCAGGCCAGTTCTGGATGGGATTTTCCAGCCCTGAAATACCTGGCTCAGGTTAAGCTCAGTTAAGCTGGTGGCCTGCACAGATGTTTTTATGTGGAATAAAAGTTGTGCTTTTTTTCAATTCCTTTCAGCATGACATAAGCGAAACCTGAGAAATCCCTGAGTGTCAGGGACTGATCCTGCATGTTTCCAAGGAAGGAGGCAGCTGGGAAAAATAGGTCTCAAACAGGAGGAGCAGCAGCAGTTTGAGGACAGACCCTCTCAAAGACCTCATCCAGGACAGAGAGACTGCCCTGATCCGCTTGATCAGGACTGCGTTACGTAAAGTCATCACCCCCCATGAGGAAAGATCAGAGTTTGTGACTAGTGATGGGGGGATGTGGCCACCAGGTGCCAGTCGCACTCCACAGGGAATAGGCAGCTCCAGGGCCTGCAAGGGTTGCAGGAAAAGCCAATGCAGCCAGACATCATCTCTTGTCACTCGCTGGGTTTTCTACATGCTCCAGCTGGGAGCGCCCACGCCCCTGCACCCTCCATCGAGACATCTCCCCACACCTAACACTTCTGCACCACACATCACCSGGATTTGCTATCTGGGCACAGAATAAAGCGTTTCCAGACCTTCTAGCTTCAGGTGGGTTTGAGGTGCCTTGGGGGTACTTTTCATGCGGCCCTAAATTGCCTCTGTAAAGTCCTTTTCTCCTTTGGCTCTGCTTGCCTTTGCAAGCAGAACCTCCCTTTTCTTACCTCTCCCTTCACTTCTGCCCTTATCTCATCAAACTTGATTTTAAAAATAGCCTGCAATATCTTGCTCCCAGTCAGTAATCASATCTCTTTCCATTTGAGTTCTCTGAATACTAAACAAGCCCAGCACTGCCAGTGTCTGCTTTAGCCTTGTGCCTACTGATATTTCCTTTATGCTGTTTATTTTCCCCCTAGATCATGAATAAAGATGTTAAATACAAGGTCACTTGGGAGTGCTGAATTCCAACCCYCTGGAGCTAGTGGTATTTCAAGAACAATTCTATTATGTGATTATGTTTCACTTACAGTGTTGTCTTGGGGAAGTCATTTATAGCAGAACAGCAGGCCTTAGCTTCCTGTAGCCCTCTTAACTCAACCCCATCATATCTCCAAAGCCTTTTTTTCCTGTCATCCATTGTAATTGTTTAATTGTTTGCTTGAGGAGGCCTTCCTATTGTACTTGGTAGCAATCAAGTTGTTCAACAGATTAAASAGATTGCCATTTTAAAGCATGAGAACAAGAAAAAAAAAAAGAATTCCTTGAAAAATGTTGACCTGAAAAGTGGTTTGAAAAATGTCAGCCTCACCKTGATGCTGTGCAGCTCATTGGGGTTCTCTGAGCAGCAGCATCTGGAACGAGGCCTTGGCAGCCTTTCATGGGGTGGGGAGGCAACATCCGTACCTGGCTCAGGACCATCACAGCAGTTACCCCACTGAGACTTCTCTGTTTTCATGTCTGTTTTCATGTGCTCCCTGGAGAGAAAGGCTGTTTTCTGCCCAAAGAATTTTGTCCCTGGAGAAAAGTGAAGAAAGCTGATTGGAGAATCAAATATAATCTGCTGTGGTTGCTTCACATGCTCATGCTGCCTAATCCACGTGCCTGTTAGGACAGGCTGGCATCTTTGTTGAGTTCAAAGTCATACTTCCCATGGGGGGAAAAAAAAGAACAAAAGAAAAAAAAAGCAGCAGCAGCAGAGTTTCAAGAAATCCCATCTTGCAGGGACACTTCACAGTCAACATGAAGGATTCAGATCAGCCATGGCGAGTCCAAAGGCGAATGTGCCRTAGCCTTACAAAGAACATCTGACTGTTTGCATAAAGATGACAAGTTCCTTTTTGCAAAAGCAGACAGGCCTAACTGCTCTGCAAATTCTCCCTGCGATGGTCAGTACAATGAGGAGCTGAAGATGCAAAGGTGTTGCTACAATAGGGTTGATCACAATTTAGATCTGATTTTCCTCTTATTTCCCTCCCTATGTGCTGGTGCGAATAAGAGAGGAAAATGAGTCTGGTTCTTTTCTGCACCTCTCATCTTGCCCTGTCTGAGAGGCAGATTACTGACCGTTTCTGAACTGGGGAAATTTTCAATAGTTCATCCCTGGAGCTCCTGCTCTGTAGACTTCTGACCTCATTTTCCAGCCATGTGCCATGTTCTAACAGGCTGGGGGAATCAGGCCTGAAATGCACCACCAGTTTGTTGTTTTTCCATGCAATCTGGTTCCTCAGTGTGCTTAAAGAAAGGCAGCAATCGAAAGAGCTGCTCCATCAGTTTTCTAATGCACATGACTTTCTCAAAGCTGGGAAAAATGCAATATACAGTTGCATACACTGAAAAGATGCAGCCAGGGATATTCTTTCTGGCTCTCTTGTGTTAAGCTAATAAAGGGTCACTAAAATTGCTTYTCTTTTTTTCTTTTTCAGTCAAAAATCCAACTAGAATCAGACCATGGGGGAAAAATAAACAGTGAGAGCAAATCGCACGTTCCCTGGCTTGGCCCGCCGGCCACGTTGTGCAATGCATGCACGGTGCAATGCATGCACGGTGCAATCTGCCTCTGGGGAGCCTGATACCTCTGTCTCACACTGGGTCCATACTAGGCAGTTGTCTTGGGCATAAAAAAGGTACCTGCCAAGGCAATAAGAACTGTGCTTACAGTTTCCAAAACGGCCCTGGTTTTAAGCTGAATATTTGCTTCCATTCATAGACAACTATGAATGTCTTTGGGAATCTTGTTTAACTTACTCATTATCCTTCCTCCCTGACCTATGGCTTAAGCAGCAGTAACAGGCTGTCCATGCAGGTTGTGGTGGCTCCTTCTCCGGAGATCTTCCAAACCCGCCTGGATGCCACCCTGTGCCACGTTCTCTATGGGTCCCTGCTCATACAGGAGGGGTTGGACTAGGTGATCTTCAAAGGTCCCTTCCAATCTCAATCATTCAGTGATTCTGTCATCTGATATCACCTAAGTCTCCCTAGAAAGAAATGGGGACAGTGACAAACAGTCTCTAGCTGTCCAAAAGTCAGCCCAGCTGGCAGTTCCCCAATGGTTTCTTAGGAGGATGTTCCCTAATACCCACACTGTATGGCTTTCTCTAACTGGTGGTTATGTCTTAGATAGTTGAACTCTCCTGTACGTTTTAGTATCTCTGCTTGTTGCTTTTTAAAAAGCAACAGCTTTGGCAAACTGTTGGGTTTGTCGTTGCTTCTAATTGCAGGAAAGAAGAACCAGAAGCTGACTCTTGCTTTTTACACACCCCCAGTAGAGCCTTGTTCCACAAGTGGTGCCAGGGGAGGGCACCCCACAGATGGAGGGGCTCTCAGCACCGCGAAATGAAATCTAGGTCTTAAAATCCCACAGTAATGATGGGGAGAAGGGCACGAGAAAGGCTGTAAAATTCATGGGGGGAGAAGGTGTCTTACCAGTGAAGCATCGTGTAGGGTTGGACGTGAGCAGTGGGTATAGAAAGAGCTTTTATGAAAATATCAGTGGTCCAGGAGTCAGAGTGAATTTAAATGGCTGTGACTGAAACTCCAGTTAATGCAGGCTGGCTCCCAGCAAAATGTGTCTGTACAGATGACTGGTTTCTTCGGTCTTACACATCTTAGCCACAGATTTGCAAAAAAAAAAAGAGAGTAAGATTCAGACTCCTTAAGGTGGGAGGAATATCTCTTTCCTACTACCACTCATGTCAGAAAGCACAGAAAAGATGTTTGCTGTAAAAATCAAAGACAAGCTGAACAAGCCCAATGTCAATGGCAGGTGGGGGTAAAAGACACTGGTTCATAACTGTAACTCCAGCAAGTACCAACAGACATTTTATGCAAAGAAATAAAATAAGAACTGATGGATTTTGGTGACCAGAGCTGGCCCACGTGCTTGCACGCCTTTCCTGCAGCAGAGCCTCTCCCTGCTAATTGAACTGCAGTCGTGTCCTTGGTTCTCACAAAGACTAAAACCTCAGCTAATTTTCCCTGAGCTAATTTTAATTAGCTGTCCCAACTAATTAAGGCATCTTAATTCATGGAAAAATACTGAGTCTTTATCAGGGCCTCCTTGGCTGGAATACAGGCTAAGATGTCAGAGCTGAGCAGGAGAGATGGTTTCTCTGATCTTTAACAGCTCGCTAATGCAGAAATGTGGTTGTAGCYGSTCTCYTGAGGATGGAGTTATCATCCCACASCTAGGGGTCAAATCCGAACTGCCACTTCATTTCCACCCAAACCCCCGCTGAATGGAATGGTGCTGCCTGAGGGAAGGCTGTGGTTGTTGGGATGGCTTGCGGAGGGAGCAGGACTTTGGTGCTTTTCTCCTGGGGGTGAAAAATCTCTGTGTCTGGCAGTTCCATATTCGCCAGCAGAAGAGAATTTCCCTTTGGAGGGCCAAGTTCCTTCTCACCAGCTTTTTGGGGGTTTCTCTGCTCCTGGCTGCCCTTGCTTTGGTGCCCAGGCCCACGGGGCTCCTCACAGAAGTGCCTTGAAGATCCGAGCAGCGAGGTGGGGGCTGGAGCCCCCCTTGGCCCTCTGTGAGCACCAACAGCGAAAAAGAGACGTGTTGTTTAAGCACTCTCCACTCGGAAGACTATGAGGAGGTGCCAATCTCAGAGGGTGTATTTAAACAAGCAGAACAATTAGTATCCAGGTTAATTAACCAAGTTTAATCACCTTTGCAACTGAAGATAAAGCCTAGAGTTTGTCTTTTCCTACTTTAAGCAGTACAAACTTTCTCCGAGCATGTCCTGGAAGACCAGACTGGTGAATTTGTGTATCTTTGGTCCCTCAGCCAAGTGACCTTGCCGTCTTTTTAACTTCTCATTGTACCAATGACGGCAATGACCTATGGATCCACCCTATGGATCGTTTAAAGCAACCAATACTAATCCAGGGTCATCCTGAAGGCCTCAAGTCCTAGTCTGTAGGGTACCTCGTTCAGCACTCCTCTCTTCTGGTGTCACAGATAAGGGCTCTTGATTGATCAGGAGAATCCTGATCCTGTTTGCAGTGTAGTGCCCTGACCCACTCTGCTTTAAAGAGCTCAGGGGAGAGATGAGAGATGTTTCCCTTGTGAACGCTTTGCTGTGGAAACACCATACTAGATTAACAAAATACTGAAAACATTAATAGATGTTTAATGTTTGGACCATGAGGTCAACAAAACGGATAATGCCTCCCTGTCCTCCTCTACTGTGAGCTTGTTTATGCCTTTATTTTTCTCTCCCTTTCTGGCCTCTTTTAGGACTGGAAAATATCTGATAGTCACCTGAGGTTATCCACCTGGATAACCACCACTACTCCTCAGCTGCATTAGAAAAGCAGAATAAAACATTTTCTGAAGAGTTGAAGACATTGTGTTCTTCAATACTGGGGACAAGATCCTGGAAGAAGATAGGAGTGCAACTGCACTAAAGGTTTTCTAGGTTCAGCTGCTCTATCTTTGGCTTATTGGAGGCCACTGTGTATCTAACTATAGGCAGGTAAGAGGAGTGCTAAGAATGAGGACCGGAGACATGAGAGTGTGTATAAGCTTTAAACCTTTTAAACCTTCCCTCTTCTAAAGGGTGTCTGGCACCATTGACCTTAGGAACCAGAGGAACCTGGGAAGGGTGAGCCTTCATCCCAGAGAGAGGACTGAATCACAGAAAGTCAGTGTATAACTATGTCAGCCTCAAAATTCATGGGCCTGGGCAACAATGGAATAAGTTGCACTGTATGTGTTGCAGTATCTTGGTTAACTTGGATTGTGGGTGTTCTTATCATTGTAACTGGATTAATAATGTCTGCTGAGTACAGAGAAGACTGTTCTTTTAAGCCTATATAACATTCATGAGCTCTGGCGCAACACCATACAATCTATACCATGCATTTATCTATGTATAAGAGCTGCTCTTGATATGTCAAAGAACAGAGATAGCCTGAAGGTCAGAGGGATAGATCTGGAGGAGTCGAGGCAAGGAGCCCCCTCAGCCCTTCCATGATACAGCAACGCACAGGGCCTGCGCTGTTGAGCGGTATCCACCGCGCACACCAACACCCGCACGCACACCGGGGCTGAGAGCCGTGTCGTCCCCAGAGCGAGGCAAAGGGGCCCAAGGAGGCCTCGGCAGTCTGGGCCAACGGAGCTCTGCACAGAATGCGGTAATAAAAACCAGAGTCTTAAACATAAGACCAAGCGGTGCTTCCCTGAGTTCGGCCTCGGAAAAAGTGATTTTCCCTGCCCTGGCTGAATCGCTAGGAGCTCCATTTTCTGTGCTGGGTCACTTAAAACCTGTTCAATTCTGCAGAACGTTCCCCGGGTTTAATATTTTAAGCACTGCTGTGGTGAGCATAACAAAATTTGAGAGAGGCTGTTTCTGCCTCGTTTCATATTGATTTCTGTCCGATGAGGAAGCCTCGTAACTGGGTTACAAAATGTTCTGCTCTAAAGTGCTTAAAATAGGACTTAGGAACCATTATGATATAAACTAATCCGATGGACATCAGATTCGGAGATGATCCTGAAATTGTTTAGACATTGATTCTTTATTATCTTTTTCTGGGGAGTATATTGCTTGATTCTGTTATCACCGAACTGTTGTCAGAAGAAGGAAATTTCAGAGAGCAGCAGCACTATAGATTTTTTTTTTCTGTAAAATATTTGGATCTTCTCAGTACTTTAACATTAGGAAATATCATCTGTAGCTCTTCTACATTTTTTAATACTTCTCAATGGAACAATTTTGTTAGTCATTATTTTTAAGCTAATCCAGCATGAGACTCTTCTTTAGATTGTAAAAAAGACACCAAATTAAAAGATATCAGATATCTTCATCTACTGCCTGAAAATCCCATTGACTTTTTTTTTCCCATGCAAAAGAATTGCAAAACTGGGGCTTTTCTTCATCTCTTTCGAGTTCATTCCTGTTTGTTTACTACTTTTGAGAGCCTAGAGTAAAAGGAATAATCCACAGCAAGTGGATTAGCCAGACCCCAAGAAAATCAATCGGGAAATATCTTCCCTGGGCTGTGGACTAAGTCTGATAGTAATCAACAGCTGCCAAACCTGAGGCAGTTGTCTTAGTACTGGTGCAACGTTGCCTCCCACTTCCTCACAACACCCGCTCGGATTTAAATGTGCTTTTTCTTCTTGGAAGGGGTAGGTTTCTTTTACACTTTAATGCATCGTTGGTGTGACATCAGGAGAGGCTCCGAAGAGCTTGTGGGAAAGCGTTCTCGGGGTGCTTTTTGTCTAGATGTGGTCTGGCGCTAGGAGGAGGTCACAGCACCACCATGAGTACGCAGATCCAGTGCCAGTATACCTAAGACATAAGCAAAAAAAAAAAATAAGGCAAAGAGGCTTCTGTCAGAGCTGGAGAACATCGTTTCCTGCTGGAATTGAATACTGCTATTTTGCTGTTGCAGTTTGGCAGATAGCAGGGAGCTCTCCTGAGATGTGAGGAACACGGATCTAGATGAAATACTGACCTGATGCAAGGGAAATTCTTTTAGCTGCACCAGGGCAGGTTTCCTCAATACCAACTTTCTATCATGTGGTGGCAGATCCTGTGCTGGCCTAACCTGGCTAAGAGCTCCATTAGTTAATATTAATTGAGAATTTGGCTATGAACCATTGCAGAATTTATTTTCAGCAGGGCCTGTGAGGGTCTCTGTGCCTGTGAACGGCTGCCGTTTTCTGTTCAGCAATCTTACTGCAAGATTAATCCTTTCTGTTCCCTTTTTCTCTCTTCCAGTTGGCACTTCTAAGCTTTTTCCTTTGTCCTCTGCTCTGGGTCTTCCTCTGTCCTGTTTTTCCTGCAAATTAAAAAAAAAAAAAGATCTTGAAATGGCATTGGCTCCTCCATTGTACCAGCTCACCTGTGCAAAGAAGGGCCTTCTTCCATTTCCAGGACAGCCCTCGGTCTGCTTGGTGCCTGCGGGTCTGTGTCGGGGGCAGTGCTCCCTTGGTGTGTCTTGTTGCCTGCGGTGAGAACGCAAGTCAAACCTCGTGAGTGAGCTGGCACACTGGAGAAAGGCAATGGGAAACGGAGACACACACACTAAGAGGGACACGTCATCTCCTCCTTTGTTCTGTCCCCAAAGTGAACAGGGGTTTCCCTATGTTTAACAGAATTTGTGCATCTGAGAGCTCATTTCACCGTGGGAATTAGAAGCCACCCATGGTAAGCCATGCAGCAAATCTTTCATGTTGGGTGCGTATCGAAGAAATATTTCATTCAAATTGCCCCCAGGACCTTGGTCTAAAGAACATTCCAACACCAGCGTGGAGACTACCTGCAAAGAAGCAAAGCCCTTGTGTTCCTGAGGTTGGCTCCCCTCGCTACCTTTCGTTCTTCCCAGCTTTTGTGTCAAATATTAACCAACTTTCTCCCACAATTTCAATCCTCGGTCAGGTAAATCACTGTGGGCACTGCTGTGGATAGCTTGGCTGTATTTTGCAGCAGGTAAGAGCTGAAATTACAACTTTAAGTCTCTTCTGCTGCTTT
This sequence comes from Eudromia elegans, assembly GCA_003342815.1. Taxonomy (NCBI): domain Eukaryota; kingdom Metazoa; phylum Chordata; class Aves; order Tinamiformes; family Tinamidae; genus Eudromia; species Eudromia elegans. Next base: position 2,285,037 of record PTEX01000081.1, read on the forward strand.
CTAAAGTCTGTGAAATAGTCTCCAGGTGGGAACCGTGATCACAGAGAGACAGTCATGCCCAAGCTGCAAGTTATCTTCTACTGAAGAGCTAGACAAAAGAACTAATGCATGTGCCGAAAGCCTCTAAATGAATGTTTGCAAGGCAAGTATTTGTTAAGGGAAAAATCCTGTTAATTTATATAAAAATCGGTATTCTTTCCTCTTTGCTTCCACCATGTTATCTTGCCTTTTAGGATAGGACTAGCTGGCAAAACTAGCCAAACCTAAGAGCGCAGACCACAAGCGCTGGGAAGGAAATGAGGTTTTGCCATAGCTATTTCCTGGCCACCTGGAGCCAGAGGGGATGTGCTGTGGTGGCAGCCTTGGCTGTCCCTGCTCAGCCTGTGGTCAAGTCCTATCCCAGAAAGGAATTTAGGTGTCTTCCACCCATCCTGCTCCTGGTGAAATGTGCAGCCATCCCGTAGTCCCCGCGGCCTTCGAAGTTGTGCATGAAGATGGGAAGTGCTGCAGAGAGCATTCAGAAATGCTTGCCACAGTGGGGAGAGAGGAAGAGGCTGAGTGAGTCTGAAACCCCATTTGTCTCTGGGACAGAAGTTCCTTCCTTGCTGTTGCAGGGAAGCACCCTGTTCCACTCAGGACATGTGGCTTGCAGAGTCTTCCTGAAGGCGGGAACTGAGGTCCTTTTTGGGGAACCAGCAGGAGAAAATTATTCCTTAAAGCTCAGCACATAGTGGGTGTTCTCTTTCTATCCTTTCGCCAATACTCAGATGAATTAAAAGCACTCACCCAAGAAAAGAGACACCCAGAATCGGGTCCTTCTGCCTTCCATGAGGATTCAAATAAATACCCTCAATTTCACAGGAAAATGTTGGGATCACCAGGCTATGAAGCACTGTGAGTGGAGAATTAGGAGGTATGTTCATTCTGTTCCCTGAAACTGTTTTCAATTTTCCCATTTTCAATTTTGTGATTGTGAAGTGATTTAATACCCTTCAGCATTGCACTAAGCTGAAGTGGAGTATTTTAATTTGGAAAGTGAACTTCCAGTTTTGATCAAAAATATTAATTCCAATGCCAGCTTTTCATCTTCTATCAGCAGAGTCAATTTTAATAGCACTTTGAGGTGGGGAGATTTTCAGAAGTTTTTACAGAAAGCACAGCCCAAATTTCAAATTATGAAGAGACCTAGTGAGTTATTTATGTTTATTATGGTTAGTGTGAAGATTATAAGAATGCATGAGGTATTTCCTTTCTATCTCATTTCTGACCTTAGGAAAGAATGTATCTTGACTCAATACTATAGCAATCATTAAAGAAAGATAATTATATGAAATATGTTATAACTTGAGTATGAGTTTGTTATAAGAACTAATCAAATCATTAGCTTCAATTAATGAGAAAATTCTGCAAAGAATGAATGTCTAAGCATTGTACCAGTGTTTAATTTTTGTAACCTTTATGGCTGCACAATTCAATAAAGTCAATAGCAGAATTTGACCTCCAAAGGCATATATTGCAAGATCTTCTATCAGAATTTCAATAGATAAATGTGTTAGTGGGACGTCTGATCCAGAAATCTGCTTCATAAACAATGATGAGATAATTGCAAATACCTCTAGGATAAGTTCATATATATATATTCCGACACCTGGATTTTGTATTTAATTATGGGGTGAATGTAAGTACAATCTAGCTCTGCATTAGGCGAAATAGCTGTTCTGCTTTACTGCAGTTTTGGAGGTGTTTGGGGATGTCTCCAGATAGAAGGCAGGAGGTGAAGTCCTGGAGGTAAAGGAAAAGGGGAACAAATAACCATCCACAACAAGTTTGACACATATCCCTGGACATTTTTCTCTTTGAAATATTAGGTGTCTAATGAACGCTGCTCCTCATATTACCTTGTTTCCATGCCCTTGGCAGCAACACTGAGGTCATATTTTCACACAGAACTGTTCTTCAGTGGCCTCTCTGATGTGCTGAGCACAAACACACTTTCCTTTGCCCTGGGCATGCAGTATTTCTTCTATTCCCACTTAAATTATTTCTTCAATAAACATACCTATTGTGTCAGCTATAAAGAACTACCGCTGGTCTCATTTCTCAACAGTGCCTCCGTGTCTGTCTCAAATAGATCTCACTGAGGAGTTTGCAGGCTGATCTTTAGCTCTTGTTGGTTGCTAAATTCTGGCCCTAAAAGCCCCCAATTTTCATGTTTGATTTTCCAAAAGTCTGCAATCCGGTGCATTTTAATAGTCTGGTAGAAATTTGCAGCAGTGGCTGGTGGAACCTGCAGGAGGTGACCCATGGGTCACTGACCAGATCAAATTCAAGTGTTGAGAGACAGAATCTTAAAAACACCTGAGGCTGCAGAAAGGACAAGAGGGAGGACCCAGGAAACTACAGGCTGGTCAGCCTCACCTCTGTTCCTGAAAAGGTAATGGAGCAGCTCGTCCTAGAGACCATCTCTAGGCATGTCAAGGAAAAGAAGGTGATCAGGACTAGTCAGCATGGATTCACCAAGGGGAAGTCATGTTTGATGAACCTGGTAGCCTTCTATGATGGGGTGACTGGCTGGCTGGACAACGGAAAAGTCGTCTCAGACAACATCCTCATAGGAAAGCTCCAGAAGTGTGGAGTGGACGTGAGGACAGCGAGGTGGATCGAGGACTGGCTGGAGGGCACAGCTCAGAGGGTCCAAGTCTAGTTGGAGGCTTGTGGCCAATGGTGTCCCCCAGGTGTTAGTGCTGGGCCCAGTGCTGTTCAACTTGTTCATCAATAACTTGGACAAGGGCACAGAGGGTACCCTGAGCAGGTTCGCTAATGGCACAAAACTGGGTGAAGTGGCCGACACTCCAGAGGGCTGTGCTGCCATCCAGAGGGACCTGGACTGGATGGGGAGGAACCTCATGAGGTTCAACAAGGACAAGTGCAGGGTCCTGCACTTGGGGAGGAATAACCCCAGTACAGATTAGGGGCTGACCTGCTGGAAAGCAGCTCTGCAGAGAGGGATTTGGGAGTCAACAAGTTGACCATGAGGCAGCAGTGTGCCCTTGTGGCCAAGAAAGCCAATGGGATCCTGGCCTGCATCAGGCCAGCAGGTCCAGGGAGGGGATCTTGCCCCTCTCCTGAGCTCTGGTGAGGCCGCACCTGGAGTACTGGGTGCAGTTCTGGGCTCCCCAATACAAAAGGGACGTGGAGCTCCTAGAGAGGGTCCAGTGCAAAGCAACAAAGATGCTTAAGAGACTGGAGCATCTATCATATGAGGAAATACTAAGCAAGCTGGGCCTGTTTAGCCTTCAGAAGACTGAGAGATCTGATCAATGTGTATAAATACCTGAGTGGAGAATATAGGCAGGAGGGGGCCAAACCTTTCTCAGTGGTGGCCAGTGATAGGACAAGGGGTAATGGGCACAAGCTGAAACACAGGCAGTCCCATCTCCATGTGAGGAAGAATTTTTTCCTGTGAGGATGACAGTGCCCTGGAACAGGCTGCCCAGAGAAGTTGTGGAGTCTCCTTCTCTGGAGACCTTCCAATCTCGCCTGGATGCCGCCTTGTGCCCCGTGCTCTGGGTGTCCCTGCTGGAGCAGGGGGGTTGGACTAGGTGATCTCTAGAGGTCCCTTCCAACCCCAACCATTCTGTGAGTCTGTGATTCACATCCAAGTCTGAGTCAGAAAGCTCTGCCAAGGTCTGTCTGTAAAAGAGATGCACATAAATGAACTGATTAGCAGATAGTCCAGCACTGAGGTAATTCAGCTTGTGCAGGGAACAGCACAAAGCCTCTGTGCCACATCACTCCCTTGTTACTCTCTTTCTTTGCTGTATACACTCAGTGAAAATGCATTTCACCCACAGCAAAGAGCCTCCATACATGCTGAGGTTTTTATTAAAGATGCATCAAGAGGAAGGATCTCTTTAGACAAGAAGAGGGTTTTATCTTGCTTTTCCTCGGCCTTCTCTCCTGTGCAGAGATACTGCCCTTCGCCTCTGAGATGCCTGCGTTTCATGGGTGCTGAGGGCTGCTCTGAGTCATCCTCTAGGACGAAAGGCTAGGTGCCTATAAATTATTATTATTATCATTAGCATTACTAATGCCTAGGCTTTTCCAGTCCTATTTGGGCTTACATACATTTAGAAATTTGAAACAGCAACACTAAAGCTTTTTATGTTTTCTTTTTCACCATTCTACTAAAGTTAATAACCTAATTCTAAGAAGTTGGAGAGCATAGATATTCTCTAAACAAGATACAGTTATAACACTGGAGAACTATAATTCAGGTTTTAATAGAATTAAGCAGTATCTCAGGAAGAGAAAAAAAGGCATATATTTTTGGACAAGGTTTCTCTGTACAAGTCTGGGACCTATTGGGAGAGCCAAGCCAATTAAATCAGACTGCTTTTAGCATTCAAGCTGCTGATGAACTTTTAAGAAACAGACGGATGCCTTGTGGATTTGCCCACATGCTCAGCAAGGGATCAAATATATTCAGGGGCAAAAAGATGTATCAGGCGCTTCTAAAGCAGATATGACATCTCTTTGATGAAGTCTCTAAGGCCTGAGAGGGCAGCAACTGAGAGGGTATTTTGGAGGAATTACCACTGTGTGGTAGCCCCGTCCTGGTAGCCTTATCCTAAATGTCTGCTCCTATAAATACTTAGAGACAAGGTATCAAGTTGTATCAACCTCCTGCCTGATCTCCAGTCTGCTATGGGTTTGTGGGGGTTTTTTGTATTAATATTGGGGGCATAGGGCCAAATTACTGCGGTGAAGAAAGAGAAGCAAAGTGAAAAATGCAGTATTAAACTATGCGTCAGAAGACTCCTGAGATACAGTTCATTTTCTTTGCTCATAAATAGAGGTCAGAGAGAAAGTGCCTCTCTGGCAGACTCTGAATATTAATATTTTGCATATAATGGGTAATATAAAAACCTGTATATATTCAGTAGAGTACAATAAGAAGCTAATCTGTTCTTGGCAAACAACGTAGATTGGAAACTGCACATAAGTGATTTGTTTTTATGCAAGTGATAGTCTTTTGCTATGATGCAAACAAGTCCTGAAGCTGCCCTGGGGAAGCTAAAGCTGTGCTCATGGATCTTAATCCAAGTCAGCTGAACTGTGAGCAGGTGCTACTTTATGGATCCCTGTGTCAGGTTCATGATGAATAGGGTCTTTTGTCACAGCTCTGGCCTGGCCCCTGGCCCCTCTGATCTTGACGACATCTGATCTTGTCTCTTCTACCTCAGAGACAATTTTTTCCTCAGAGGGCTCATGGACAGATGGTGGCTGGAAATGACCTGGGGGAAAGGGCCACGTCTGCTGTCGGGGAGCAGCTGCCTGGGGATGCAGTGCACTGCATCCCTTGTCATTAGCCTGTGCTGCCAAAGGCTGCAGACCACTAATAACCACGGCTCCATCAGAAGGAATCCAGAACTCGGGTGCTTTTACCTGTTGGTCACCTGGTGTTGATCAGTCTACCAAAAATTTTTAAAAATAGATACTAAGTAGAAATGTTGGTTTCATGGCACAATGTATTTTCCTTCCACCTTTTCTTGTGCATTCTTGTATTTATTTTAAAGTTAAGCAGCATGTTCTCCTATGATCAGCCTTTTGTTTGACAGTAGAAATGATGAATAGAATTGTTTTTCTCATAGAAAACCCTATAAAAGCTCTTAAGACCAAAAGGCAGGTGAAGCTCTCCACGGACAGGGTCTGCACCACATGCCATGTCTCAATCAATGTCTAGTGGCACACTGCTCATGATTCCCAGCATCCAAAGGGATGCGTGATCATCTGTGCTATCCTCTTTCCTCTTTTTTTGTTACCACCAGTAAGTAGCATTTTAATCCAGACCTCACAGAGATTGAATACTTTTCTTACTGGGATCATTACACACACTGTGTACTACACTGTCTTCCTCCTCATGCTGTCTGCTTTATTCCAAAGAATGGACTTGAAATGCTTTCAGAAACAGTTTACATGGTACTCATCTGATTAAAATCCAAGCAATGCTTCTCAGCTTCTCTTTGGCTTAGAGGTCTGCTGCTGATATTTCAGTCCTAAAGAAGATCTGGTGGATCCAAAGGCTTGTCTAATTTCTCCAACTGCGTCATTTTAATAGGTCTAATACAATATATTGCCTCCACCTACAGTCTTGTCCTGCCTATGTATTTTGAGCATCATGTTTGCAAGGAGTCTGGTCTCCTCATACTTTGCCAGGATACAACAAAAAACGGTTCTTTTTCTTTTCTCACCATACTGCTGGGTAGATACCCAGTGATGGTTTTCAGTGTATTCATACCACATTAGAACCCTTTGAAGTCTGTGCTCCTACTGCTGACACAGCCAAGCAAACACCTGCAGTGCTGTGTGTGGGAGAGGCAGCACTCCTGGGCAGGACTGCTCCATACATTGGCAACCTTTAATGCATGTGTACAAGCAGTCCTGTGGCTGGCAGGCCCTGTTGCTTACAGCTCACATAACAGGCAGCCTCTCTGCCACTTGTATTTTATATAGTCTTTGGCGCTCAATCTTACACCCAAGGCTGATCTAAGGCCCAAACCTGCCTGGCACAAGTCAGGGGCCTGGCCTTGAGAGGGTTCACAATACCAAATAAGCTAATTAAATTCAGCTAATACCAAACGTGTGTGTTCGATGTGCTCTTATGCAGATCAAAAGTGTTCAGGGGACCAAACGAAGGCAGACATGAAGTCAGGGTATATGGATGTATTAAAAATAAATATGCAATTACACAAAAAACTAACACACCCATGTTGACTCAGATAGGATTATCGCAACAGCTGCCATGTGGTTAAATGCAACCTATCAATGATATAATCACGTTAATTGTGCAACTGATACACTGTGCATGAGCGCCTGCCCCCTGTCATTATCTGCTTTTAAAAGAGCAGATAAACAGCTGGTTGTAAAAAGGTCGTAGCTTGTTGCCAGTTCACCTACCGTGTGTCCAGGCCTTGCCTATGGTGAAGAATACACATGCAGCTGGAGCAGCAAGAAGATAAAGACGGTGAAGAAAAGCAAAAGCACACAGATATACCAAAACCAAACTCATTTATCAAATCAGGCACACTTTTAACAGCACTGCTGTTAATTGGAGGGATGATCATACACTTGTGACTTCAAAGGGGAGCGAGGAAAATGAGATGGTGAATGTGGTGAGAGCATCCTCCCCTCTCCAGTCTTCTACTCCAATTAGCAAGAAGCCCTCTCCCTGCTCAATAGGAAAAGACTTTTCAAACCGTCAGTATCAAAACTGTGATTTCAGTAAATCTCTCTCTGTATATTTGGTTGCTGAAAAAAACCAAACAACACCACCACAAAAGCACAAGCTAGTTAGTGCAGGCTGTTTTCAGTCAGGAACTGCATAATGGTGAGTTTGCAAATTAGCAGTGGTTGTTACAATCACCCTGTCAGGGATCATTCCACCCTTTTGTGTGCTGGTTGTTTTCTCCCACAGCCTTCTTGTTCTGTACAACTGACTTTAATGATTGTAATTGCATTTCTGAGCCTATGAAAGATCCCAAACAATTGCCGTAGAAGGCAACAAAAAAGATCTTGTTAAATGGAGCCAGTTACCGAAGCAGTGCAACAGTGAATAACATACTGGTAGGTGGATTTGGAGGGAACTGTAATGTGACTTTCTTCATCCAAAGATCTTGCTCTCATGGAGATAATCTGAGCTTGGAATTATTATGCAAAGGCCTTAATCTGGGATTTTGGGGGATTTACTCAGTCAGTTTGATCCACTCCTCGAGGAGCACATAAAAGATGACAGAAATGCTGCTACAAGGACTTCTTCATACTTATTTGAAAACATAGAAACAAATCTGTTCTCCTGAGATAATATTTTGTCTGTGATTATTTCTGAACCAAGAAATGTGAAATGTGATTCATTTAGAGTGGTCAGCCTCACAGACATATTCCTTGGTGAGCATTTTGTTACAAAAGCCATTTGTATTGATTAAATCCCAATGAGCAGTTTCTGAAATTTAACCCCATTTACCGGAGAAGAGGGAATGGTGATTTTCTTTGAGTACAACAGCACAATTCTTGTAAGACTGTGGGGGTTTTTTATCTGATTTCTGTGGCCAGTTGTGTGACAATGCAATATATCTGTCAGGGCATCATGTATTTGCAGGAACGGATGAAAAAAAAAGAATGAGTTTGCTGTGTAGGTTAGTTAAGTAAATCTATTCCTTCAGCTTCTTAAGGGTAAATCCTGCTGGATGCAGGATGCAAGTGCTGTCTTTCAGTTGTGTTCAAGTACCCGATCATCTCTGGAATGAACCAGCTTGCTCTCTAGGTCTGAATTACGAAACTGTGTCAAGACAAGCAAAGCAGAGCTTGGCCAAGCTGCAGTGAGGAGCAGAGGGAGGAGAGCTCCGCGAGCTTGGCTTGCTGCTGAGGGCACGGAGCAGGAAGGACGGCAGCGGTGGCTGTAACTCCCGGAGAGCTCCTCTCCTTCCAGCAGCGTGGCTGTCCCACACCCTCTCCTACATCAGCAGCTAGTTTGTCAGTCTAAAACCAGGGCATAAGCAAAACAGACAAAAGGCTGCGTTTTTCTGCTGCCCCAGCAATCTGCTGCCCTAATTATGTGTTTATTCTGCCTGTCCTGGCTCATAAGCATGTGATCAAGGCTGTCCCTGAGGGTTTTGAAGTGATTAAAGCAGCTCTTGATTCTTTGGACAGGAGATGCAAGGTATAAAGCTTTAAGTCTCAGGAAGAGAAATAAATAGATTAGAAAGAGCAGTTTGGCTTAGCTTGAATTATTAAATTCTTATCTGTTTACAACCCCCTCAAGAAGAGGTGGACCTGAGAACTGGCGTTATCACAGCGTTACGTGTACAAGAGAGACGACTCAAAGACGAGTCATCTGAGACACAGCAATAGCTTTTGAGGCGCAATAAAGGCAATAAACCCTTAAACCAGAGTCCAGTGCATTTTGAAGGAGCTGCCAATGACACTCTGAAACAAAATACGCAATGCCTATCAAGCCATTATTTAAAACAAAGAGACATAAAATGAATTTTGCATTCCTTAGCTGTGAGCTTACTTCAAGCGTTTTCTTGTTTATGATGATAGCAAACTGTGGGGCAACAGATGCTTTTAAAGCTGATTAAAAACAAGCTTCACAAATACGTGTTAAAAACAATAACAAAAGTAGCCTTGAACTCTGAGGAGGACTGTGTCTGACACTCTTCAGAAAGCACATTTCAGGTCTGGTTCATGAATTACCCTGCCTGAAAACCTAGGAAGCTGTTTTCTTAAACTAGCCAAATAATGAGGCATGCTGATATATATACTGTGTTCACATGAGAAGGCGAAACAAATGCTTTTGGATTTGCAGTAAAATACTGGATGCAAAGAAATGATTTAGAAATTGCATTTAATTTTCTATGGTGGAGCCAATGTTCTGACCTTACTTCCCCAGGAGGGTCTTAAATTCTGAAGACAGCTCTACCTATATTGCCAGTTCTCAGAGGGCGTCCTAAGGTGGTGAAGTGAGATCTTTTGGGAGAAGCCCCGTGAATAAAGTGTCTCTATCAGCTGTGATGGAAAGTCCTGGAAAAAAAAGTCTCTGGGAAGACTGATGTAAATGATAAACTGAAGGGCATCGCACTCCTTGTGCTGACATCAACACAAATGGTCCAAAAGGCTATGAAAAGCTCTGAGGAATGGGAGAGACCTTTTGCTTCCCGGACCTTGCAAAGCATGCACAGAAACTGGGGATGCCCTGTGTCCCCATGAGCTAGCAAGGTACCGCGCAAGGGAGCAGAGTCATGGCAGACCTACCTGCACATCCCTACTTCGGTTTCTACTTTGCCATCTGTTCAGAGGCAGCTTGAGGCCTCTTTACACAGCAGCACCAAGAAGTGCCTGAGCAGCTGCAGCTCCGAGGTCTCCAGGGCTGCACAGTCCTCCAGCTCCACTCCTCACACTGCCTCTGTGGTTGTGTGAGGAGACGGAGCACTGTGTATCCTGCGTAGATGGGCTATGATAAACACCCTGCAGAAATGTGTCTGTAATGAACACTTCATTCACGTCAACAATATTTTAGCTTCTAGAGATTTGCTATTGACTGCAGCAACTGCTATTCTGTGTGAATCTGCCAATATTTTTCTTTTGACTCCAAATATTTTTGTTCAGTGGTAGAAAAAGCAATAAACTTTTCTTGGAGCTGTCAGCAGTCCAGCTCATTTGTCATTTTTAAGTGGACACCTGAGACAGATTCTGTCAGAGCCAAGCAAAGCAATATAGTCAGTTACACTGCATGCATTAAAGGATACTTGAAGGGGATGAAGAAAAATGTGCTGCAGGAAAGGAAGTGATAGAAGAGGTATGTCTGCTACAGGCAAGGAACAGGAGGCATGGAAGGAAGGGTTAGCATGATGGAGGCTAGGGGAAATGGCAGCAATTTTAAATTACTCCTCAGAATGAAGGAAAGAATGGTGGAATTAGGTGAAAGAGCTAGGAAATGGAAAAATAGTGATGGAGAAGAGCCAAAGAGTTTGGCTTACGGGAAAAAGAAAATAAAGTAGTGGATCTAAAGGGGCAGCCTGGGTAGCAGCAGAAGGACTCATGAGGAAACCAGTTACCAGCCCATGGACACGGAGCAGGCCTGGATGGGAATCTTGTTTCTGCTCCAGTTGATTCAGGATCTATGTTCTGGACTTTAGAGGCAGCTGCTGCTGCTGGCAGCTAGCCCTAAAACATCACCTGAACAGCACACTTCAGTCCCAGCAATCCCACAGGTGCCTGTGAAGGCAGGAACACTCACACCTGAACTCACACTCTGTTGTGCCTTTTGCACCTGGGGAGGGAGGCCCCTACAAGTGGAGGCCCCATCCCTCCAGGAGGGCCCTTTGGTAGCAGGGCACTCACGGAGCTCCCAGCTGCTCAGCTCAGAGAAGTGCCCAGTCGGGTGACCATTGAGCCTCTCTGCACGAGCCAAGGGACAGACTGGGGTGTTCAGCAGGAGCAGTCCCTGTTCCCGTGTTGGAGAGGTGAGGCACGGGAGAGGCTGTGAGGAGGTGCCTTCTGGATACCTTCACAGGTGAGGGATTTCCAAAACAGGCATCCAGGCTGCCTTCCAGACATTTGTATGTCTCAGTCTGGATTTCCTTGGCCTCTCTTCTGCGTGAGGCAAAGGAAACCCTGAGTTCTCTATGGTCTTTGTTAAGGACCCATGTGGTCAAGAGCATGCAGCGAGAGCTTGGGCCTGCAGAGACAGACCTGGAGGAAATAGGCCCTGCGTGAGAAGCCATGACCCGCGATCAGCTTCTGTCCTTCCCAGAGCACTTCTGATGCCTTCTCTTTAACGATCTGGCACATTTCTGAGACCTCCCAGCCCCAGGGTCAAGGAGGAGGCCAAGGGCATGTGGCCACTGGCAGGCAGAGATGAGGGGCTGTGAAGCAAACAGAGCCCTAGGGAATGGAGGGTTTCTCCCCACAGTCAAGGAACCATGGGAGGGTCTCCCCTCTTAACTATCTCTCCTAGAGGTCTGAATTTGTGGGATTTGTTGGTTGCACAGGTCCGCCCTTGGAAATGGTCAAGGCTCAGCTGGACATGGCCCCAGTCAACCTCATTTAATTAGACCTGCTTTGCACAAGAGGTTGGCCTAGATGATCTCCCAGTCTGAATTACAATTCTGTGATTTCCAGTAGTACATTGTGCAGTAGCTGCTCTCCCCTTGCAGGAGTTAGGAGTGCAGTAGGGGCCTCATGATTGCAATGTGCACACAGAGGAACCTCCTGGGAAGTGTTCTGAGAGCACAAAGCCGGCTGCTCTCTGCCTAGAACAGTGTTTGAAGGATGCTTTTATCAGGGTGGAAATGGGGGCAACATGTTTCTGCCTTTCCTACCACCTTCAGCACTACCTGGCGGGGACTGGGCCAACAGGGAGCCTGGTGCTGGATCCCCAGGAGTGGCATTGCTCCAAAACAAGCTCTCCTCAGAAACACACATGCCCAGAGCTGATTTGAGCAGAACAACTTATGAAAAATACATCCTGCAAACATGCCTAGGTCTCTGCTGCCTCTAATTTTTCCCATCACATAGTTCACATAAAGGAGTCTTTAGTCCCCTGGAGCCTGCTGACAGGCAGTGTGCTTCTCTGTCAGGGAGTATCAGGAAGGAGCAAACAGAGAGATTTCCTCTTTTGTGGGACACAGGAGTCAGATGCAAAGAGCTTGCTGGAGGGTCTAAACACTCCCTCAAAGCTGAGCAGTGTCATTTCTGCTGCAAAGGGGAGTGCCTTGAACACAATAGCAAAGCTCTTGCCTGAACAGGGGCTTGAACCCTGGACCCTCAGATTAAAAGTCTGATGCTCTTCCAACTGAGCTATCCAGGCTCTGTGGAGAGAAAAAAATAGAGCCTTTCTCAGAGGCCCAGAACTGATGAGCAGTGGCTGGGCTCTCTAATCAGACCCAGAGAGACAGAATGAAACCCTCAGATCAGCAATGAATTAACACCTTGAAAAACTGACATGGGTAAGGCTTCTGTTTTGCATTTTTGTTCATATGCAGGTCCTTGCTGCCAGGCTGGACACCAGGCCCACAGCCTCAGGAGGAATCCCACCATCCCCTCAGCAGTGCAGGACAGAGGCAGAAACACCGTAGTTCCTTCCAAGTAAAACCAGGGCCAGGTGGTTGTTAACAAACCACTAACCTGCAAGGAAAGGGAAAAAGAAGAAAGAAGAAATTTATCTTTCATCTTTCCCTGCTAAAACGGACAGGTTTTCTGTCCATGCTTGTGACCCTGTGCATAGTCTGTCCATCTTGGGGAAGATGTGGCACTCAGCCCTGGGTGACAAGGGCTCACTGATGTGCTCCTCTGATGTTCTCCTCTGAACCTTCTTCCATGGTAGGGGTTGTTGTCTGGTCAGGATGTGTAGAATGATGTGCTCATTTCTAGTCCAGCTCTGGCTCAGCCCTTGCCTACACCACCTTTCATAACAGCTTGCTATTACAAGACAGCTTTCTAGACAGCTCTCCTTGCACAGTTTACAGTAGAGGTTTACAACATAAGGATTTAAGTCAAGCATGTTCACACAGCAAGTGACCTGCTTTCCACTGACTGACGCACGCAGACCGTTTCTGGAGGTCCTCTAAGACATCAAGCTTTAAATTCAACAGGAGTGGCCACCATGCAGCATAACTCATAAAATGAGTTAGTAATGAAACTATGGTTGGAAAGGCTAGTGAGGAGAGCAGAGGAAAGGCTGAAAAAAAAAAAAAAGGATACTACAGAACAGCAGAAATATTCCCTTGAACAACTCAAATCCTGTAGTAGCCAGCTGACCAGTTGGGACTTGTCAGCAATTTCACATCATGCTACAGTTCCCCGTTCTCATTCATCACATCACACTTCCCCACTCCTTCAAGAACAAATTAATTTTCCAGGAGAGCAAATGGAAGATTTGTGCTGAGATAATTAGCTCACAGAAGCCAAAATTACTTCATGTCAGTTGAGCTGAAAATGAGATAGGAGTCACCTTGTGCAAGAGGTTGGGCAACTTTGTTGGACTTTGTGCAAAGCCAACTTTATTCAGCAATACTTCACTTGGACCCTAGTTGTTCCTTCAAAGAAAATACCTATTTCCAGGCAATTGTACAGGCTGCAAAAAGAGCAGCCAGCTGGAACAAATAATGACTCTGGGAGACAAACCCAGTGAAAAATGTTACTGGCAAAAAAACAGATCCATGGGGACATGCAAACTCAGGAAAAAACAAAAGAATAAAATTGATTTTAATCTTTGATTAAATAAAAAAGAATGGAAAAAAAAAAACCTTTAGGGGAAGATAAAAGACCGAAAAGATCACTGGGAAAATATTAATGCCTATTCTGCTGCCTTGATACTTGACCAGAAGCACACATTTCCCTCTCTCCGCCTAAAAGCTCCCTCTGCTATTCTCAGAGCAGCCCCTCTTTGAAATGCAAACCCAGGAGAGAGAGAAGGAAACAGTTACCATCATTGCAACTTCCACAAAATCTGTAATTAAAGCAGATGTAATATCTCTTGAGACTGGAAGCCTACATTTTTTTTGCTCATTGAAGAGAATACTTTGACCACCACAAGCTACATTACTTATACAACTACCTGTCAAATTCTTTATTTCCAAGTATTTGCATTTTGAGGTGTTTACCACAACTCCATAATCCATAAGCTTACAAGTTCAAATAAATAAATAAATAAATATTGGCTTGAACAATTTAGATCTGCTTATTCAGATGTAATGGGTATTTTTCTATCACTATCTTTCACAATCTTTAAACAATACAATAATTTTAATGATAGTTTTTAATTTGACATTGAGAAAATCAAAGGCAAACTAGCATGTATATGCTCCAAGATCAGGCTGGAAGGGCCAGGAAGGGGAGATGTACTAAAGACATGGTATACAAAAAGGCTTTCTTGCATGGGCAAATAGCTTGTCTTTTACAAATTCATATGTTTGGGGTGAAAATGACTTCTCATTTCCACCTTCCTTCTGCACAGCACCAGGAGACACAGCTGATTTCTCACAGATCAAACCAGCATTTTTCAAGCCTAGCATGCATACAATTATTTTAGCACACCCAGAAGTAAGCTTTGTTGTATGTTGACATCACTGGCACCAACAGCACACGGTGCCAGAGTCTGAAGGGGCCTTAGTGGCTCTGACCAGCGCCCCATGGGTCCTCCCTGACACTGCCCAGCCCAGGGCCCCATCTTAGCCTGGTTTGGGGTTTCGGTCCCTGTCCCACAGCGCTGCAGCAGTGCTGGGCTCCAGCACCACCATGCTTGCTTGGCCATGGGCCTCACCAAGCCCAACCCTGACCCGCAGGCCTGACCCTGGGCTCAGCTCAGCCCCATTCCTACAGCAGTGCTCAATGTCCCTGGCTGTGATGCTCCCTCACAGGTGGTGGGGTGGGTCCTGGTGGCCTGGTCAGCCTGGCCCTGTCACCACCAGGAACTGCCTTGCTGGTGCCCAGAGAGCCACCAGCCCTGCGGCACCCTGACAGACAACATACTATCTGTCATGCAAGGTCTTTAATTTCTGCTGGAGGTCCCTCTCGGGTTCTTCACAGTGCTCTTTCTAAAAGTCAGCACCACAGGGAAACCCTAGAGTGTCCTGGGGAATCCTCAGCACCATTTTCTTCCAGAGGACAAGACTCTGTCCAGGTTGCTTTTCTCTTCATTTTATGAGGGAAAGACTCAAGAGTACAAGCGACTGGTCATTATGGGCAGAGCTGTTTTGTGGGAAAGTTCTATAGCTTTATAGATCAGAATAGTAAAGGATCTGTCACTTGTACTTCAATCTTTGTGCTCCCTTGGTCCTGCTTTTATATTCTGCATCAAGGAAGCTTCTGAAGTAAACACATTTAATTATAAAAAAGGAAGAAAAGAGCTAGTCCTTAAAGATAGTTAGCTTGGAGTACAAAGCTAGTTAAGTCACTGCAGTCAAGATCCCAGTGTTTACAGTTATTTAAACAAGTCCTTGATCAACCTTCCACAGCTAATAGACATAATGATGTCTGAAAAGGCAATGTAGTCACACACATTATTTGAGGTAATGAGGTGATCCCACAGCTTCATTCTAAAGCAGAACATTTCCAATTTCTATGTGAATCACCATGGCCTCTCAGGGTGTGAGATGCTGCCTGGGAAGGAAAATACCAAAAAGAGATTGAATGGAGCAGTAGGCAGATTTTATAGGCCTTCATCTGGGCATTTGCTCTGCTAAAGAGTTTTTCATCCAGTCTAGTGCAGCTGGAGCAATTGCCTTTAAATCTGCATTTTACACATCTTAAAAGTTTGGCAGGGATCCATGTTTGAATGCTTGTGGAAGCAAGTTGAAGTCCTCCTGCAGAAGGATCTGGTTAGACGCCGTAGAGCATGAACTGCGAGAGGAGGAACAAAGCAATTTCCAGGTTAATGTTTGCACTTAGTGCTAAGAGAATATTAGTGGTCATTTACAATTCAAAGTGTATGAAACACTCACACCTTCAGTCTATACTTTGATGTTCGATTTTGTTGTTTGTTTTCTCGCAGGAGTTAGGCAAGGAAAGATTGGTTTGTAACCCCAAAGAGCCAAACTATTTGGTCATTTCCATTCACAAGAATGGTATCTTCTAAACCAGAATGACTTCTACTTTTTGACACTCAAAAAGCATATCCATAGACTTCTGTGGTCATACCTGGCAATGTTCAAAACCCAGCTGAACGTGGTCCTGAGCATCCTGGTGTAAGTGGACCCTGCTTGAGTAGAGAGTTGGACCCACTCAATCTCCACAGGTCCCTGTCAATTCTGAGAATTTTGTGATTCTGTGAAATGAAATTATAAAGAAAAGGAAGGCATTACACGTACCAGTCAGGGAACCAGGAGGGATGCAATGCTAGGTCTTTTAAATACTAGAAGTAGCTGAACTAAGATCACTGTTAAACCAATTTAATGATGTGTTGTCATCAAAAAGGAGAAATGAACTCCTCTCCTAATACTAGTGCAGATACTTCCCAAAGGGCAGCCTGAGGAAGGCTATGGGTCGTTATACATGGCCATAATGTTGCAGCTTATTCCTTGTTCTCCCTTCTTCATTCAAAGACCAAAGATATTTCAATTCATCAAGATCATAACGACGCAAGGAGACCGTGCGGCGCATTAAGCTTTGTACAGTATGTGAATCCTAATCTCACAACACTAAGCCCGTGGTGGCAAAGTGGTTCAAGTGCCTCACTGAGATTGCAACCACGCCTCTGGCAACCCCTTCCCACAGGCTGTAGGACTGTAGCTGATCACACAGGTTGGACAGGTGGTGGTAGCTGGAGGACAGTGACGTTGCTCTTAGCTCTGCTTCTGGGCATAGTTCCTCCCATGGAGCTGTCTAGGCTGGGCAGGGACTGCAGAAAGACCTTAGACCAGGTGGTGCCTTTGAACCTGTGCAGAGAGGCAGCGCCGGGAATAGAGAGCTCCCGATTGCGAGGGTATCTGCCCAAGAAAGCACTTCTTCCTTTTGAAGTGGCAGGGACTACTACTCCTTCATCCACAGGGCCACTACTGGGCAAACCCCATTTGCCAGGTCCAAAGCCAGGTCTGCGTTCCCTGCGGGACCAGAGAACAGTGGGAGCAGAGAAAAGGGGGCGGATGTGACTGTCCAAGCACAAGTCGTCATCCACACTGGAGACCTGTCCAACGATGGCGGTGCCCAAGCCTGGGCAGCCCCTCAGTGCTGGGCACCACTGCTGTGCCCCACCAGCTCCCCACGGATGCCCCTCACCTCTCCAACCGCTTTATCCCTTCCAAAGTGTCCCCTCCGCGCAGGCCTCTCCCACTGCACCAATCCACCCTCCTTTTAGCGTCCACATTCTTCACTTCCAAGGGGCCTCAGCCCCCTAGGAGGCGTGAAGGGCTCGCACCGCCGCTACCCGGGGGCCGAGCGACAGCCACCGCTCGCGGGCCGGCCGCGCTGCATCCGGCGGGGGCGGCCCTCGCCCAACGGCCGCCCAACGGCCGCCCGCCCAACGGCCGCCGCCCAACGGCCGCTGGGGAGCAGTTTGCGGCCGCCGGCGCCTGTGCGTGCTCGGCTGTAGGGGCGGGACGGCTGTGGGGAAGAGCCCTACGCTGTATTATTATTATTATTTTTTTGCTATCTTCAGCCGAGACGGTGAATAAGGGGGAAAAAAAATGCCGCGGTTCAACCGTTAGTTTTAATACCGTCAGGGAAACTTATTCATTTATTTATTTGCATTCTTTACTCCTCCTCCGACGGTCCCCTCCAAGTGGAACAGCCCTGTGGAACTTTCTCACTTTTTTTTTTTATTGAGGCTTTTCAAAACTTTTTTTTTTTTTTTTTTTTTTTTTTTTTTTCAGTACTTGAAAGGCGTTCGCCACCTACAGACCACGCTGCTAAAATAAAGGTTGATGTATTTACACCTCTCCGGTTGTAGTTGGAAGGGAGATGCTCATGGTGCTTGCCCCTCTGCCGCAGGAACAGCCAGGTTAGTACCTAAAATTAGCAGGTCTGATGTCTGAAGAAACTCGGAAAAAGGAATCTCAGCATATAATGGGCACTGGTGTTGATACAGATATGTGTTTAACTTGGACAAACTCTAAATGCTGATGGTGTGAAGATGTTTTCCTTCGGTTTTCAGTTTTCCTTTGTATATTGGTATTCCTTTGGCTTGAAGGTGTAGAAAATGATCCTGCAGGGTATTCCTGTGTGTTCTATTTAGTTTTAGTGAGTGTGAAAACTACATATATTTGTGCTGTTTCTTGCTTCATGATGATGTTGCTTTAATAATATGATGAAGTTACTTTTTCAATTTTATTCATTAAAAACTTCTTTTTTAAGTTTTGGTTGGCTTTTTGCCAACAAATGCAGCAACCTAAGAGTACGTTATTTATAATCCTGCCTCTCCTTAAATCTTTGGTTGAACAAACTTCTCCGTATCTCTGCAGATTTCAGTGAATGGTAAGTATTCCTTGCCTGTGTTCCCAATTACCCATTTTTCCTATTACCTGTGTTCTCTAGCATATGTATGAGACTTAAGTGAGTGTAACCAAAGGTAAAATACAGCCCTGTGCTTCCGATCCAATAACATGAAGTCTTGGAGTATCTTGCACCATTCAGACAGGCGGGATGTCAGCGGTGTGATGACTTCATGAGGGCATGGAGCAGAAGGTGTCCTGACACAACAGCAGCTGCTTCAGTCAGGATTTACAGCTTATTCTCTGTTGAAATGTTGTTGTTTGCCAAGATTGTATGAGGAATGTCCTCCCTGCCAAACATGTTCTTGAAAAGTGAAGCCTCCCTGAAGAATCCAAATCCCAGCACCGCAGATAAGGACTTCAAGAAGCCAACCTTTCAGCTTTCGCTGTCAAAAGGATGTAGCAGAAAATATTTCAGCTTGTTAGCACGGTGTTTTTAAGTGCAAATCATGTAATATTGATTGTTGATATGCTGTTTAGTAAAGTGTTAGTTTTTCAAAGACTCTTTTGCCCTGAGCTTTTGCTCTTTGAAAATGACTTCTCCTGCACTGAAAGTCAATGCTTTGATCCAGGGGTGAATGGTATATATTAGGTTATGTGCTTATACTTTTCCAGTTGCCTCCCAATTATAGATAATCCTATGATCATGGAAAGTGTGTACAGATTTGCAAGCTAAGAAAGACTGATTTTTTTTTCACCCAAATGCAAGTACTTTATCAAGATGGTTATTCTTAGATGTATAGTTAAAATCTGGTGTTTCTTTTTGAAAATTACTTCATCTGTGTGAATTCTTTTGATTAATATGCTCTGATGTCATCCTCAGATTCCAGTGAGAATCCTTTTTAGATGTTAACAAATTTTTCTAATAGATTTCATTCCATTTATTTTTACCATCTTTCATGTACTGTGTACACGTGGTGTTTGAATGCCCCAGCAGAGTAAAGGGAGGGACAGCAGTATATTAATCGTCACTGTAGCTGGGCAGCAGCCTGATAATCATCTCATAGATGTCTGATGATTAAGATAATGAAGACAATAGCAAGCATGGGAAAGACAGTGATGAAAGAATAGATTGTCAGGAAACAAGGAGCTGATATGGATTGGGATTGGCTTAATTAGCTTTAAAAATCCCATTCAGGATGTGAGATATGTCAGGCTGAAGTGAGTTTCCAAAGCTGATCAGAGCTAGACTTCGCAACGGAAATTAGAAAAGGGAAGCATCAAGGCACTTGGTGCTTTTGAATGTGAGCGTAGACGTTGGACCAGGGTTACAAAGGCTGAAGTACTAATGGGGTTTAGAATATGGAAATTGCGTTTAGAAGCATTTGTTCTGCCTGTCTTCCTATCTGCGTTGGCTCAGGTTGAAGTCCAAGGATGCTGGCCATGCATTGCAGGTACACTGGGGCTGACTTATGCTCCTGTCATAGGGAGCAGACTGCCTTTACTTCTTGTGCTTAGGACAGCTTAGCATGGGCAATTGCTGGAACAACAGGGTAATTCTGAACAACCACCTGTATACTCCATCAGCAGCACAGCATAAGAATTAGGAGATGAGAATTAGGTTAGCCTGGCATGAGCTGTCCTGCTATTTCTAAGACAAACATACCGTTTTCTACAAATAAGAAAGACAGCAAAGTTCTATGGTGGGTGTAAACCATTTGAGTTTCCCATCTCTCACCAGCCACTTCTTCCCCATGGAGTGTAAGAATATTCGATATAGGAATTTTCTGACTCAGAGGTACTGAAATGCCTTTTGGGGTGAAGAGCTGTCTGGCCACGGACAAGCAAAAGTAAAGGATTAATAGAAACTACAAGAAACCTAAAATGCTTTAAGTCTAGCAAACATTTTCAGAGGATCATATAGACAGCCTTATCTTTGCTGGGCACATTTCATGTTACCTTTAGGTTTGTCTAGCATAATTACACTTTAGGTTTAGTTAGATTTAATGCTGTTCATGGCAAAATCTGTGGATTAAACTGTGTACATTGTGTCTTTTGAGTAGCACACAGTTGTAATAATAGGCCCAGTATTAGCATGTACACATACCTATATATATCTTTCATGAACACTTTAGAAGTTAGAAGAAAAATGCACACTTTACAGTTTTCAAAACAGCTTTTGTTCCTTTTAAAGCCACCTGTATTCATTATAGACACTGACCTTACATCTCTGTCAGGAATATCCAGCTGTGTTAAGCAGCTACCAGCACTGGGTCTGCACAACCATGGCTTTGCCTGTGGTCTGTGTGTGTATGGGATGATGAATGTTCACTGGCCTCACTTTGCCTTGTTCCCTGAAGCAAAGGGTGGTGCTGAGCGTGCCTCTACATGCAGCACTGGGGGAAATGAGCAGAGTGGCACGGCAGGGAGCGAGGGTGAGAACTCCCTGCCACCCCTTCTGGATGGCAAAACACCAGGCAGTTCTTGAAGACGGCATAGAATTTTCTCATGGCATTATCTAGTTGATAAAAATTGATTTTATGAGTCTCAGTTGATTCAGAGCTTAAGGCCTAGCCTTTTGAGTTAGAATGACTGAATCCTTCCACACTCCTTAGATGTTTCCTTTGTTGTTTCAGGATGCTTACAAAAACACCAAGTGTTGTTGCACAGGTATTCCTTCTTCTAAGTGTAGTTCTTGTCATCTCTATTGCTGTGATTCAGATAAACCAGCAAAAGAGCCTCTCACCAGGACTTAAGGTAAGTCTTAAAGCACATAAGGAAGGAGAACAATGTTTTGAATTGATATTTAATAATAATCTTTCCTGAGCTATATTTTATGTGGCGATTCAAAAGCACTTACAGCCAAAAATTAATATCTCATCATATCTTTGTCATGAGAAAGAGTAAGAGAAAAAGAAAACTAGCCAAAATCACAAAGTCAGTGGCAAAACCGGAAAAGTGTCTCTTGCTTTCCTGTCTGCGATGGCTGTTAGACACTGTCTTCTCCAAGACTGAAAGGCCAAACCAAAAGAAAATACCACTCTTTTTGTTTGTTTGTTTGTTTTTATTTTGTTATTGGCCAGGGATTGGAAGTAATTTTAAAATAATTTTGAAGCAGCAGTTGAAATTCTACTCCCAAACACAGGTAGGAGGTTTATGCTGTAATCTTTGCAAACTGCCCCTGTGAATCATAAAGCATTTGGGCTGCAAGCATGCATTTTCTAATTTACCACATGTTTGGACTTGCTACATGTTAGCAGAAGCAAAGGAGCTTCATGAGGATGGGCAGAACAAACTGAAGAAGATAAAGTATTTTGGAAAACAGGTTCAGGCTTTGTTTTGTGCTGCTAGAGTATGTGTGTGGATTATACAAAGAGATGCATATAACTGAAGACAAGCCTATGGAAATTAGCTTTTTAGAGGAGATGTGCAGTCTGGCGTTCTGACTCCTGTATTTTGTCCACTATAGCTTCCAGCATGTAAATCTTGTCATATCCTTCTTTAAAATATTTTCTACCTTTCTCTCCATCTATGTGTTTAACTGATTCATTCAGAAGTTGACAGTGATGGGTTGATGTCCTATTGCTCTTGATGGGATTATGAACAATCTGGCTTTGTCTAGATTATTTACTGTACAATGGGCAAACAGCTGTATTCTGATAATCATTCTGTGTGCTTATGTGGCAGGATATGTATGCTGGAAGTTTGTATGGGGAAAGAGCAAGTTAAAAATAAAATAAAAATGACAGTAACATGATGAAAACAGCTTCCTCTTCTTAAAGTGGCCTTGTCCCTCTGCTTCTGGCTATTCCTCATGAAACCAAAATCATAGGATAACTGCAGTTTGTATTAGTTGTG
This sequence comes from Eudromia elegans, assembly GCA_003342815.1. Taxonomy (NCBI): domain Eukaryota; kingdom Metazoa; phylum Chordata; class Aves; order Tinamiformes; family Tinamidae; genus Eudromia; species Eudromia elegans. The sequence continues at coordinate 2,307,323 of PTEX01000081.1, forward strand.
GCATAGTAGCTCTTTCCAGGACACAGGTTGAGAGTATCCTGATTCATACTGCTGTGGCACAAGAGATACATTGACTGCCATGCAACTGATGTTTGTAAGTTTTCTTGCTTAATTAAGTATTTTGGTTCCTTGGTAGTTATCTGAAGATTCAGCTTGTAAAATGCTTCCATGCATCCATGTGCATGAGGCTGAGACACTGAAAGAGCTTGTGACTCATTGAAATAATGGAAATTAAGAAGACGGATGAAGGGAGCACAAATATCCTGTAGTAATACAGCTTGTGAAGAAGTCCAGAATTGTAAATGATACAATGAGCCTTCATATCTGATGACAAAATTCCTGCTTATTCACAGAAGCTTTGTTAACCCTAGAGAAAAAAATGAAACACGTTTTTGTGGTTCTTTAACCTCTCTCTTTTACCAGGCACCACAGTTTTATACACCTAAGCTTAGCACAATGCAAAGGAGCACATTTTGTTTTGCTCTCAGGAAGTGTTTTCCTTGATGACTGATGTTGACGATAAAAAGCATTACAAACCTATGTAGTTGAACTGGAGTATGCTTCTAGCACACAAGTATTTTGGCATCCTTGCTCTAGCTGGTAGAGCTGGTTAGCTTCCTCTGGCAGTTTTCCAAGGTGATTGCAAGGCAGGTGAGCTGTCCTGACTGTGCTTGCTTTAAGGGTTTGCAGCTGTATGTCCTCCTATGGCTATGGTATTCGAGCTGAAGAGGTCATTACTTCTGGGGCTTGTTCATGCCTCCTTGTTGAGATGACTGCTCTTCAAGGTGCACTTACAAAGCTGTTCATATGAATATCTTGTACCCACTTTGGCCACAACTAGATTGGCTGCATTGAACAGCAAAAAATCTTCACCTGAAAGAGTTCAGAAGTGCTTACACAAGTGGTTGTGTAAGTGGATGGAAGGGGATGCTCCTGCAGAGAAAGGAAAAAGAGTTGGTAGGGTCCAGCTATTTCAGCAGTCAGCCCAGCCAGGAAATGATGTGTGAATGTCGTTCATGTTTAGAGACACAGAGTCTGGTTTCTCCTCGCCTTGCTCTTTAATTTAGCTTCTGATAAGTGTGTGCAGTAATCACAATAGCCTGCCAAGAAGCAAAGTGGTACGCTTACTTTGTGCTGCAGGCAATATGGTTACTTCAGTGCTGGAGGAAACACTGGGCAACAGTAAAAGCCATCCAAAGACCTACGGGAAAAAAAAAAGGCAGTATTTTACTTCAAGTCACTTTTCTTTCAGCTTATTTTTAGTGTCAAGAAACAGAATTCTGATCTTTTTTCTGGATTAATTTTGCTTCCTTGCTTTCTCTGAGTTAGTCCTTTGACTAGGTGATGAAATTTGGTATTAGGAAATCCCCAGGTCTTTGTCTGTCTAATGGTGATTGACTAGAGATCATGTTGATGTCCAGTGGAAAAAAATGAAACAGAGGGGAAAGGAAGGAGAAAAACTTATTTTGTTCTTTAGTAACTGCTGCCCCAAGATAACTGTTTTCCTCTGCACTCTATCCCACTCATTAAATTTTAAAGCAGGAGAGCATTGTTGGACCTTTAAGGGCAGCCCAAGGTGATCTGATTTGCAGTTTGGACTGAAATGTAGAGGTCACCAGAACATTCTGGTTCAACCAGTTTTTATTAGGTAGCACCTAAGACAAGGCAGGTAGAATTCTCTCTCCCTCTTGAAATGCTGCATCTTTATCATTTCTCTTTATTTTTTATTAAAGACTCATCTTTTTTAAAGGGAGCAAGAAGCTACAGGAAAAATTAGCAGAGTAGGGAACTAAAGTTGTTAGACAGTGGTTCAGATAAAGATACCACTCTTCTTTGGCTTAGAACTCTGTTACTTATTGGGAGGGAGGATGGAAATGGTCAAAAAGGCTCACAGTTTAGCCAAGAGAAATATTTTGGTGGCATATTTCCATAACTTTCCAGGTCTACATGGGGACAATACATAACATAGCCACGTTTAAAAGCTTATGCTTGGCGCTTTGAGCTGATGGAGACTAGTTTTAATTAAAAGCCTTTGAGTAGCTACACTGTTGCTATGTTATGTATTTCCAGAGTGTGTAAAGCCAATGTGATGTAATATCTTTCCAGGAAGGGGAACACACTTAAGGCATCTTTGCTAAAACACTGCCTTGAATTGAACTTGATGGTTTAGTGGATTGATGGTATCTGTAGAGCCCTTCACCTTTCAGTCAATTACTTTAAGTATGATCTAGATAAGTATGAAGGAAATTTTCATTATCGAACAGTCCTTGGGGAAATAGATTAGAGATTGGTTTTGCTGGTAATTCTTAGGGGGACAGGACCTGGGGGGATTGCAGTGGGAAGCGGGGAACCAAAGAGCTGTGGAAGCTGAAGCAGGGATCCTTCTAAGTCAGATTTGAGGCTCCACAGGGAGGCAGCATGATAAAATTTATAGGCCTGCAGCAGCTGCTCTTGCTGCTTCATAGCCAGGCAGACAGTCATTTTTCAGCACTGTCAGGCTCATACTTTTTTTTTTCTGGACATCTGTCTGTATTTATTTCTTTATTTAAAGTGTGTTTCCTACTAGTAAGATAAGCAGGGCAGACAGAGGCAGCTAAACTTACTTTGAGGGAACACAAAGATGATAAGCAAAATTACTGCTTTCAGAATGCTTAAGGCAGTTTACCTTCCAGATTGCCTGAGTGCTCTGCTGCTGCAAAAGACAGGAAAGGAAGGCAGTAGACTGAGATGGAAAAACCTGTGTTTCAATTCCATGGAGAATTCTGTGACCTTGGGCAGCTCACTATTTCTTATTTATAATTTCAATAAACTTGGGATAATACAGATTTTCTTTCCCTCAGTGTTTACCTGCACTTGGGCACAGCCTGATTTCAGTGGCAGACTCACAGATGGACTGCCTAAGTCACTCAGAGGGAGAGTTTATGGGAAAATTAGAAAGGAATCAGACTTGTTTCATCATTCTACTTGCAGATTATTATACATTTTACCTCACTGCAGCTTTAACAACCCTTGTGCACCCTTGGATCTAATGCCAGCATAGGATTGATATCTCTTGTAAATGTACTATGCATCTCCTTTCTAAAGGAAGAAAAGCAAAGAATTAGAACTGCATGTGGACCTGTAAGCTGTCACTCTTCATTCCTTTATGGAATGTATTATGCTTTCTCCCCAGTATGGAATAGTGCTCGATGCTGGATCGACTCGGACTACAATTTATGTGTATGAATGGCCAGCAGAAAAAGAAAATGACACGGGAGTAGTAAGCCAAATCTTCAAGTGTAGTGTGGAAGGTAAGCTCAGCTGAGATGGTAGTTGTGTTAAATCTGGCTGTTGACTCAGGAAGAATGGTCATTATGCCCTGCTAGAGGATGTCTCAGGAAAAGCCTACTTGCCTTGTTTGTTTCTCTGAGGTTTTGTATTAATTCCTCGTGAACAGAGGATGCTTAATGAGACTGACTTTTGTTCAGACTCTGAGATGTTTTAATACTATGTTGTGGATTGCTCTATAATAACTTCTGAATCTCTCAGTCAAATTCAGTGATATTTGCCTAAGCTTTCAATGTTGCCAAAATATCACACATTTCATGAAGACAGGTGGCCAAGCAGGGGAGAGAAATTCACATTATTAAACATTAGCTGCACCATAACGGATTTCTGCAGGAAGCCAAGCTTCAGAACTTCTGCTACTCTGATTCAAATGAGCTTTAGATCATCCTCTAAGACACTGATTTCAGCAGGACTGCTTGTTTAATTTTCACTGTCTTGTCCAGTGTTTACGAAAAGGCCCTACTGCAGTGTTTCTCTAGTAAGCCAGTTTTGAGCCAAGCCACCTCCAAATTTTAGCAAGGGTCTATAAAAAGGAGAAAGTCAGGTTTAAAACAAAACAATCAGGAAAGAAATACTAACTTACACATGCACATCAGGAACGCCCTGGCATGTGCCTGATTGAGTTCTTCTTACAGGCTGCAGGAGTGGCAGCCTAACTGCTGAAACCAGGAGTACACTTCTTGCTCATGGCTTGAACCAAAAGGAATGTTGCCCTTAGAGCTTCTAGTGTGAGAAAAATGCTCCAAGAAGCTAACTTCTTCTTCTTCTCTAAAAATGCCAGAGGAACATTTTGTTTAACGCCTGCTCTTCCTTGGATTGTTGAGCAAGAGAGCACAGACTTCAGTGTTAATTGTTCAAATATACCATATGCAGCAAGGTGTGACTCTCATGTGTAGTAGTATATGGAGGCGAGGAAACCTTTGATATTCTTAGTAGTTCACACACCAACTTTGACATGGATGTCTGTGACTTCAAAAGGCTACCTGCTGCATCTAAGATTTCACTAGTGATTCCTTGCAGAAAATTCTTTGTTATATCTCCAGCTGAAGAGAGTGAGCTATGGAGGTGTGATGGTACCCCCATCAGTGGTGGTAAAGCAAACCAGGCAACTTTGGCCTAGCTTGTGGAGGAGGGGTCCTGTATAATTTTGCAAGCCAGAGAAATATTACATTCATTAGACATCGTATTTTCTATAGTGTCTGACAGGACAAATCTGTTTTGCTTGTGAATGCAGCACTGCTGTCCTTGTGTTGTTATATAGTTATACTGAACGTATATTACCATACACACACCTTCAGAAGCAGGAGAGCAGTTTGTACATAACTTCTCAGGAACTTGCACAGCTGTGTCACTACATATTTTATGCCTTAAGCAATTAAACTTTTCAACCATTCTGTCCTTGTTTGCAATTACACAAGGAAAGAGGGAAGCACTTTCTCTTAACACCTGTTTGCTAATTTGGATTAATTTGTAGTTGGCAAAGCACAGTGAAATCAAACCTGCCTGTTCTCTTATAGGTCCTGGCATATCCAGCTATAAGAATAACCCTGGAGCCCTTGCCAAGCCTTTTGATGACTGTCTGAATAAAGTCAAGCAGAGAATTCCAGTTCACCTGCATAAAAATACTTCTGCTTATCTGGGGGCTACAGCTGGCATGCGACTACTGAGGTAGAGTGGAAATGCATTGAGCTGCAGTGTACATGCACTGGAATAGAAGCTTGTGAAACTAGAATATGAAAATATGTATTGGACACTTTCCTTTCAGGGGAATTGGTCATCTCAAAAGAAAATGCAGCCCAGCCAAATTAATGGAGTTTTGGGGGAGAGAAGGCAGGGCTGTATAAAAACCTCCTCTCATGCTCTATTGAGAAGTATTTGCTTTACACTGTAGTATTCTCTCTGTAGAGTTTTGCAAGCAAGACTTGTTCTTTCTGTATCTGTGTATAAGTGCAGCATGATGTAAACAGAGAATATCTGCCCATATCTGAGGGCAGCAAAAGCAGATTAAAGGTAGACACCACAGAGTTTTCTGAGTGCAAATGTGTCTAATGTGGCTTTTGAGGCCCACCTGTAGCTTTAGGCCTGGCACAAACTAGGTGTTTTTGTTTGTTCTGTGGTTAAACAAAGGGGGAAGGAAGGCTCCAGGACTGCCTTAGGCAGGAGTTACCATATAAGCACTCGGTTCACCAAAAATAAATACATATAAGAGAAACAAAATACCCAAGAAATTGCACAGCAAAGAATGCAATTCGTTTACTGTAAGACAGTTGTGTGGGGGAAATGATACACCACACTTGGCTGAACTGTTCCCTATAGTAATCTTCCCTTTTAGGTTAAAACAGTGTTACATTTTTGTTAGGTGATTTTCCTGACTTACTAATTGGTGAACACTAAACCTGCCATTGCCTTTTCAGATGCTCAGTGTCTCATGTTTTGTGAATTGCTTAGGTTGCAAAATGAAACGGCAGCCAGTGAAGTCCTTGCAAGCATTCAAAGCTACTTCAGAGCACAGCCCTTTGAATTTAGGGGTGCACAAATCATAACTGGGCCAGAGGAAGGGGTATATGGATGGATAACAGCCAACTATTTAATGGGCAATTTCTTAGAGGTGTGTGGAAAAACCTGCATGCTTTTCTTTTTGCTCTTCTTTTTGTTATAAATGAAAAGTTTTAGAGGAGATGCCTATTAAAACATCATAGCTGTAACTCCCATTTTCTATTAAAGTATAGAACTATTCTTTTTCTGTGATGGTAATGGAACAAAGCAAATGGATCAAAGAATACAGTATGACAGAAATGTGATATAACAAAGGTAAAACTGTTGATCCACAGAAAACTCTTCCATAAATGACAAATCCTTCCAGAGAAAAAGCAGTTACATTGCTCTTAAATGTCATGGTAGAGAATTAGAGAACTGTTGACTTTGTTTACGGTGATGGCAATTGAAGATGTTCTTACCCACTTTTTTGTTACATATGCAGATAATTGCTGTTTCTGTAGCATTACTGGTGCAGGGATTGTGTTGCTTACGAGTCTCCAAACCGTTAAACAAAGTTGGCTTATTTGTCTTAAGCAGAGAGTGAAGGTCGTTGAGTTGGCGTGGCTAAATGTGTCTCAGCTGAGCCAGAAATCACTCACATAGTCTGTTCCAGAACTGCTGAAAAACTGCAGGTTGTCCCTGGTCTAGATCTGGGAGAGGATGTTGGTTAATGGGTCCTCCTGTTTTGTGTGGACAAAACTATACCAACAGAAAGATATGCAGCTCCTTGAGCTCACAGTAGCATCATAGAGATGCTTCCTACTGCAGAAGGAATAAAATGTGTTGGAAAAAATACCTTTTTTATATATAGATGCTCAGTATAACTTCATTTTCAGTAAAAAGAGTACCAGGACATCAGCAGTTGCTTATTTGCATTCATGGCAGCTGTGTGTTGTTTTTAGTGTTTACTGCATTTCCTCCAGGTAGCCTTGCTACACTGAAAGAAAATTAACCAGACACTTGAGTATTGTAAGAAGTCCTGGTGTTACAGTTGCTGCTTGATTATGGCAATTTATAAGCAGGAATTGGATGCTGGTGATTTGAGTGACAGCTCATGGAGAACATGTTGCTGTCTCTCAAAAAGTTAAGAAAAATGACTACACATTCCAGGAGAGCTTTTCCCATTGTATGCATTTCATGCCACAAAGACAATGTCATGAACTTCAGAGTGGTGTCAGTCTTCTGCAATATGAATTTTAATGATGAAAACCTCAAATCCCCTATGGCAAATTCATAAAGACTTTTGAAGGGAATGCAGGATGTTGTAAAGCCAGAACTGTGTGAAGAACTGGTTACTGAATATCTCAAGTGGAAGAGAGAAACTTTTAACCCTTCTTATGACAATGAGAGAAATTTTTCCAGGGGTCTGTTAATGCAGATCTTTCACTGTAGATTTTTCTTAGGAGTATGTTTGCTAGCCCATAAAGTTGCTTCTCCAGCTATAGACGCTCATATCATATACATTCATATTATTCTCAGTAAATGATGCTACAGTAAATATGGAGATAGATAATCATACAAAATAATCTTAGAATAATGTACTCAGCACCGTGAACATGTAGATCAGATACAGATTTGGGGCAGATGTTATGAGATAATAGGGAAGAATGATAGTTAAATGGAGCAGACTTATTGCTACTGTGGTTTCAGTGAAGGAAATACACAAATTAGAAGTGTCTGTTCTGTTTTAGAACTGAGGGGGGTTTGGGATTATTGCTGATCATTTACTTGCAAATATAAAGCCCTTTGTGGAGGTTTTGGATGGACTCTTGCTGGTAGAAATTGGTAGAGAGCTTTTGATGGAGCTCTTGTTTGACATTTAGTTCTTTTCTTTTTCTTTATCCTGTGATCTCTTAATATTTCATTCCTTTAAGAATTCTTCTTGCCTTGAAACTAGCAAATCTTCACACTAATTTTGTCCAGAGGATAAATGACTGCTGTCTCCATTTTATGGACAGAGAAGTTGAAAGATTTGTTCACAACCTCATAAGTACCTAGACTTCAGTTACCTGCAATCTAATGCAGATTTTGATCTGCCTAGTTCAGCACTTTGATCACTGTGCTGGCCTTTTCCCCGAGTTTAAAGCTTTACTGCATTCCTTCCTCCATCTTTCAAGCTCATTTTACTTTGTAAAAAAAGTCCTTTTTAAAAAAGCTTCTACGTGGTTTTCTCACTGCAGGGATTTTTTTGGATAGGGTGAATGTGAAAGAGGGAAAAATATTTTAAAAATTAAGTAAAGGTAGAGGAGCTTGAAGGAAGAACAAGCAGATGACATTTCTAATTGGTCTTTTTTTTTTCCCACTTCTTTTTTCTTTCATATATAGAGAAACCTTTGGAGGACATGGATCCGTCCTTACAGAAAAGAGACCTTGGGTGCACTGGATCTTGGAGGAGCTTCCACTCAAATTTCATTTATTCCAGAGGACTTTCAGGATTACTCCAACAGCACCTTGCAGGTGAAACTGTATGGTTATGAATACAATGTCTACACTCACAGTTTCCCATGTTATGGGCGAGACGAAGCTGAGAAAAGACTGTTAGCATTTCTGCTCCATGTAAGTTTAAGACCCTCTGCTATGCTGCTTTTGCAAGTGTTCGCTCTCTGAGAAGGTTTTGGGGTTTCTATTCTGTGCTTTGGTGGAGCTTAGAGTGTGCTCTGTTGTGCATAGTTGTAGAAAAGCACGCCTGGGTGTGACAAGATGATCTTCATCTTCACTAAATTTCTTGAGGTCTGGGTTGAGTTTTGTATGACTTGACAGATGAGTTTTGTATTGTCCAACTAACCCTGTGAGTATTTTGCTGATCTTGTCAGCATTTTTTTTTTGTGACAGGAATGTCTGTGAATGACAGTCATCAGCAGTGTAACAAGAGTATATTGCATGTGTGGTTTAAAAACAAAATCCTTGTAGTAAAAGTCAGATTAGCTCTTTCTGAATAACCTTTATTGCCTGTCCTCAGAAATCTAGAGCTAGTACCAACGTGGATAATCCATGTTACCCTCAGAATTATGAGACTACATTCACCATGAAGTCCTTCTGTGGCAGCCTTTGCACACAGTCTCTGAGACCAGCAAATTATTACCCAAACCAGCTTGTGAAATTCCATGGCACAGGAGACCCAGCGCTGTGCCAGGAGATGGTATCTTCACTGTTTAACCTCACTGCTTGCAGAGACAGAGAGGAGTGCCCATTCAACAGGATCCATCAGCCAAAAGTTAAAGGGAATTTTGTGGTAGGTTTGCAAACACAGCGTATTTTTTTGAGCCTATCTTTTTTGCTTTTAATTTCCTAGTTCTGAAAATAACAGGCCTTTCATCCTCTCCTATAGGCTTTCTCGGGATTCTACTATACAATGAATGCTTTGAATTTATCTGGGCACTTTTCCCTATCAGACTTCAATTCCAGTGTGTGGTTTTTCTGTTCACGGAGTTGGGGCCAGGTGAGGATTTTTTTTTTTTTTTTGGATATTGGTCAAAGGGAGATATGAAAAGAGCAAGGCATGAAGAGTTATTCAAAACTTTCTAAAGGGCTGTATTTACCCTTGCTTTCCCACTGTGCTTCAAGCCATGCAGTGTTTCTGTGATACTTAACCCTTGAAATAGGTTTGAAGAAACTTTTCCCATAATTCTAAACTGGGTTTCCAGCCTGTACTGAAATGTGACCAAGCAGTGCGTGCATTTTCCTCCTTAGGCTTCTGAGTTTTGTACAGCTGGAATGTGATAGAGAAATTAAGGGGTGGGGGTTACAACTGAATACATGTGGGTGTACATGTGTGTATCCTGGCAAATAACAGATTGCTGTGCTAAAAGTGTTTAGAAGACGGACAAATCAGGTCAAATTAAACTTTAAAATACACCTTTGCTAGGCTGACATTCATTAAGAACACACATCAATTACACTCATTACGAACACTACACTGTGTATTCAAAGCAGTTAGTACTTAACGACTGTATCCTATATTATCAGTATATACTCATATACCATTCCCTGGAGCTGATGCGATGTAGTTAGTATGGATGCCAGAGGTCTTTGGTAGACTTAGTTGCTGATATGATCATCAAAGAGGGAAGTAAGGATTGAAATGAGCATCTTCCCCTGCCCCCAAAGTTTGAGATCTCATCCGTTTATAAAACAGTTGAGTTTTAAGGCAGCGCCCAGGTCTTGGCCTCCTCCTGGATTACACTCTGCTCCAGGTGTGGGCTGTGGTTTCACAGGCCGTAGCAGATGCCTTATCCTGTTTCTGTGCTTTTTTTCCCTTGCTTCACTGCTTCTTGAAGCCAAAGCAGTCCGGTCCCAGATATCATGGTTAGGCTGCTGCAGGGACTAGTACGTGAGCACTAGTGAGTTATTTACAGTTCTTCTGTGTTCAACATAGTGTTTAAAGTGTACATCACAACACAAGACACTGGGTACCAAGCTGTAGGTCACTCAACAAGTCCACACAAGCTGACAAGAGACTTCCAGGCCATGACAGGGACTTTGCCCAGTTAGCACAAGGCCACATGGCCTGTTACTATTCTTAGTGGTTTGGTACAGAAGCACATATACATTGCACTATAAAGAAAAGCACTGTAGAAGCCTTGGATTCAGTTCTCTAAACACTGCTGCACTAATCAAGATAACCACCGTGCTGGACATTCCTCATGCATTTATGTGTGAGGGACTGCTTATTATCATCATGGTTCTGCTTAAGGCTTGTGAGACAAATTTAATGGTCAAGGTCCTTCTTTTAAAGGGAGAAAATGGCCTTGGAAAATAAGTGTTGTTTTTGTTGTGGTTAACACTAGAAGGACTCAAGACTTTTCATTGTACTAAGTAGTCACCTGATCTTCTTCAGGGCAGAATCAATGCCAGCATTTCCATCGACTCAATAGGGAGTGAAACTTAGTTATGAAGAATTTATATGCTGGGAGGCAGATTTATTTTTCAATTTTGTCCTCACAGAGATCATCTGAATGAAACGCTCTCTTTTTTCCTATTTATTTCTACTTTGCTTCTAGAGCAAGCAAACCAAATTGCCCCAGCTGCCAATTCACGACCCCTGCCAATTCATGACCTTCTCCACAGTAATTCCTAGCAGTAATTCTTCACTTTCCAGCTTGTTTAATGTGACTTCTGGCATTCTCATGGGCTGTTGAGTATATGCTGTGATGTCCAGGTCTTGCTCTTCTTGTAGCCACTACGATTCTCAACAGCACTTTCAGATCAGAGTAGGTGATCAAAGCACTTTGCTTGCATCTGTGAATTCCAGCCGATATGCCTCATCCAAATGGGCATCTCAGGCCAAAATTGCCTTCAGATGAGCAGTCCTGTGATGTAATATATGCTATGTAATTTGCAGGCATCTTTAATAGCTATTTCTTAACAGTGTATTTTTCTACACCAGCAATATTCCTCATGCCCTGCGCTAGTATCATATGTGTTAGTGTGAACCTTCAGTAAATTGACCTGTTGTAAATTTGCAGGGAGACATCTGGGATCACCAGACTTGTTTCCTGTTTGTATTCATTTGTTGCTAGTGCACTTCCTATTGTAACTCACCATTATGAAATTTGATAGCTAGCTGCCATATGTAAGGGTCAATCTGTCTGTGATCCTCTTAAAGAGATTTGTGGCTGCAATTTACAACCACAGTTTTAAGCATGCTGTGAAGATAACATAGAAGCCGTAACATTCCCAACATTTTATGTGCAGTTTTATATTTATTATCACGTTTTACCACATGAACTATATCACTGTCAGGGTCGTTTCACTGTAAATCTACTAGTCTACAATTTTACTTGGTGTTCCTGAGAAATGTTGATAAATTCTGATTAGAAAACAAAGTGTTATTACCTATACCTATACCTATATTAAAGATGGTTACCATAATTTGCATGTTTTACAGAAACCTTTTGTTTTCAGCTCCAGTTTATGCTGCCTAAATTTGAAGAAACATATGCTAGATCCTACTGTTTTTCAGCAAACTTCATTTATTATTTGCTTGTACGTGGCTATAAATTTGATGCAGAAACTTGGCCCCGGATACATTTCCAAAAAGAGGTAATAATTATTTCCTCTTAATGTTATTATTTTAATCCAAAGAAGTTTAGAAGGAGACAGAAGATGCAGTAGCCTACAAAACCATAATGGCTGTAGAGAGCCTTTGTAGATAATTGACAAATATTTGACATAAAACAAAGCCACTTTTCAAGCTTCAATACCAATTCCAGGCTGATTACTGGAGTTGCAGCATTACTTGGTGACCCAGTCCGTGATCTTGGCTGCTACATCAGGAAGTGCCCTACGGTGTTCTGTATGGCTGTCCTTTCTTCTCTGCTACTGTACAGAGTCTTATTGTAAATCACTCCCCCAGATTGTAATCTCCATACAGAATTTGGCAGTGCTTTAGTGCTTGTGTGTAAGAACAACAAATGAACAGGCCATGTTTCCAAAGTTCATGGCAGCAGGACACTTTTATCTGTATTTCAGGTTGGCAACAGCAGTATAGCATGGTCCCTTGGCTACATGCTAAGCCTCACCAACATGATTCCAGCAGAAAGGAAGCTGATCCAGTTACCTCTGAAACCTCCTTTGTTCGCTGGGCTCCTCTTCCTCTTCACGACCATGGCACTGTTATGCCTTCTCTTCCTTGTTTATTTGTGTGTTGTATCATGTAACCAGAAGGACATCAGTCGTGTTGAACAAGTATTTCCTCCAGAATTTACTCTTGAATGATTTAAAGACCAAACAAAAACTTTTGCATTGCTTTTAAGTTATGTAGGACTGAGGGTTTTTTTTTTGTTTTTTGTTTTTTTTTTTTGTTTGTTTTTTGTTTTTTTTTTTGGTTGAAAACTGAGGGAGAAATAAAGACAAAAGATCTTGGGAACCAGAAATATAAATACAGGAGAAAACAGACACAAAAGCACCTGTAATATGGTGACCTGGAGTGCTTTTGAAACAATGTGCCAATTGTTGCTGTAAAACTACTTTTTCCAGAGTTCAGCACAGAAAATGTGGGCAGATAGTCTACTTTGCTCAATAAGGTAATTGATCTTCTCCTGACAGGTAGGTGTAGATTTCTGTCCATGAACTCTGGGTTAACTAGCCAATTCTAGTGGTGATGGATTTGGTCACTGTTGATCAAAGATAAATTAAAGAAGAAAGTCTGATCTGTGGGAGAAGGGAATGTGAAGCTATTCCCATTTGCTGACACTAAGCAAGCAAACAGATAACAACTGGGAAAGAATTTTCATTGCTGTTCCGAGTGGATTGAGGTCTGCTACACAAGAGTGTAAGAAACTACTGACACCCCTCAGAACTTTCAAGTCCATCTTGAATTTGAGCTGTACTTTTAGTACAATAGAGATCTCAGAGAGTCTAAGATGTGCTTTGAAGGTGGAACAAAATCTTCTCACATTTCCATAGTGCAACCTTCTTGTAAAGATGCCGCAGTTACCTCCAGCATGTGGCAGGGTTTTTTTTTTTTTTTTTTTTTTTTAGACTGAACACGCAATGGAAGTTTGTGTAGTGTTCTGATGTGTGTATTTTCTCATACTGAAACACTTACTTGTATTCCCTGTGTTTTGCTGATCTCAGACAGTCATAGTCAGTATAGACATGTCTTGGACATGTTATTTTGACCATTTGGATAGAATCTTGGACATGGGACCTTCTGAAGCATTGGCTTGAGTATGCCAAAAGTTACATGAAGCACTTCAGTTGAGGTCAGGAGGATCTGGACCATGACTGTTGGCAAAGGTGGGGCCAGCCAAGCACTCTGTGTAGCGGGTTCAGGAAGCCAGAACATGGATCCAGACCCACAGCTACTGTCCTAAGCTGTAATGCCCCAAACGGCCTTTCTACTACCCCAGCGTTGGCACTGCTTCTGCATCATTGAGGTTTACCAGGCATATGCTTCTGTCAAGGATATTAGCTCCAAAGCTTTCCTGGCAGTACTGCAGCTTTTATGCCGTGTAGAGCTGACCTCCTTCAAGCATTCTGTACAAAACTTTTATTCTTAAAGCAGACTACAATTGTGCTTGCTGCCCAAAGAGCCTTTCAAGATCAGTATCCCTTTTAACTGTGTGTGTTTAGTATAGCTTCTGCACTAAACCTTGAAAAAGCCTCCAGCCCTATCAGCTATCATCTCTTGCTCTTGCACACAGCTTTGTTAATTTCTCCTGTTAGTGCCTCGATATAGTCGAAAAGGCTGTGAGAGGAACACATTTTTGGAGTTAACAGAAAGAAGGGAAGATTGTGTTGTTCAAGACCTGCAGGAGGAGAAATGAGCATTTCTGCTTCACTTCCCACCTTCTCCCATCTCCTGTTGCTCAGATTGAGCGCCTACACAGCACTCTGTTCACACAATGCATTTCCTCAAACCTCCTACCAGCAGCTTCTGGAAATCAAATACATTTCTCCCTCTTTATCCTGTCTGGATTGTTTCCCTCCACATGCAGGTTCCCTGGCTTGCACCCTGGCTGTCTGAGGTGCCCTCTGATGTTGCAATGAGCTTTTCAGTATGAGGAAGTATAAAGTAAAAGGGAGATTGCCATATTCAGGATAGGGCCCACTTCCTAAAGCTTGTGAGGCCTCATGAGTAGTAGTTTCCATGCAGGTTTGTTGCATGTGAGGGACCTACTTGCTCATTCATACACTCAAAATTCAAACTGAACTTGGATTATGAGTTCATACTTCATATGTACGTTTTGTCCCTGCTTCACCTATTCTCCATATTGATTAGGTTATGAGATCAGAGAACAACAGGACTATCATTTTTACTGGTGAATAATATTTTCAGTTTGTATCTTTTCTGTGTTATGTTATTGCTTCCATTTCCTTTTCACAAGCTGCTAAATGATCTTAAAGGAACTAAATGGGCTTTGCAGAGGGTTCTCAGTGAGGCCTCTGTTCCTTCCCTGTCAGGATATTACTGTGACTGGCCACTCTCATTGAGGAGCAGTGCTTAGCACTGAAAGCAAGGCAGAAGGCATCACAAGGTGCTGAAGTGCTCTGTGGTGCCCAGGCGACATCTGATAAAATAAATACATTTAGCTCGGAGTGCACTGGACGTGAGAGGTTGGTATAAAATGAAAGCCTTATCTCCTGTGTGCTGGATCTGGAACTGCCATTAAAGGGTAAAAGGGAAGCTGATTGGCAGTTACAGGAAGAAGTGGATGGGAGCACTAAAATGTTTTCTTCAGCTGCCAATATCTGCTGATAATGACATCCTGGGATATTTATCTGCTCTACAAAACCTTTGTTGTGTTTGAAAATGGCAGTGCTGTTCAGACGTGGTTTTGTGGAAACGGAAGAATACGTTTATGCTTAGAGACAGCCTCATTAGACGACTTGACAGCTAAAGAACAAGCAACGTTCAAATTTTGGATTTCCAGATATGTTGGGATAGAGCCATCATCTGTTCAAATAAAGCTCTGCCCCTGTGCCTCGCCTCCTGATTTCCTTTTCCACTCGTTCTCCCTTATGATTTACATCATCTCCTCGTGCAGCGTCACTACTCTACCCGCCCTGGCTTAGAGCTCAGCCTTACCTCTCCTGCCTGTCTGAGGCAGGAAAGCTGAAGCTGTTTGGCTTCCCCAGCCGCTGCACCACCTCAGCCTCCCGCTGCTTCCAGAGCAGAACCTCATTAACACATGCAATGTTGTCCTGGCATCCAGAACGGAACAATTCTGTTGGGAAAGTTGGGAAAGGGTAGACGGTGTGAGCATAAACTATAGCTTATTTATCTTTTTATACCCCTTATTGCCTGCTTATGAAAATAAACAAACTGCGAAAAACTAAGTTGAGTGTATTCATCTTTTGACTAATGCTGATATTTTCATCCCAGTAGGCAAGTTATTCTTGATCGAGGGTACAAGTTTCTGGAATGTTTTTTTTTTGGGTGATGGAAATCGGCAAGCTGTTAAATCTAATCCTGGGAGGTTTTGAAACTGCCAGAATCAATATATTCCATGAAGAGACCCTGCAGATTAAAAACAAGTCCCTATTTTGCTTCAAATATATATGTAGGTATTTATAATGAAATCCTGCTCAGCCTCTCTTCTCCAGGCTGAACAGGCCCAACTCCCAGCATTTCCTCTCAAGAGATGCTTCCGACGTTCCTCACCCTCTTGGTGGCCCTTCACTGCACTCAACCCAGTAAGAGGGCACGGGCCTGCTGCATAGTGGCTTTTGTTTGTTTTTATGTATATGGAAGAAAATGTTTTTAAGCCTTGTTCTTACACTGCATTGTTACACACACAAGCAGCGCTTCCACGTGGTGGCAGGAGCCCAGGGTGATACATCCAGGTATCACGGGCATCAATCCTGAGGGAGCTTTAGCACTTGCACAAAACACGGGTATAAGTTAAACCGCTCAGGTGCGTTCTGCATCTGCGCTGTGTTACTGCAGTGGCGGGACCGCACACGCGGTCGGAAGCACCACGTCTGCGCCGGCGGCACCGCCCCGTCTCCACGCCTGGCACCAAGGCCACCGCGGCCACCGAGCCAAGGGACACCGGCCACCAGACCGGGCGGCCCCGCGCATGCGCGTCGCGGCCGAGAGCACCGCCCCCGCCCGCCTCGACTGCTGCCGACACGCATGCGCAAAGAAGAGCCGGCAGGCACTTTGCACAAGGCGCATGCGCAAAAGAGCCTTCTCTCCCCGGTTCCGCGCAAGCGCGTTCGCTGCCGCGGCGCCGCCGCACGGCCGTCGCGCACGCGCAGTTCCGACCCGCCGGTCTCTTCCGGGCGCCGCCGAGGCCGCGCCTTCCTCTCTGCTCGCGGGCCGCCATCATGGTGCGTGCGTGGGGCTGCGGCCTCCGCGCCCGCCCGGCCCTCCCGGCCGCCACCGCGAGCCCCGGGGGGTCTTGGGGCTCCGTCCCCGCGGCCAGAGCGCACGGGGAGGCCGGGGGGGAAGGGCTGGGAGCGACCACTGGGGCGCGCGTGGCGGGGAGCGGGACGCGCGCGACTCCGGCCTCGCGTGGTCCCCGGTGGCGTGCGGTCTCACGCGTGTCGCCCTGCGCGCCCCGCAGGTGTTCAAGCGCTTCGTGGAGATCGGCAGGGTCGCCTTCGTCTCCTTCGGGCCGCACGCCGGCAAGCTCGTGGCCATCGTGGACGTCATTGACCAGAACAGGGTAAGCGGAGAGCCCCCGGCCCTCCTTCCTCTTTGTTTGTTTATATTCTTTTTAGAGGCAAGTCATAAAATCCCTTCTTTGCTCTCCTTTCTCAGAGTTTTTTCTTTTTTTTCCTTACTGCTGTATGTGCCTCAGAAGGTGCCTTCAGCGAGTTCTCAGGCAATAAAATATAGGCCTATGTTATTCTTTTATCTGTTTATTATGATTAGAAATGTGAGGTCTTGGAACTATTGTCCTCATAGTAAAGATCATCTTAGTGTCTGAAAGTTATGAATGGAGTGCTAACATTAAGCTTAAGGTAAATGCTTGGACTATAAATGTTTCTAAAGAAAAGAATGGTGAAGTGCATGATCTTATCTCTGTGTACTTGTCCTGTCAGCTGCTTTTTCCAAAAGCAAAGATGAGCTTTTAGAAGCCGTGTTGTACAGTTGTGTTTTATGTGCAAGACTTGTTGACTTTTGAGTTTGGTGGCAGAAAACTTGCTTCCATTTCATGCTATTTTTGGCAAGTTGCAGTTCACAAATTGTTAGGAAGCTAATGTGTAAATCAGACATATTGGGAAGAGTGTTATTAATGTGTTTTCTCATTTTAGGCACTAGTTGATGGCCCCTGCAGTGGTGTCAGAAGGCAGGCTATGCCTTTCAAGTGCATGCAGCTCACTGACTTTGTTCTCAAGTTCCCACATAGGTGAGTTCTTTGTCTTTTTTTTGGCATCTGTGAAACATGATGTGTCCTTTGATGCCTGAATTACTTGATTTGATGCTTGTGGAATGTAGAAAGTTTGAATAATGTTAATTGAATTGATAAATCTGCAAGTAGTAGAACCCTGACAGACTGTTACCAGTTGAATACGTCAAAATTTTCACCGAGTATTGACTGATAACCAGTGGAAGGAAGCAACAGGCTGCCCTAGGCAACTTACAGCAGTGTTTACAGTAACACTAAAGTGTAACTTCGCTTTTGTGTCCATGGTGTCTTAAGCTTCTGCTTAAATCACCTTCAGGCATTACATACATTTCCTGCCTGTAGAACTGTGCTGGAAAGGTAGGCAGCTGAACTAATTTTATTCCCTAGCATTGTTAATACAAGATTTTCAGTGGTTTTAGATATCATACTGTGTGAGAATTCCTTTTGAGGATGCTCGTCTGTTTGTCCTAGCCAAGCTTTTACACAACAAAGTGTTAGTCTGTAGAAGTGCATGTGTCACTGGCTTAGCCTGTGATGAAATGTCACCATTAAAAAACGTATGTATGGTGGAGGTGATCATCTCTTGCACCAAATTCTGTGGGCTGCTGTCGGTGAAAAATGTTCTTGCTGTGTAAGTATAAACATCTGCCTGTTCAAATGCAGTGCTCGTCAGAAGCATGTGCGACTTGCCTGGGAGAAGGAAAATATTAATGAAAAATGGGCAGCCACAAGGTGGGCGAAGAAGATTGAAGCCAGAGAAAAGGTATGATTTTTGACTAATACACATAGTACTAGCTACGCTTGTTAGAACTAGTTGCAGTCTAATATGGTAAGTACCCTTGGAGGTTAAGGTATAAATTATTTGAAGCTGTTGTCAGCTTTTTGTGCTCTAGTACCTTTCAGCCTTTTACAGGAAATGTCTATTTTATTACCACTTCTGTAACTTTTTCTCCACTGTTGCTCCCTGGGAAAAGCATTAAACAATCAATTAAATCAGTTCCTGATGTGTAGCTAGCCTTCATTTGGAGATGTCGTGAAATGGTTTGAGACACTGAAGTAGTTACTGCAGTTACTGCTTGCCTACATAGATATCAAAACTTCATGACTGATTCTTTTCAAACAGAAAGCCAAAATGACTGACTTTGATCGCTACAAGGTCATGAAAGCGAAGAAAATGGTAAGTGTTCTGCTTTTTCTGCAGATTCAAATCTTAAATCTTTGTCTTAAAAACATTTGCTTTATATTTGGCTTGGGTTATGGAATGACCCAAAGTGTGTGAATGCCTTGAATTTTGGTGATTCTTTACCCATCCCTTTCTCTGAAGCAGTTGGTAAAACATGTTTTGTGTATTAGTCTTCTAACTTATAGCTGAAGAAGGAAGGAATTACATGCAGCTAAAATCAGACCTTGTTGATGGGTTGCTGTTACTCTTTCATTCTTTCTTAAACATAGCTATATGGGCAATATACTCAAGTTACCAGCCAGAATGATGCTGGTGGCTTGGTAGGTCATCAGAACAGTTTAGGTAGTGTTTTATATTTTATGTGTAATATATGATAAACTTTATGATTTACTAAAACAATCTGGTTAGCAAGGGGTGATTATCCAAAAGGGGGGGGAACCTGAAAGCTTGCTAGTGAAATATGGAATAACATGCATGAGGAGTTATTTCATTCTCAGTAATTTTTTTTAACAGAGAAACAGGATCATCAAGCATGCGATGAAGAAACTCCTGAAGGAAGCTTCTAAAAAAGGCAAGAAGTTACAGAAGGCACAGAAATAGAATAAACTTCTAGCTGTGTGTTTCACTTTTGTGTCCGTGTTCTGACTTTTTTTAGTTGATGAGTGGTTAAATATCTGATTTAAACTAAACACGGGAGTAATGTATGTTCAGTTTTGCTTCTGGCAGAGGAATGTCTATTTCATTTGCTAATGTCAGTGTTGGGTTCCCCGTGTTTCTCTTGAACACAAGGAAATGTGGTTTTGTCACTCTGGTGAGATGCCCATGAGAACTACGCTTAGTACCAATTCCCAATACTGCTTAGAGGTATTTGACCCAGTTAAAGAAGGGAACAGTCCAGATCCCTGGACAGCAGTCTGCTAGGGAGAGGTTTATAAACATAAATGATCAGTTAAACAACTTCTTTTCTTGTATGTATTCAGGCACCAACTGAACCAGGACTGTTCTAGTCTGATGTGCTGCTGTTCAAAGCCTCTCAAATATTGCATATTTTTTTAAAACTTGTTTCTCTATAATAAGTGACTTGAAGAGCTTCAGCGTTGTAGACTTCTAATAACACACCAGGATCCTGTGAGATTAAAATTGATGGCTTTATTCAAACATGCTTTCTTTCCAGAATGTTCAGAATTTAATAGCCTGTATCAGGGCCTGAGTTTAATTATACTCTTTTTAACCAAAACAATTAAAAGATGTGACCTGAAAAAGGCTCAAAATCCCTATGAAACACTGAAGTGACGCAGTTTAGTCTTTGCACTATCAAATAGTGTTTATATTTCTCTAAATGCCAGCATCCCTCTTTTATTATGCATTTTTTTGGAAAAAAAAAAAAACAAAAAAACCCACAGAAATCTCTTGTAACCAAGAAGCAGATTATTTTTATGATCAAGTATTAAAGGGAGGAGGGAGAAGATGTATCAAAAAATGAAGATTTTAAGAGCTTCAGTTATTTAAATATTTTTGGCAATGTGTGTATTTTGTCACATATATTGATGAACATCTCAAAAGTTGAACAGGATTTAAAATAATGGTTTTAAGAGACGTGCCTTCTGAGTAGATGTCAAATGCTGCTTGCTTAAGCTATTTATCAGCCTTTGAGTTCCAGTGTATGGGTGATGTGAATGGCCGCAGCATCTAAGGAAAAAACTCAGAAGCCATGCAAATTAAGATAAAAATGTATTTGCATGCGTCAGGAAGTCTTGTTTTATATTGGATTTTCAAGTGGATCTGTTGTGAAACTAGAACATTAACTTGAAAGATTTGGAACAGGGAGGCCTTTAAGGTGGGAGAGCTGCTCCTTTGGGAGAGGCTGGGGTTTAGGTACCACTGCGTTAGGCTCTGTTATGAAAGATGGAAACATTTGATAGGGGTGTCTAAAGGGAAAATTGTGTTCTTGATTGTTATGAGTTCACAAATGCTTTTCCGTATTTGGCCTTTCTTGAAGGTATTTGATTCCTAAGGAATAAGTGTTTTTACAACTACAGCAATTTGCTTGGTGTTTTCATTCCCACCCGTGGCACCTAGCAGCTGTTGAGGTACCTCTGAAGCATCTTTCCAGATACGAAGTGTTTACAGCCTGTAAAGTACCCGTTGTTCTGGACAGGAGCCTTACTCTCTTCAGGGACAGCTCTGCTGGAATGTGGGGCAGATGCTTGCAACTCCTCCGGGAGTTCTTGGCTGGCGTGTGGCAGGGCCTGCCGCGTGCCTCTTGGTCTGGGGGCGTTCGGAGGCCTGGGCTCCCTGGGGCACGGAGGAGGCAGGTGAGACCCGGGCAGGGGGTAGGATCAGCAGGGAGAGCTACGATCTGAAACATTTTGTTTGGTTTTTGTGCAAGTTAACTGCAAAATGTCCACAGAGAACGCCAAGTATTGGTGGCTTCGCTGTGGCTGTGTTACGGGCAGGGATGTTCAGTGCGCCGTGTCCTGCCAGCCTGTTCCCCAGGAGCAGCACGGCCGGCGCGCGCTGCTCGCCTCTAGACCTGCAGGGCTGCAGGGATGGCTCCCGGAGCAGGGCCGGGATCCCTCCCACGGCTCGCCACGCGGGGGCAACGTTCATCTCCGCCCGCGCGCAGGACAGCGCGGCTGCGCTTGTGTGCAGCAGCGGCACCCAGCGAAGGCGGAGCGCGGGCCCTGGAGACCGGCCGATGTGTTGAGGAAGATCTTTTCATCCTTAGGAGTTGGATAAGAGGCATTTTGTTGGACAAGGGCAGCAAATACTTCTGATTTCCTGATATTTGTATCCTGACTGAAAGTAATGCGTGCTGTTACCCTCCAGACCAGGTTTGCCTGAGTGATTACTGTGATGTTTTCCACTCATTCAGTCTTTTAATTGCCTGCGTGTCAACTGTTGTCTTTGGGCAGAGAAATCAGGGTTGCCCTGTTGAAGTCTCCGCTCTCCTCACGGGAAAGGGGAGCTTGCTCGGGAGGGCTGCGAGCGCCTCTTCCCTGCTGGCTGCGTGTGGGCAGAGAGCTGGTGCTCTGGGGCCCCGCTGGGGCAGCCTGACATGATGGGCGCTCGGCAGGAGCCACCAAGAGCCAACACTTGGCACAGGGCAAGACCTTGTAGAGTTGCAGTTCAAGCCTCTGTTTGCAGAAGCCCTCAGACAGAGTCAGCTGTTGCCAGCTCTGTCATAGTCAGGTGCTGTACTGGGGTGATCTAAAAGGGTGGGAAAGGGGCTTGTAGATGCCCCGCACGACCTTTCCTCCAAGCTCGTCCTCGCCAGGGTTCCAGAATGGCTTTAAAGGGACTTCTTGCTCTTTTTTCTCTATTTTTATTTTTTATTTCTCCTTCCTGTCTCGGTCACAGCACACATGTGAGTCTTCGCTCACACTGGCTCTATCTGTAGATAGCATAGGAAAATCAGCAGGTGTGGGGCACAAGGAAGTGAGCAGAGCCCGGTGCAGCTGGTGGTGGCATCAGAGCAGGGATGGGGCCCGGTGGGCAGCTGCATCCCAGATGAGGGGCTCTGGAGTGGGGCCTTGGACGAGGAGGGACCTTCACTCATCAGGAACGTGCGGTGCCTGCTGGCAGCGCCATGGGTTTCATGGAGCGGGATGTGCTCCTGGTCACGGAGCGGGGCTTCTGCAGTCGCCCTGTCCTGTGCGCAGAGTCTGTCTTGCCTTGGGAGGCTGCTCCTGCTAATGGCCGGGATAGCGTGTTCCAGAAGCAGTGGTGCAGGAAAGGGCTCTCCCTGGGGTTTGGAAACCCTCGCCTACTGAGGGTGCCTGGGAACTGAGAGAGAAGCTACTACCCAGCACTGCGGTGTTGGGGGTGCTGGAGGTAACCTTGGGAATGAGTCATATGGTGAGAAAACGTCATGTCACAGGGGACTTCAAGGAGGCCTGTGTTGATCCCGTGGAAAAGAGGGATTCCTTCTGCTCCAAGCTCGGGATTGTTCCTGCTCCCAGCTTGGCAGCAGCTGGTTCCAGGGCCAACGCCTCCACCATGGGGAGTGAAGAACTTGGTGACCAAGGGAAGACGGGCCCTCCTTTTCAGGCAGGAAGACAAGCTCCCTCCAGACCTCAGTGGCCACCAGTGCCAAGATGCAGGTCAAGGGCCACAGAAATGTGTTTGAGGCCAATTCTGCTCCCGTTTCCTTCCCTGGGGATGCTACCAAGACACGTGTCCCAAGGCGTCCCTCGCAACATGGAGCCCTTAACCCCGAGATCTGCCCCATCCCCTCCGTGCGGCTCTGTCCGGGTGCAGCGCGGGCTCCCGGGTCGCTCTCCCTCCCCAGAGCTTGGTGCTTTCCGCTGTGGCTTGCCCGCATTTATTCATGACCGATTTACGGCCAGCGGCTCTGCTCCTCGCTTCTCTAACTGCAGGGCTCTCGGGAAAGATGCACGAGCCCATATGTTGTCTGTCAGGCCCCTTTTCAGCAGCCACAAGGCAAAGTTTGGGCATTAGACGCTGCTGCAGTGCTGGACTACTCTGTGTTTTGGTGCATGTATTTTCTGTTGTCCTACTGCTACAGTGACAAAGTGCTTCCCCATTGCAGGGGCACATAAGCAGCAAATACAGCGTCTTTATGGGCCCAATCAAACATATGCCAATAGCTTCCTCCCAGGAATAGAAACAGATGGCTTCTGTCTCCTCCTTTCTCTTTTTTGAGGAGGGAAACTGTTCATTGCACCGGACAGTGCTCCTTCTTCCCTTGGTTCTGCTCGTCCCGCAGGTTGGTTAGAGCGGGAGGGGTTTTGGGTGCTACGTGTGGAAGCAGCTGGGTCGGGACCTCCAGAATACACCCTGCATGAACCAGGGCACCCGCCCCGTGCCACCCCACACCAGTGGCGTATGAGGGAGCCCCTGCCCGGGAGCCCTGCCTGGCCCCTCACCTCTCCCAGTGCACCCGCCAGGCAGGATGAGTTGGGGTGCTCAGGAGCCCAAGGCAGTATACACACACACACACACACACACACACACACATACATATATATACACATAAATATATATAAAAAAATGTGGAGCTATGCATGGATTCCAGTGTGATTTGGAGAGTCCAAAAATATTTCCCAGGCTTGTCTTTGGCTTTTCGCAGCCATGTTTGGTGACTCTGAAAGGATGGATGGGGCCAAAATGTGCCACTGTTGCCAGTGGACATGGTTTCCTGCAAGGGAGGGCAGGTTGCATGTTCCTTATTCCGACAAGGCCAAGGCACCCGGGCTGGCAGGGGGTGCTCGTGTCCCCAAGGCAACTGCCTGGGCACCGGATGCCATTCGGACTTTCAAAGCTGGATCATTTAGATCCAACTGCTTTGCATATGGGATTAACACCTGGCTCAAAACCAGGTCTCGGGATGTCACTAGGGAGGCGGCAGTGACGGAGGCTTTTCCTGGGCCAGGGAGCAGGGTTACTCTCTATCCGACCTCACCCAGTGTTCTGAAACACGGAGCCAGCCAAGGGTGCCCACACGGAGACATGCACGTGTACTTGCCAGGAGAGTCTGCAGCTGGCGCAGGGTTGGTGGCATTGTAAATAATTGCGATTTGAACCCCTTGATTGAAACGGTCACAAGGCAAGAAAACAGTGTTTTGCTTCACCCAAAGGCTGGGTTTTATGTTTAGAAGGGGAAAGGAGGAGGACCGAGGTGGGGAGCTGGGAGAGCCCTCGCCCTCCTGTGCCGTCTGCGGTAGCTTGGGGACAGGTAGGGACACGTCTTGGGTGGTATGAATGACCTCCGGCATAAGTGAGGAAAGCTTTCACGATAGCCCTCTGCAATGACGTTTGAGAGAATAAATAGCTTGTTATTGTCGAAAACAGAAGCCCTGATTCACTGAACCACCCCAACGGCTGCGAAAGCCCCGCTGGCCTCCCAGAGGCGGCGCGCGGCTGAGGTGTGAGCCGGGAGCACGAGCTGGCCCCTCGGAGAGGCTTCGTGGCCCCGTCCCTTCCTCCCAGCCTCGCACTGGCAGGACAGGACACACCAGGGCTGCACGGGAGCACAGAGCAGGCGCCCCCGGGGAGCACGCGCTCCCTCTGCGGCTGCCCCTGCGCTCTCCAGGAGGGAATTCCCTCCTCCAGGATGGGCCCTCTGCCTTGGGTCAGGCAGACGGGCACAGGGCACCCCGCGAGCCTTAATTCACTCCAATCATCTCAACGGGGGGTGCAAATTCTGCAGCGTTTTCATGAAAACGCAGCGCGTTCTGGAGGGGACCCGGGCGGGCTCCGCTTCCCCAGGAGCATCACAGCAACCCTGAGAGGAAGGAGCCGGTCCCCACTCGTAACAGGTTTGAAGACGTCCCCGTCTCAGCTCTTGGCTTGGGAACGTGCGTGACGGCAGCACCCGCCCCAGCAGCTCCTGCCCTCCCGGCTGGGCCTCCCTGGGGATCCTGGATCCGCCACCCGGTTCACGGCCGCTGAAGCAGCAGGGTCCTCTTGAAGCTGATTCCTTAGCAGGAGGGTCCAGGCCCATTGCCAACAGGTATGAGAGAACTATTAATAAAAAAGAGAGAGAAATTCAAAGGCGTTCCGAGCGGCTCGTTTGTAATCAGTGCTTGATAGGAGTGATTTACCCGGGCAGGGTTTGGGACTCAGAAACCCATTCGAGCTTATAATTATCTTGGTGTATGCAGAAAGCTGTATTCACCGTCCCTCAAACCCATTAGGGCTTCATATGTCTCTGAATGGAGAGAGGGGAAAAAAGGCAAAAATCCAGCCCCTGGACGTCACCTCCCCAGAGGCAGAGGAGCTCTCTGCTCCTTGCAGGCCCTTTGGAGATCCGTCCCCTCCCTGCTGACGCCGCAGCTCCCCAAGCCACAACGGGCGCCGGTCGGCGGGGACGCAGGGGCTGGGGCGGCTCTTCCCCAGGCCGAGCAGCCTCCTTGCCGCCACCCCTCGGCACCACGGGGCTCCTCACGAGGATGCGCGAGAGGGGACGCGAGCCCCGTCATGAAGCAGGGCAGGGACCCCAGCACCAGCCCTTCAAGGGCATCAGCCCTTGCTTCCCTCACAGCCCTTCTCGCCTGCGCGCTGGGCTCGGCCCATCTTGCTGCTTCCCACCTTCTCTCCTGATCGTCTCCACTGCGCGGAAGCTTCTTGGAGCCATGGAAAGTCTGTCCTGGGAAAAACGGTCTCTGGGAGACGCGAGTGAGGCGCTTCCTTCTGCCTCTCCCACCAAAAAGGGCTGCAGGAGGCGAAGGACGTGGGCAAACCAGGCAAACCGGGATGGAGCAACAGCGCTCGGGAGGGGAGCGGGTGAGAAGAGCCGGTTCCCCCCAGGAAAACACGTGGAGAGAAACGTCCCTGCCGTGAGAAAGAGCAAAGAGGGGCTGCTTTGGGGTGATGGTGCCAGTCTGAGGGTGAGAGGCTGCAAGGAGCTGGTCCCGCTCTTGGGGTCCCTGTTTGCATCGTCTCCTGCTGCAGGAGCAGCCCCGGCTGCTCCCATTGCTCGGGGATGAGACTCCAAACAAGCCCTGCCTGCTCCTTGGAAAGCAGGAAGAGTTTCAGCAAGGGAGGTGTCCAGCTCCTGCCTTTCCTGGGATTGGCAGGACCGTATGGAAAGGCTCCCAGGAAGAGCGGCCGCAGAGCGCTCCGTTCGCTGCAGCGTTTGGCTGCCGGCCCTGCGGATTCATCGCACGCGTTTGGCCACCAACCCTTTAAGCCTGACTCCTAGTGCAGCCAGACGGGCCCGTTTCTCATGGCAAAATCCTCACGTGTGAGGCGTGCATTTCAAATGCACTTCATTTGCAAGGAGAGGCAACCCACAGCGCCCGGCCTGGCACCCGAGACTCGCAGTGCCCTCGCACCAACAGGAACCGTTTTGGTAGTGTTGCACATAAACTGAATCATTGCAAAATCAAGGAAAGAAGATGAAAGCAAATGCTCCCCAAATGAGCTGGCACCAGCAAATCGTGATGCACGAGCCCATAGTTCATCCACACTGACGGTAGCGCCCCGTCCCCGTGAACGTTCCCATTCAGTCACACGGACGAAACGTCGTTATGAGAGGTGCCCCAAAGCTGGGGTGCATCAGGCTGTTCTCGCTTGTTCGGCTGGGTGGGAAACGGCCCATTTGGGTGACAGGGGCATGCAGAAGAGCCCTGTCCTCAGTACATGCTTGTTCATGTTTGCAGAGGAGCCCCGTTTTTAGCCCAAGCTTATGCACGTTAGCAGAATAGCCCCGTTTTCAGCACAGGCTTGTGCATTTTTGCAGAAGGGCCCCGTTTTCAGTGCATACTCATGCTCGTTTGCAGAGCAGACCCGTTTTAAGCACGAGCTTGTGCACGTTTGCAGAGCAGCCCCGTGCTCAGCGCAGGCTCATGCTCGTTTGCAGAGCAGCTCCGTTCTCAGCATGGGCTCCTGCTCGTTTGCAGAGCAGCCCTGTTTCCAGCTCGTGCTCGTTTGCAGAGTGGCCCCGTTCTCAGCGCAGCCTCGTGCAGAGCCCCGCTGGGGCCCGGGGGAGAGATCCCCTACCCGGGGCCAGGCGGGAGGCAGCCGGGCGCTCCGGGCGCAGCAGCGCCAAGGGCTCTTATTGTGAAAACGGGACTCCTGGAAGGGCTGTTCCCCCTCAGCCGCCCCTCCGCTCCGCTCCGCTCCCTCCACACGGGAGGTGGGTCCGGGCGCTGCTCGGGCCGCGTAGCCTGCGCGGGAGCGGGAGTGGGGCCAAGCAAGGGGTGCCCGCGGCCGCCGCTGCGGAGCTGGCGGAGGGGGCAGCACGGCGGGGGGAGGTGCCTCGGCTGGAGCAGCCCGAGCTTCCCGCTCCCGTTCCTGGGAAGAGGAGCCAGGTCTGCCTGGGACCCCGCAGGTGGCTCCGGCGGCTGGAGGAGAGGCCCGAGTGCATTGAGCGAGTGGCTGCAGGACCGCGGTGGCAGCGCGCACCGGCATGGTAGGGTCTGGGGTTCGCTCTGGCATGGTAGGGTCTGGCTCTGGCATGGTTGGGTCTGGGGGCTCCTCCCAGCATGGTTGGGTCTGGGCTTCACTCTGGCATCTTTGGGTCTGGAGTTCGCTGCTGGAGCCGCACTGGGACAGAGCTGGGGCTGCTCTGCTCCCATCCACCCACGCAGGTCTGGGCTCTCGGGGCGGGCAAGGAGCCCCTCGAGCCCCATCTCCTGAGCCCGACCGGCCGCTGCGCTGGCGAGGGCAGAGCAACCGCGGCGTCCCGCCCGCGGACCCTCCGGAGCAGGGCGGGCTGGAGCAGAGGGAGCGTGTGCGGCTGTTCTGCGGGAGCGGATGATCCCGCGGGCAAGCGCGGCGTTCAGCAGGGTGGAGGACGCGGGGCAGTGCCGGGGGGCGGTTTGGTCACAGTGCAGCAGAAGGGGCACTGTGGGGAGCGACCCCGCGGGGGTGTCCCCTGGCTAGCCTGCCCCTTCGGGCACAGCTGGTGCCTCCCTCGTGCCGTCAGCGTGGCAGCCCGGCTGGAACGGGCTCTGGCAGTTGTTCCAGTGCAGAGTGGAGCCCGCACAGGCTGCCCTGTCTGCAGGGAGCATCCGGAGCCGTAGGGAGGCAGCGGGTTGAGCTCCGCCATCTGGATGGAGTGAGGGCTTCCAGCCTGTAGGGATCAGGGCTGGCTGATACTGCGGGGGTTCCTGGGCGGGGGGACACGCAGCAGACGAGGTGCTGGTGCCAGCCTGGGCGTCCCGTGGACGGCTCCGGGTCCCCAGGCGGGTACTGCGAGTCCATGTGGCTCCTGCTGCCACCTCTGTGTCCAGCCGGGCTCCTGGGGCTCCCGGGGCTCCCCGCATGGACGGGCAGTCTGGCCTCGCCAGCCTCGGGCCGCGGGCAGGGCCGTGCCGCGGTTCCCATGGGCTGCCCACAGCTGGCAGGGGCTGCCTGGAGTTCTGTGCCTCGGGACGAGCGGGCTGCTCCTTTGCCCGCTGGGCTCCCGGCTCCGCATCGAGGGCTGCGCGTGGGGCGGTCCCCGTCACAGACAGGGCGGGAAGCCGCCCGCGCCTCCCGGCACCCACGGGGTTTGTTTTCTGTGGTTCGGCCCCGAACGCAGTGAGGAGCAGAGCGCTGCCAGGCTCGGGACAGGCCGGGTCCCCGGGCCCCCTTGTTCCTCTGGTGCTTTTGCTGCCCCCGGCTCTCGTATGAACGGGAGGGTGAGCGTTGGTCCCGCAGCTGCAGCCCGCTGCCTTCACGCGCCACGAGCTCTGCGGTCTCCTGGAGCAGCGAGCTGGCGATGACTGCATTGGAGAAACATCCTCTTTCTTCTGGTTTTAAGCTTTACCAGACACAGCCAAGTCTTGGGTCACTCCCTTAGTATGAGGTGCTAAAAAGAAGAGGGTCTGACTGCGCCTTATCAGTGCCCTGGCATGGGTACCCAGTGCTTTAATTACCCCTCTGCTTCACATAGTCGACAATTCTGGTTTGCCTGCAGCTATTTGCCTTGCCCAGTGCTGTCTCTGTGCTTGCCCTGTTCATTGCCCAGCGGGATTCACTGGGAGAAGGAAAGGTGGGATCCAGGGTTGCTCCTGCAAAGCTCTGCCCGGGATGGGGTCTGAGGGATGCAGGAGGCAGCCAGAGCTGGGAGGTGAGAACAGAGGGATGGTTTGAGTTGAGGAAGATGGAGTCCCCCCTCCGAAACCCAGGGTAGAGCAAGTACAGACAATTCTGCCTGTTTTCAATAAAACCTCTGATGGTGAAAGGCGCTGCTGTCCTGCTGGCCTCCTGTCCCAGCCGGAGCGCTTTGGAATCCCACGAATGCGCTTTCCTGCTCTCCAGGAAGAGAAAAAAAAAAACCCTGGAGCAACGTGGGGGAAGCTGAGTGAGGCGACGTGTGCAACCCGCTGGAGCGCGTTCCCGCTGGAGCGCGTTCCCGGGATCGCGGCTGCCCCTCCGCACCGGGATGTGGCCGGAGCGTGCTCTGCAGACCCTGCTGGGTGCCGAGCAAGCGCTCCTGCCTTCGGGCACTAATCCATGGGTGGGAAGTGGAAACCGAATGCGAGCAGATCAACCTCCCCACCCTCCCCAAACTTCACAAAAAACGCACCCCCTTCCTCGGTGAAGTCAATGCAACCGCTGCTTTACTGGATCAGGTGCCAA
Organism: Eudromia elegans; assembly: GCA_003342815.1. Lineage (NCBI taxonomy): Eukaryota > Metazoa > Chordata > Aves > Tinamiformes > Tinamidae > Eudromia > Eudromia elegans. The sequence goes on from PTEX01000081.1 coordinate 2,337,209, forward strand.
AGTGTTTGAGAAAGTCTTAGCGCTTTCTCAGCAGTCATTGGGAGGATTAGCAAACTCATCAAGAGCAAACAAAGAAATAAAATCTGTTTTTACTTTAGTGTGTTATTACCCGTGCTCCAAGTAGCCCGAAAGGCTTTGCAAGAAAAGGCAGCAGATTTCCAGCATTTCTGCTCCTGGCTGCTGTTGGGCCCTAAGGGTGGGACTGCTGCAGCCCCCCTGCAGAGGCTGCGCTGAAGCCGGGGGGAGCAGCCCTTGCGTGGCCCTGCTGTCCCGTGGGCACACACAGTCCCTGCCCGTCGCAGAGTGCCGGGGCATGGAGCAGCTCCACGGAGCCCCTTGATCCGCCCTGGTCCCTGCCCATGGCAGGGGGACACGTCACTTCTCCTGCCCTCAATGAGTGCAAGGGCCCGTAGCAAAGACGCTGATCCTGAATGCGGGCAGGAGCAGTATGAGGCGTCTGAAAGCTTTTAACTTTCTTACTTGCAGCCAAATCCCTATGGTGTCCAGGAGGCTGTTTATTTGCGTAGTGCAGCATGCTGGCTTTGGGATTAAACCTATGGGTTTTGAGTTATGACATACATAGCATTGGGATGAACAGCACCTTTTCCATCAATCACAGGCCTGAATATTAACTTTCTGCTGGCTGAAAGGTTTATGCAGTAGAGGTGAGGAGAATTATGAATCTTTCATTTTTTTCCCCAGCGAAAATCGCATGATTACAGGCAAGGACACGATCAGCACAAGAGGAGCAGGTCCCAGCATTAGTCCGTCCCTGGGGGAGGACATTGTGCTTTTCCTGCTTTCCCTCACCAGGTCTCTGAGCCGCAGCTCGGCCCTTGAGGGTATCAGCTGCGCCCCACAGCTTGGGGTCATCCCTCACCCTGAGCGGCCGGGCTCCTCGCGCTCCGCCGGGTTTCCATCCCGCGAGGAGGAATGCTGCCCGCTCGCGGGCGTTTTGGATAGGATGAAACCGGAGCAGTGCTGGGGGCTTGGCCTGGAGCCTCCTTCCCGGAGCAGACGTGCCGTGCTGCCAGGCTGGCAACCCGGCAAGGCTGAGCGCCGTGCACGGCTTTCATTTGAAGCCATGGCTTAAACTGGAGCGTTTGTACAGCACGTGCTCAAAGAAAACCTCTCTGGAAGAGCGTTCAGCCCGGGCTTGTAAATACAACAGTACTTGAGCAACGTTATATCACCTAGATTGTTGTTGAGCTTGCACTGTTGGCTGCCAGGAATAACATAACGACTGCACTTGCACTTTTTTTTTTTTCCCTTTTTATTGTTCATGGCCAGGAAAAGTCGATTCCCTGGAAAAAGAGCTGAGGAGGGAGTCTGGAGGGGCTCTCGCCCAGCTCCGCAGCACGCAGTTTTAAGCTCGGTGTGGGGAAGAAGCGACTGGGGCTCCTGGTTCCAGAGCAGAGCGCGCTGACGGAAAGACAGAGTGCCCTTGGGCTCTCGTGCTGCTTCAGCCGCATGCTCTGTGGACAGGCGTGACGTTAAAAGAACCGGCCACCACGGTGCCCATTTTGCTCGCCCTAGCTGGCCTTGCTGTCCCCTCAGTGGCTCGGGAGGGATTTTCCTGCAGTTTTTCCATCGTTCCCAATCCACCGAGCACGACTCTTGCATGCACGCCTTTTCCCAGCAGTGCTCCGTGCCCGCGTGCCTGAGGCAAACCCCGAGCGGTGCCCTGCGGTGCTGCGGGCTGTGAGCGCCCGGCTCTAGCAAGCCTGCCCGCGGGCCCCCTCCAAAGCCGCGTGGTCGCCGGCCCTTGCAGGCTGCCCTCGATCAGCTCCTGCGCGGCGCTCACCCAGCCGCAGGGGCCTGCGCTGCCCGTGGGGTCTCCCTGGAGCTGCTAGGACACTGCTGCTTCCAAAACCCCTGCAATGGAAACGTGTCTTCAGGCGGAGGAGTCCTCTGGAAGTGACTCTGGCTGCGGGCTTCCACAACCGGAGCTTTTTTGTTATTTCCAAGTTTTTTCTTCTTATAAACAATTTCTTACGCTTTCTTCGGTACTATATGTCTCCCTTGGATCTCTTTGTGCTTCCAAAATAAATAACTGCAAAGCGAAGAGGAACTAGCCCCCACGCGCTGCTTGCTGCGCCGCAAGTGTGTTCCTTGCCATGAATTCCTTGAATTTCCTTCCTCCTTTCCCTGCTAGGAGCCCCCAGTGCTCCCCTCTGCACCCTGGGAACCACCAGGCGAGGGGCTGCTCTCACCATGAGATCTGCCGTCCCCAAGAGTAAGACCCAAAGGAGGGGTACAAGGAGGGTTTGACTCTGCGTTCATATTGGTGCTGGCAGCTGGAGCAGTGACACGGGCGCGTCTCAGCGGCCTTCGCGCTGCCTCCGAGTGTGGCGGTGCCGCGTGGGCATGGGGTGGGTAGCCAAGGGGGTCTCGGCCGCGGATGAACCCCCTCACGGGAGCGTTTGCATGCGGGGATCTGACTGCAAACGTGGCCTGTGTCGGACCCGTGTGTGAAATAATCTGACCGTGTAAATCACCTTCCTCCCCACTTCTGTCTCCTTGTTCCCATGTTCAGCTCTACAACCCCCCAACCTAGTGAGGGTCCTGTTGCTGGAGAAGGCAGCGCTTTTGCTCAGCACCAGGCTTGTTTATGGGGCTTGAGCAGTAGGTCTATCAATTGGTGCACCAGTTCGGGCAGACTTTTTCCCTCATTCTGAGTGGCAGAAATGGATTTGCACCATGAGAACCCCATAAGAGACCCTTAGGTTTCCGTCTTGCGTCTGAGGATGGCAACGGGCAGATGCTGCGGAGCTGGCTGGTTTGGTAAAGCATGAAGGAGAACCCACAGCAAAAGGAAGAGCAGCGGGACCATTTTCTGTCTTTCTTTAGATTTCTTATTTTTTCCAGTGTGATAAAAAAACGGAGTATTTTCTGGTTCTGGTTCTGTGCCATTGCTCTGCTGAGCCAACTCCTTGTGTTTTCAAAGCAGCATGTTTGAACATAAAGACATTCCAGGCGCTCTGAGAAGCGGTGCCCACGAGGAGCCTGTGCCTGGGACTGGCCGTGTTGGGGATGAGGCGGGAGCTGCCGGGGCTGTGCTGGGGTAGAAGGCAGGGTGCAGGTGGGGCTGCAGCGGGGAGGGCCCCCGCGGCGCTGCTTTGAGGAGAAATCCTCCTGGTTTGGCAGCGGGACAAGGATGCTTTGGCAGGAGGCTGCGGGGGTGCCGGGCCCTGCCTCCCCATCCAGCTCCGGGCTCCCAAGCGGGGCAGCGCGGCGGGGCCCGCGGGGACGGTGGGATGGGAGCGACGTGTCTGCGGCGCCGCGGTGAAGCTCTGCCTCTCGCCCCGCAGGCCCAGCGACCGTGGCGGAGGACGGGGCTGAAGCACCCGCCGGCGGCAGCGCTCGCCCTCCTGCTGGCCCTGGCGCTGCTGGCGCTCGCCCGCCTGCCCCCGCGGCTCCCCCGCAGCCCCGGCGTGGCCGCCTCCCTGGCGGCGACGTCCCCGCGGCCCCGGCTCCGGCGGGACGCGGCGGTCCCGCGTGCGGGGGCCTTCGTCGAGGGCCGGGAGCCCCCCTGGCTGAGCAGCGAGCAGGGCCCGAGCCAGCGGGTGCCGCGTGGCAGGAGGCGGCGCGGGAACATCCTGCTCCGCGCCGAGACCGGGGAGCAGCATCGCGGCCGCCGGCACCACACGGAGGGCGGTGTTCAGCTCCGGCCACTCCAGCGGCCGCTGGCGGCCCCTTCCTCTTCCAGGCGGCTCCCCAGGAAGGAAGGGTGCTCGCGGGTGGCCGGCGGGCCCCTTTCCAACGCCTCTGCACCCTGTGGACCCGGCGTCCGCCCGGGGCGGCCTCCATCGCATCGACCCCGAGCGCTGCCCCTGGGGACAGGCAACGAGGCTGCCTCGCTGCATCCCGCGGGGCTGCGCGTGGCCAGAGGGCCGGCGGCCGTGGGGAGGTGTCCGGACATGCCGCGCCACGTCCCCAGCGCCCCGCGGGGCGGCAGCCTGCGCTTCGGAGAGGAGATCCCGCCGTGGTTTTCGGCCGACGACATGCAGAAGATGCGGCTGCTGGCGGGCGGCGAGGTGGTGTCCGCGGCCCGCGTGCCCGCGCACGGCCAGGTGCTGCGCGTGGGCTTTGCGGCGCCTGCGGGCGCCGGCCTGGGCGGAGACTGCGCCGCGGGGCGCTGCGGCCTCGTGAAGCGCCCCGGGGACCTCTACGAGGTGCTCGCCTTCCACCTGGACCGGGTGCTGGGGCTCAGGCGAAGCCTGCCCGCCGTGGCGCGCCGCCTCGACGGCCGCCTCCTGCCCTACCGCTACACGGACGGCGCGCCGCGGCCCGTGGTGTGGTGGGCGCCCGACGTGCAGCACCTGGGTGATGCCGACAACGACCAGAACTCCTTCGCCCTCGGGTGGCTGCAGTACCAGGCGCTGCTGCGGCAGCGCTGCGGCGCCGGCGTGGTGCGGGCACCCTGCGTGGGCGTCGAGCACGCCGAGTGGGGCCGGCTCGCGCTCTTCGACTTCCTCCTGCAGGTAGGGCCGCATGAGCGGGCAGCGCCGCGGGCCGGAGGTCGCCTCCCGCAGCGGGTCCCTCACCAGCGTCGTCACTGACGCCGTCCTCCCCTTGGGGCCTCCTCTCGGTACCCGGCCCCGTCCTTGCCCGCAGCCCGGGGGAGCTCAGTGCTCCGGAGCGGGTTTTGGAGGTGGCTGGTTTGGGTGGGCGGCTGCCCCTCTCTCGGGAGCTGCGGCTGCTCTCTGGGGCCCGGGTGCTCCAGTGAGGCCCCGCAGGCAGCAAAGAGCAGGTTTCAGTGCCAGCTCCTCCATCTAACCAGCGGAGATCCGTCAAAGCCCAAGGCACCGCTGTGATTTATTAACGTCCATCCCGCTGCCTGCTGAGATCACTAGCCAAAGCCCTCTGGATACCTCATTTTCCCGGGAGAGCTCAGCGTGCCTGCAGGCTGGGACTCCTGGCGGTTTCATCGGCTTTTCAGCTGGACGCGTCCTTTAGTTCTGTTTTTTGACTAGTCAGTCCGCAGCTGGTAAGCAAAGAAGCAACCTGTGGTCTCCAGAGGCGCTGGGAACCTGCAGTGACGCATCCTCAGGAGGGGCTGGCAGCGGGTGCTGGTGAGCAGGCTGCTTGCTTCTGCTCGCCGTCGCGACATTCACCCGGCGGTGCCACCACGGGAGCCCTCGGCGCACCTGGGCTGAATCACCGTGGGCCCAGGAGAGCTGCACGCGTCACCCCGAGCAGCGTCAAGCCTCGGCAGAACCTCTCTAACAATAACGATAGTAGAAGCCGTGTGATTTGAATGCTTCCCTCTGCCCCCAGCACAGCACAAGAAGGCACAAGCCCTTTCTTGTCTCCTTTTTTTCTGAAGTAGGTTGCCTCGAAACAAGGATATCTTTCATTTCCTGCTCCTAGATGCTAATTTTCTGGAGGCTTCGGGTTTAATAATTGCTGCCTTGGTCGTGGAGATGGAGGTTTTGGTCTCTCTTAATGCTGCATGGAGCATGGCACTGTTGTGCTGACACAGCGTGGCCAACCAGCAGCTCAGCACCAAGCAGCAAACCAGATTAACCACCCCTTCCTCTCCTCCCCAGGCAAAAATCCCTTCAAGAGCAATGGAAAGACTGAGTCCCCAGGGAAAAGAATTGGCTTTTATGAGGCTTTTTTTTTCTCCAGAGTGTTGAAACAGTGAAATGATAAATCAAAGAGCAGTCTGCGGGATTTTGCAATAACTGGTGGGATCCTCCCATGTGGAAAAGTCACATAAAGGTAAAAAGGCACAGAGTCAGCAGGTTATTTTAGAAATGAAATGCCATCTTTCCGAAATGGCTTTAGCATGCCGCAGGATTTAATGGAGAAGGAGCTGTTGTGGATTTTGAACTCTTCCCGTACTGGAATCTTTATTGTTTTCTATGAAAGGCTCCTCAATTTGGCTTGTTCTTTGCCAATTTCTCACAGCCTTTCCCATAAGGAAACACCCCCATTATTGGTAAGTTCCTGAGCACACAGGGGTGCAGGTCCCCTCGCCAGCTGCCAGTGGCACAGACTGACCCTCCATCTGCTTTGCACAAATTTGGCTCCTCTTGCCTTAAACTCAGCGCTTCAGCACAGGCAGAGGAAGCTGCTGCCAAGCACAATTTCCCAGAGGGAGCACGTGGCTCGCTGCGGGCAGGGTTATTTGCTCGGCGGGACCCAAAAACGCAGGTTAGCTCCTGGTGGGCGGTGGGGCGGCACTTGCCTGCCTGGTACTGATCTCAGCTTGGGGTCAGTCAGCCGGTTCCAATAGCGCTGCTGCTTTTGATTTGGCTTGACAGCGTGCTCTGCCTTGCTCTTTTCCTTGCTCTGCTGGCCAGGAGCCCAGCCCAAATCTGCCCTAAACGCGCTGGAATCCTGTTAAAACATAAGAGGTTAAAATAATTTGGTCCTGGTCCTGCTCCTGCTCCTGCTGTTGCCGAGCGCAAAATTCCCATTACGTTGCAGGGCAGCTGATTTATGTCCAGCCAAGACTGACTCTGGCGTGTCTGAGTTTGTCTATAGGGGCGAACCTCTCATTGCGAAGCTTTAGCACAGGAAAAACTTGGAGGAAGCGTCTCGAAAAGAAGCAGCTGCTGATTTTGGCTGTGACTTTAAAAAGCACCAAAAATACTGGTGTGTTGACTCTGAAGTCCTTCGGCAGAGTCGTGTCCTCCCCTGGGGCACCCTCCACGTTGCACCCTCACACCCCATGGAAATTCCACTTTTTCGGTGGAAATGAGAGTAGACCACAAGACTACTTGCCCTTGAAAACTATCCAGACAAAAAAAAAGGACTAATCCAATGCTGCAAGAAGGTGCAGAACCCCGTCCTCCCACCACAGACACCCTTGACTTGCCGCCCTTCAACACACACAGGCAAAGACTAAGCAGAAATTTCCAAAATGCCTTCCGAGACTGCCGGGCAAAGCCTGTCCCAGGCAGGCAAAGAGGGAGTGTGAAGATGCCGTGTCTGGTTCTCCACTCTTCCGACAGCTTCTCCCCTGCATTCCATGGAAGCAAGGTTTTCCTTGTGGAAACTGCCCCAGGCCAAGTCAGTGCTTGGAGGCTCCCGGCTGGGCAGAGCTTTGCACGGGTTCTGGTATCGCTGCCGTCCTCTCCCCCTGCCACCTGCCTACGTGACTCTCCTGTCCCTCACATCTGCCGTGGAGACCGAAAGCTTCTTGGCCCAAGGTTTGCTGCTTGGTTTCACAGAGCCGAGCGAGGTTCAGGCTGCAGCCTGACTTCCCTCAGTGCTTGCCCTGAAAGTTGCCTGAACTGAGCCCCTAGGAGGATCCAAAATCCCCAAGAGACTACTCGGGAAACCTGCCCCTATGCATTGTGATGAAGCCTTTAACTAAATAGTCACATAATTCTTTTCTCTGCCTTCCCACAGCATGAACATACAACCCCTTGTCTTCCTCCCAGTGCCTTTCAGAGCTGTGTGCCGACAGACAAGGAATGCAGTGAACTCAAGATGATCCAAATTCTGTTTTAATGGCTTTAGGATTTTCTGCCTGTGGGGCTCCGGGATGCGCCCTCTTAGTTCAGACCTGCTCTGCGAGACTTGGTGTCTCAGCACCCAGACGGGGCTCGGATGGCTTTCCCCCCAGCTCCCATGTCTTTTCAATGACACAAGAGTTAGACATTTTGGTGTCTTTTTGGGGAACCTCAGTAATGAGGAATGATGGCCATTGAACGCTTTCCCAACAGCTCCACACAGGTACAAGCCTAGGCCTTCCTGTCTTTCTCTTTGTGTCTGGCAGAAAAACCCAAACAAATGTCTGGAGTTTCATTACCTTTTTGACCCCCTAACTGCTTTCAGTCCTCAATCTTCAGGATTTAATGGTCCTGGTGGGTCTAATTGCATCCTGAGTGTGGCAAAGTACTTTATGTGGTTTTATATTGAAATTTCCAGTGTTTCTTTTCCAGCAGGGAGTTGGGAGAAGTAGTTGTCAGCACTGGGAGAACTGCTTCGAGTCCTGGTTTTGTTTTGGGGCCTTGTATCAAGGCTCTGTGCTCCCTACCTGTAGGATATTGCCTCATTTCACTGCATGAGGAAGGGCCTAAATGGGTGATGCCTATAGCGGGCTTCGAGCTCACTGGTTGGAAAATGGCATTCTACACGTTTCTTTTTATGGTGGTGAGATCTATTGTACCATTCCTTAAGGCCATGTTGGCTCTGATGAGTGTGAATGAATATAAAAACACAGGGAGAGTCAATGGGTTGGGCACCACATCAGAGAGGCCCTCAACATCCCAGCAATTGGATAGTCCATCTTCTGGGGAGGCCTCTTGGACACCGGGCTCAGCCTCCAGCTCATTTAATCCTTCCTTGGTCTCCTCAAAGCAGCCCCGCAGCAGCGGGAAACGGTCCCATCGCTGGTGTGCGTCCCACTGCATGTCCAGCTGGGCACACCAGAACCAGCCCGGGCTGGGTGGTTATTTTTGACGGATGCGTGCTCAAAGTGGAGTTCCACCTTCAGAAAGGGAGAGAAAGGGACAAAAAAGCAGCCTACGCGTGTAGTTATGTTAATGTAAAATAATGGGAGCAGGGCATCATTTCTGCAGTGCGAGTGGCTAAGCACCGAGGGACAAAAAGTGGAGACCTGTAACGACATCCCATAACAGCCGTGGATTTCTGCACATTCCCTCCATGAACACACAGAATTTCCATCTTCCTGCTGCGTGAGCACATATGAGCTCTCCATAAATCATCTCAGATTTTCCGTATGCTCCATATAATCTATTAATTCTGCTATAATGGAAAACAACATGGTAGGTGAGAGAAATCAATGTGCTGTGCTTTCCCGCACCAAAACAAAGGAAATGCAGGGAAGAAATGCTGTGTTTTCTTTCATTTCAATGTTTTATCCTGTCAAAAGACTCTTGTGCTTTAACTGGTGGGTCTACCAGAGCTGAAATATTAACCCTGAGTGCTTCATCACATGCCAGGAAATACAGGGAGTTGTTAAGGAATTCCGGCAGGGGACTAATCTCACTTCTGAATGAGTTGTAACAGGTGGGGAAATCCAACTTTGTGCTTCGCACACCTATAGATAATGTGAAATATGTGCATGTATATAGATACTTATATTTTTTCCTGCTGCAGTGTTCTAAGCAGGCCATCAGAGCTATCAGACTAACAGAGCTTCATGTCTATCAAGGCAGGATCGTTAAAGCTGGATCTTAACGAGCCTTGTTTTAGAGCGGGCTCCCCTCCTTTCCCCAAGGGCATGGGTGGAAGTGCTGTGCAAGGGGCTGGCAATCCGTAGCAATCTCAGGGACAAACCTCTTCTACGGGTCTCCTCAGAGGGGAGGCAGCCCCTTGGCTTTGGTACCAACGTCCAGTATTTTAATTACGGCCAGATGTGTCTGCCTCACGTTGCTCCCAGCAGCGAATGCCTGTTTGGCTGGTCCAGGGTCGTTGCTAGCAGGGATGTCAATAACTCTGGAACGCAGGAGGGAGAAGCTACATCACACCCTTCCACTCAGCAAATCCAGAGCTTTGCGAATGCAGGAGTTGCTGGTGATGGCTGACGTGTGGGAAGGAGCAGGGACGGGAGGTGCTGGCATTTTGCTTGACAGCCTCAGCGACAGGGAGCTTTAGCAGTGCCTGCAAAAAATTAAATGCACGTATAGTTAATGCAAGTTGTCATGGCCTGACTTAGGTTCCATGCATGCTCTGTGTAAAGCATAAATTGCTTTTTCTCCTGCTGATCCTTTTCCATTCCTCCTCTGTTCACTGAGAGCTGTTAGGGTACTGGTAAGGACGGATGAAACAGCATATGTGAGAAGGGAGCCAGCTGAAACCATCATTTGGTGAAGCAAGACTCAGCCTGAGAAAAATCTCTTCTTCTGGTTTCAAACATTAGATCCTCTTTTGGATTCTATTTATTTGTTCATTTGCATTCTCTGCTGCGTGCCTCCCCGCTTGGTTCCAGCTGGAAGCGCGCTCAATCCGCATGAAAACCGGCTGCGGAAAGGGCGCAGAGACGCGACCCCCTCACCCGCTCAGGAGCCCGCGTGTCGCCCGCAGGTGCACGACCGCCTGGACCGCTACTGCTGCGGGTTCGAGCCGGAGCCGTCGGAGCCCTGCGTGGAGGAGATGCTCCACGCCAAGTGCCGGAACCCCACGGAGCTCGCCTTGGTCCACATCCTGGTAGGCGCCCCTTCCCTGTCTCCCGTGGGCGGCATCTCAGGGCTTGCATGTGACGGAGCCCCTGCATCGTCAGCATCGTGCTGTGGGGAGCACCAGCTCCTCGCCCAAACATGGGAGCTCTTTCCTCCTGCGAGAGTGAGCAGGGGGCTGCCAGTGAGGGTTGTCCCTAGACAACCGTAAGCCCCATAAGACGGGGACGACAAGGGGAAAGGTGTGTGGCAGCTGAGTCACAGGCGAGCAGAAGTGAGCCCTGTGTGCACTAGCTGGACACATGGTGTGGAGACCTGCATGGAAGGTGGGTGGCCATCACCTTGCGGGCCTGGGCACCAGCACCCGGAGTGCTCATGCTCTCCAGCACGCCATTGCCTGCCCTTCCAAGAGGCCAGGCCAAGCCCCGGGTGCTCTCACAAAAATCCTGTGTGCCAAAAACCACCCCAAACAAAACCCAGCCTCCTAAAGAGCCACCCAATGCTGGCGGACGTTCTGTGCCCTGGGCTGCAGGTGAGGAGGAGCGCGCCATCGCGCCTGGTCTTCATCGACAACGCGGGCCGGCCCCGGCACCCCGAGACGAAGCTCAACTTCAGGCTGCTGCAGGGCATCGACAGGTGAGGGAGCCCGCTGGCCACAACGGGGCAGCCCGGGCTCCAGCTCCGGCGGGGGGAAGGGGCTGAGGGAGGAGTGGGGCCGTGCGCCAGCCCGGCAGCGGGCGCGCTCCAAAACACTCGCTTTGCTCCCGATCACTGGTGGCCGCGCAAAAATGACAAAGGCTCGGGCATTTCAGCACTTCTGGCCCCAGCGCCTGGCGCGTATCTGGAGGGTTATCGGCCCATTGACTTGGCGCTCGTTTGGATCCATTTCTGATCAAGCTGTTGTGCGGCCGTGCTGCAAGCGGGGTTGGTGTGTGAGGCGCGCTGTGGTGCTCTCGTTTGCTTGGGCACCAGCAGCTTTGGATATTGCTCCTCACGTGGGTGCGTGTCCAAGCAAAATACCCATTTCCAGCCCAATTCCCACACCGTGCAGAGAGGAAAGGAATCCAAGCCTGAACATGGGGAATGGCGAGGTGCGCTCCTCCCTGCCAGACTTCACCCACACAACCCTTCTCTTCCTCCCTCTCCTTGTTTTCCAGCTTCCCAGAGCCAGCCGTGGCCATGCTCAGGTCCGGCTGCTTGCAGAAGGCGCTCCTGAGGTCCCTGTACGTGGATCGGGAGTTCTGGGACAGCCAGGGCGGCTCCGAAGGCCTGCGGCCGCTGCTCCAAACGCTGGAGAGGCGCGGGCAGATCCTGCTGCGCTACATCCAGGAGCACAAGCTGACCGTGGTCACGGAGGCGTCGCCGCTCTGAAGCACCCTGGCCGGGGCGAACGCCCGCCTTGCAGCCACGGGTAGACCTCGCACCCCAGGGCTCTGACGGTGTGAAACTGAGCGTGGGCTCTTGCTTCTTCAGCATTGCTTTTCCTCCTCCTTTGGTAGGTTGCCCTTTCCCAGGGCACCCTGGAGAAGAGAGCCCAGGAGGAAGGAAAGAGGAGGAGGCCACTGCTCCTGAAATACGCCACAAATGGTCGACCAAAACATTAACCAATATCTGTTAAACAGCAGTCTCCCCATGGACTTTGCAAAGAAGATTTTGGGTGCCTTTGAACAGTTCCTGGTCAGACGTCGGAGAACTTTGACCAGCAGTGTTGGTCTGCGCTCAGGGAAGTCACTGTGAGGTTTCCCCTTTTTTTATAACATTTCTTCCTAGTTTCTTCCTGATTTTGCCATGGCGCTTGCTGAGGAGGTGCTTCCGGAGCGCCCTAAGCAAGGACAAGCCACACGGGCCCCGCGTGGGGGAATTTGACAGGCCTGGCAGCCTGCTCTGCTGCCAAGGTGCATTCTGAATGTGCCATTTGGAAGTTTAAATCTGTCTTTTTTTTTTTTTTTTTTTTTTTTTTTTTTTAGCTATGAGAGGATTAAAACACAAAGCAAAGCCAAACCCTGCTTCCTGCTAAAAATGCCTCCAACTGCTCTCCTAGGCCTGTCTGCATGAAACTTCTTCTGCAGCTTGCAGAAGTATCATTTAATGAAAATGCAAAAATATCCCAGCAAAAGGCAATCAAGCACAAAATGCATCCGGAGCGGGCTGACATCCTGGCAAAACCCAGCCTGTCCTGGTCATCTCACCACGTTCTGCCCAGCAGCTCAGGCGGTGGGAGCCGCTGTGACGGGGCACCGACATGTCCCCGCTGAACAGGCCCTCGAGTGTCAGGGCTGAGAGAAACATTGCTGTTGAATTAACAAGGAGCTATGTATGAAGACAGGCTGGGCTGAGAGGCTGAAAGGGCCAACTACCATCTAAAGTGCAAGAGCCTAGCAAGTGAATCCACATTTATTGTTAAATCGCTGGATATGAGAATAATCTGGCATTTAGAAAGAAACTTATTTATGTTTTGGTACTTGTTCAAATATTTATGCTGTGAAAGAATGAAAAAAATCCACTCTAGCATAGGAATATCATTGTAGTAATGGTCCTTAAGATTAATGGCAGTAAATTAGCCCAGCATTTTATTTACATCCAGCCAAGAAACAGATAAACTCTTCTGGTGATGGATCTTCCTCATTAGCGAGGAGGACGCCTTAGGTGCAGCTCGCGACAGTTGCTTCCAAGCGGTTGGACCAACAGTTCATCAAGAGGGTATAAAAGCACCAGGGAGCGAAGCAGATTAATGACCAGTGAAGGGTGGATCGTCAGAGCGGAGATGGAAGCGGGAGCGGGTGGAACAGCCCTAGTGACCTGGGCAAACACACTGGCGGCTGCCTTGGGGCTTCCTCCCCCAGAGCTGGAGGCTCCTCTGCTCTCATTGCAAAGCCTCTTCCAGCAGGAGCCCTCCTAGCTGCTTGCCAACCACGCAGGGAACACGATACCCTCCTTCCTTCCTCCTATATAGGCATTGATAGATATTTTTCAGCTCCCTCAGTAAAGCTTTCTAACGTGTTGTTCCCCCTCAGTTATAAAGCTCTTGCTAAGCTCCTGGCCCTGGCTCGGCACCGGCGGTCAGCGGCACGTGCGGCTGCGGGAGCGTGCGGAGCCCTCCGTGCTGTCCATACCGCCCTTGGCAGCCCCAGAGCACAACCTGGGCTCGAACGCGCGCGGCTGCCCCTTATCTCCTGCACAGCGGCGGCAGGTCCAGGGGAAGGAGCCAGGAAACCTCAGCGGGGCTGCGGAAGCTGCTCGCGGCGGCTGCTGCTAACACTACGGTGAGTGCGAGGATGCCCATGAGCAGAGCGCTGGAAAGCCTAGCCCTTCTCGCTTCCGCAGGCCGGGATCGTCTCACCCACCTTTCACCACCCGTTTTTCAAGCGAGAAGCAGGGGTGCTGCCGGCTCCAGTCAAACGGGCTCTATTAGCGAAGCAACAGAAGGGAAAATTCTCCCTCAGAAGCTTTTGGGACCCGTGTGCGGACAAGCCTTTGCTCCAGCATTACTCAGGCGTTGTTTGTCCGACAGCCTTCTTGGATCGTGCTGCCCCACAGCTTGGCTCTGGGCAAGGTTCTCCTCACAGCTCTGCAAGGCTCCTTCTGGATTAAAGATCATGAGCGATATGAAGGGCAAGCTGAAGAGAAATTGCCTTCTAGCACTGGATATCTACCCTAGATTAGAGCATTAGGAGAATCAGGAGGATTAATTGGCAGGATTATTGGTGTTCCTGGGAAGTTCTGAACTTTGGGACTTCTCACACAGTGCCTGCAGCGGTCCTGGGGCTGGTTGTGAAAGGATACAGTTCTTACAGTCATGTTACTGGTGTGGATGATGGAGATCCACAGGAGCCTCCTCTGCAGGATGAGCCCATCTCCCCAGCTCGCCAGCCCCCCCTAGATCCCTGCAGCGAGGCCTCCAGATTTCTCATGCGCTTCCCAGAGGAATCTGGGCGCCAGGATCTGCTCAGTTCCTTCTGGAGCGCTTGGTCTACACAGGCAAGCGCTTCCTCCACCTTTGCCTTCTCTTGGGGCACTGGGCAGTAAAATGTGGGTTCACCTGGAGAAGAAAACTCGTATGGGGAGAAGCTCCCCAGGACAGGGTTGGAGGAGCTGGGCAGCCCCTGTGCACCCAGCCCCGGGGGCAGCAGGCCTCATGCCAGCTCCTCGCCTTCCGAGCAGCTCCAAGTGCAATGGCAGCCATGGGATATCTGAGTCTAATCATTTAGTCTTTTATCTGGGACAAATTAGAAGTGATCTAGACCTTTCTTTAAAGAAAGGGAAGCCTCTTGCCCAGGAGAAGTTAACTAGGGCCCTCTGACCCTCTTGCCACTGTGCCGCCCATGTGTCCGCAGCAGAGGTTTGGGCCCAGCGGGAGGGTTCCTGTGGGCGCCTGGCTCTGCTCGCCCCTGGCCTCCTGCGGAAGGCCTGAAGCCTGCAGGATGGGCAGGGGCTTCAGCGATGCCGACTGCTCCCAGGGCGGGAGACACACGGACACGGCGCGAGGGGAGGGAGCCGCCGGCGCCTGCAAAAGGAAACCCCGGCAGCTCATTTTCTACAGAGTCAAACCCAGAAAAGGAGGCAGCGCTTCCACCATCTGGATCCAGGACCTGCAGAAACGGCCGCTGGGCAGTGCTCAGGCCGTCTCTGCAGGCTGCTTTTCCATCCGGGAGCTGGTCTCTGTGGCACATGCCTCGGGGGCCGGGAGGGCCACGCCAGGCGAGCCGGGGGGGCTCTGCTCGCGAATGAGTGGCCGGCCCGGGGCCCACGGGAGGGGGAGAGCAGCCAGGTACGGGCATCTCACATGGTGGAAACAGCCAGGGAATCACTGCCTGGACAGCATGGAGAGCTCCGGCGCTGCGGGGAGAAGGGCTGAGGCAGGGGGGCCTGCACGACACCTCTGGAACCGGGTGCAGCTGAAAACAGAACTGTGGCAAGGAGGGGGGATCCCGCCCGTGCCGCGTGCCGTGGCAGACACAGCCCAGCCCGCGGGTCCTCTCCCTGCTGCGAAGGGGAACCGGGAGCCTTCCCATTCCCCAGCCTGGAGACACGTGGAGCGGGAGATGCTGAGGGCCTGGCACCAGCCGACCTGCCTGGCTGTTTGCCTCGGCTTTAGGGCTTAGGAGGCAGCCTGAGGAAAAGTGTGAAAGCTTGAGGAGGCAGCTGTGATACCACGGCTCCGTTATCCGTGTCAGATCTAATAAAACACGGATGTTCCTGAGCAAACAAGGTATCAGGCTTCAGAGACCGGCTCCTAGCGGCTGCGAGAGCCCACAGCTCTTACTGCTCAGCCTTCAGGAGCCGCGCGAGTCACGACCTCCCGCCGGGACCCAGAACTGCCTCAGGAAACCCAACGGCTTTACCACAACCCACTGCAGGTAACGGGCTGCCCCTGGAGCTGGGGGCTCCCAACGCGGAGCTGCTCGGGACCGTCACTTGCGGGAAACTTCACATGAACTCCCTCTTCACGGACAGGACTCGGCCTCCTTTCTCCGGGGTGCTCTGCAGGGACGCGGGGCCCCAGCAGCTCCCGCGTGTTGTTTGACATGGGCAAGACACGATGTTTGTTCCATTTTCCATCTCCGCAAAGGCCGGATTAGGACATCAGAAAGTTCTGCTGCTTTATCTTCTTTTTTGAAGAGACTCAGAAAGAGGGAAAAGAAAGAATTTGGAGGAACACAGCACCAAAAGCAGCCAGCCTGCAGGAACAGATGCAGAGGTACGGGATGAAGGTGTTAGGGGAACAGTTGAGTTTATCGCTTGTGATCCCGAGTTGTCCTCAGAGAACAAACCTTCCCTGCCAAAAAGCGGCCCTTCCAGCACAAGGTTGAGGAAGTGAGCGAGAGCGCCGCGGCGCTGCGTGCTTGGCGCTGCTCAGCCCCGTCCCCAGCCAGGCAGGCAGGGGCTCCCGGCGGGACGGGTGCCGCGAGCGCTCGGGGCAGTCGCTGCCCTCTCGCCTTGCGCCAGGGCCCAGGTGCAGCGCAGCCCGGCCCGTGCTCGGGCTGTCACCAGCGACACGGGCGCTTGTGCGTCACAGGGGGCCATTCCCGGCCTTGGGGACCTGCTGCTGCTTGGGCACGTGCCCTTCCAGACCTCTCCTTCCTCACCGGGCCTCATTGCCCGCTCACAGACACTGCCCTTCTGGTGCCTGCAGTGCCGTGAAATCCTGCCCTAACGTGTTTGCACGTCCTGGTGTACCCTGCTTAGGGCAGCCAGGCTCAGTCTACTTTAATTGCTTCCTTCTTCTTCCCACCTCCTTTTCCTATCCTTGGATTTGGTCTCAGTGCTCGGTGGGAAAGCGGTGTAACACCTAACAGCAGGTGCTGGTCACAAAGCCCAACCTCAGCAGCAAGCAGAGCCCCCCATGAATGGCTGGCAGCAGAGGCGGGCAGGGCTGGGGAGGATGGACCGCGTGGATTTCAGGACCAGGGAAAAGGAAGAGCAGCTCACGCAGCAACAGGGCCCCTATGAGGAGAGCCCCTGGTCCAGGATGTTGCTGCTCTGTCTTACCTCGCTGTGCGGGTGAGCGGAGCTCCCTGGAAGCGCCCGCTCCCCTCTGCACCTCCAGGCAAGCTGCAGGGTGAGGGCAGGGCAGGCCTCGTCGCTTCCAGCACTTAGCAGAGCTCTCAGTGCAGGCACCTGCAGGGGCACGGGCGATAAAGCCTCTGTCTTGGTGGAGCCGCAGCCTTGAAGTTTGTTGCTTTTATTCTGTTGAGACCACTCAACAGAGAAGAAAAAGAAAAAGGAAAAAAACCCAGATGCCATCTGTCCGGTGTGCCTGTAAATCTGCTTTAATAACCTCGGAGAGGGCTGTCTGCTGCCACAGACTGCTAACCAGGCCTACAAGAGTTACTCCACAGAATTCACATTTATGAGATGGTTTAATGATTAGGGCTCCAGCCTCACGATTAGGAGCCTGAAATTCAATTTCTTGGCCTCTCTTCGATGTCCTGCCTGGCTGGGGAATGTCACTTAGGTGCTGCCTGCATTAGCAGGCAAGGGCAGACCTGAGCCCATTTGCAGGCATGGGCTGCGCTGCTCCCGCATCCCCACACCCTGCCACCCAGCTCGTGTTTGGAGGCAGAGCCCCAGCAGCTCTGCACGAGCCCAGGCCCTGGCACTCTGCGTACCTGCAGCACCAGGTACCATTCTGCCCCATCCCATGGCAAACGGGCCCCCGAGCCCTTCCCACACCTCTCATACTCTCTCGTGCAGAGCCAAGCTTCTACACACCGTGGTCTGGGGAAGCTCTGGGATCTGCGACAGCATGAGCCAAGGGCACCTGGAGGCCTCTGGTTACACAGGAGAACTTCCAGTCTGGAGAGCAGAAGCATCCCCGAGACCACCAGCTCCCCCGTGCTGCTTCTGCTTGCTGAAAACTGAAGCAACAGACGGCACCGGTTTCAAACGTCTGGCACATGTTATGGGTTCCTCAGGTCCTCTTCTTGCACCGTAACCAGACTTACACTAGCCTGGGGCTTGGTCTGCAGATACCACCTTCGCTCCACGGGTTGCTGTGTGATACATCAGGTCACACTGGGTCACACACAAGGACCCAGGGCAAGGATGTGAGGGAGATAAATGGCAAAGGGTCAGACCTTGTCTGATCTCGTACAGCCCTTACACAATTCTTAAGGCAAGCAATATATTCCTATGACACTAAAATGGACTGTGATGGTATTTTGAAGTACAGTGATCTGTCCTTATTCCTTTCCTTAAATCGTTATATACGGAAAAATCACTGCCAGTATTATGGGGAGGCTGAAAATGTACCTTGCTGTAAGTAAAGAATCAATATTTTGTTAGCTTCTCCTTTCTATGAAAACAACACCATTAAATCATGCTGTTTTATTAAAAAGACCGTGTCCTCTGAGAACAAACGACAACGTTGATCACAGTGTGACTGTGTGTGCGACAGCCTCTCATATGCAGCCTTTATAGACTTATTTTTCAAAAAAAAAAAAAAAAAGCACTCAGCAAGGCCTCTAAAAACATGGTTATTATCGCACTTACTTAGATTTTGTGGCACGCAGATGCACCTGCAGGTACAAATCACATCTGGCACACGGCTACCTGCTGGAAGCCTCAAAACAAACCCGCTCTCTTCCTCTCACCCTCTCCCCGCTGGTACTCGGAGCGCTCAGGGGCCTGTCGTGCGGCGTTGTCCTCTGCTGTGGGCTGCAGCTCACCCATCCCTTCCCATTACAGGGGAAGGACGCGTGTTTCTCCAGGCTGGGCATCACCACATCCCAACAGGGCAGTCAGCTCGTCTGTTTCCTGGATCATGTCAAATTCTCTCAGCTTGTTGCCACCAAAATCTCACTGAGGGAGAAACAATGCATCAGGCAGGAACTGTGCTGCAAGAAAGAAGACTGGAAAAGGTTTAACGGTTAAAACAACCCAATCCTTTAACATTTTTGCTCAGGTGACACTAAGGTTTATCGTTTCCAAGCAGTTTGGTGAAACAAAGGCACAGCATGGCAGCACCTTCTGCCTGGACAGGATGCCCATGCCGATACCTTGTGCATGCCATCAGGGGGTCAGGAGACCTGCTCCTTCCCCATGCACCTGCAGGGCAGCTGCAGCTGGGCCAGACGCCAGTCACCCGTATGGGGTGGGAGGCACGAAGTGAGCACGGCCTGTGAGAGAAGGTGTTTAGTTGGGAACCACTTAAAGAAGTGGCCCCCGCCACACATCTCCATGTGTTGTTCCCAAACACGTCTCCACAGAGCACAGGGAAACAGAGAATCCTCAAAATATGCTTGTGACGGAGCTATTTTAAGATTTGGACAGGGCTCAGGACTTGTATAAGGTTTCTGCAGTAGATACTCTGGAACTAAGTGCATCAAGGCAAGTTTTTTTCAAGGTACTAATAAGCAGCTGTGTGTTAAACAACTAGTGGGGCAAGTATCAGGATCTGCTTCTTGTTTGAGTGCTCTGCAGAGCTGTGATAAATCTAATCACCACTGAGGTACCTAACAAGAAAGGAAAATGTTCATCCTCTTTTTCCTTAGAGATCTGATACTTCATTCTGCCAACACCCTGTTGAGGCACCTACGTCAATAAATGTGTGATTAATAATTCGTCTCTAAATAATTAACCTAAATGTAAAAGAAAAAAAAAAAAAAAGCTCTGTTACATAAGTAGTGGTTGTAGAGCTGACAGTACAAAAAAAAAAGACTCATCCCAACCCTGGACATTCTCAGTTATAGTTGTCAAAACTGAGCAGCGTTAGCACAGGGTAATTTTGCACTAAATTTATTCTAAAGACTTAAAAAATGTTAACACAGCCCCCGACCACCCTAGGAGAAACAGCACAGTTCTATCCATGTAGGAGCGGGAATCGATAAGTGGCCTCGCAAAAGCACCCTTGGATGCTGCTCCTATGGCTAGGATATGGTGAACATTGAGAAGGGCCTCATCTATTTTTCAGACCTCGAGTTAAAACTTCGGACTGCCCCAATTTCTAACCTTGCTTCAAGGACACAGTTCGGGCCTCTTTACGTAACAGTTTGGGCTGAATTGCAGCCAGTTCCCCTGATTTGATTAAAGCAGGAAGCAAAAGATAAGAGACGACAAAGCCTGAACCCAGCACACAGGAGCAGAGACGAAGGGAGGCAGCACCCGACAACAAGGAACGAATCGAATGAGATCACAGATTAAAGTGATTATTGATCTCCTTTCTAATGAGCCTGTCCCAGCTTCACTAGGCAGATCAAGTAAATTAAAATCCTGGTGAAAAACAAGCATTTCCATTCAACCTCTTCTAATTCAACTCCCCGCAAATCCTTACTCAGCTCCAGGAGATCAGTCCAGCCTCTGGTACATAGATGGAGGTACCCAGGGGCTGCACCTATTTTCAGGAGAGAACATGCTGCGTGGGGAGGACTTTGGGGGAGCCAGACAGCTGCCCTGGGCACCATCAAGGGACCCAAACCATGAGGGACTCGAGCATCGGCCAGACAATCAGCTACTGAACCCAAATTCACCACCTCCTTCCTATTTTCCTTGAAGAAGTGAGCAATAGGTGTTTTGTGCAGAGGTATAAGAACAGAGAACAAAACACACACAACTTCTGCCTTAAAACCCCAACAAAATCCTGGCAATACAGTGCCAAAGTGCTCTTTAAATACAGAGCTCCACACAAAAATCCCAGCCCTGGAATGCTAGACCAGGGCCACCATTTGGGCAGTTCCACCAAGGGGATTTGGAGCTGCTGTTGCTGTTGTTGATTTTTGGTTTTCCCTTTTGCTAACAGATAGATCCAAATGTTTTACCTAAGATCTGGGATTAAAAAGCAGGTCTTTGATTGCTTACAGCAAAACCACCGAGTGATTTTCAGACCTCAATTTCACCTGCATTTAGACAAATTTTATGTCTGTTCTAGGAATATAGGCGGAAACACAGTATCTGTTCCCCATTTGTTTTACAGGGTCTATAAACAAACTTTGGCAGGTGCCCTTTGCTGTTTATTGTGTGGTCAATAAAAAAGCAGAGCCCTCTTGAGAGAGCAGGAAATTTCCAAATACCTCCTTTTGGGGCACACTTCCAGATACATAAAATCAGAACAAGAGAATTGACCCACTAGAGCTTTTGCAGCAGACGGTTACGTATTTCCCCTTTGAAAACCTCGAGTGCGTTTGCAAAGGAACAAGTAGAAAGTACAAAATCCCACGTCTGCTGCTACCTAAGATGGATGTGGCCAAACACCAATTGGCAGAGCAACTCTGGAATTTTTCAGCTATAAAGAATTTCCTAGTTCACTTTCAAATGGGATTAGACTGGGCACCATCTCTGGAACACCCCGATCCTGCACGTGTTTATGGTGGTGGCGGGTGCCTTGGCTCTGCCTGGCACACCAGCACGCTGACAGTCGTCAGCACATTCAGGGCTGTTCACTCCATTCCCCTTGCATTTCACACGGGCCAGCAAGCCTGTACACCCAGGATGCTACCTACCAACAACGTATTTCCTTTCCCTCTTGAGCCCTTTTCCCTTCTGGGGCTGTGGAAAGCCTGGGCTACAGGCTTCCTGCTGCTGTCAGTCAACCTTTGGTGCTGACCGATGAGAAACAGGCACTGACAAAGGCAAGGAAACGGGGTTTTCCTCCAGAAGTCCATCACATGTGACAGGAGCCTCTCGAGCTCCTCCACCCTGCTGCCTCCAGCTTCAAATCAACCTTAGAAAAGGTGGGGAGGAGGGACCGATAGGGCACATGAATTAGACCCAAGGGACACACTCGTCGTTGCTCCCAGGGGTCTCTTGCTGCTCAACTTTCCCAACAAATGGTCAGAGAGGATGGAGAAGACGACAAAGGCAGAAACTTCTGTGGAGCTGAGATGAAACCTGAATCCTAAGTGCAGAGTTGCACCATTTGCAACCCAACTTTTCATAGGGTGTCCCCTTACGGTGGCATGCAATGCATTTGTCCGAGTTTCTTCCCAAGGTGATCATCTTTTTCGATGTCGTTTCCTTGGTCCTTGACTCTTCCCTGTTAGGAGCGGGGCTGCCTGCTGCCTCTCCCTGGCCTGACAGCTCCATCGGGGCAGCTGATGAGCGCTGGCAACAGCCAGAAACCCAGAGGGAAACGGGAAAGACATGGCATTAATTACGATGGCTGGGGACCAGCTGGAACTGTCAGAGGCAGTTCTTGTTGGCAGAGCTAACCAAGCACAAAACCACTCACAATTCAGGGATTAGGGAGCCCAGGGAGTCGGCGAGGGGACACTTGGATCCCTTGGATCCCCCCGGGAACACCTGATGAGACCCATCTCCGAGCCCCGGTGCTGCAAGCGGCCCCCAAGCTGGCAGGGTGTGAGCTGCTGGCTCAGCTAAATTGCACCACTGATTACCCTGAACCTCACACAAGGACGATTACGGTCGGCTCCCTCTTGTCACGGCCTATTCTGGACCAACTCAAGCTCACTGAAGCCGACCCCTGAGCCTGCCCTTCCTCCAGCACCAAGGGCACACCAGGGCATCACTGTCACACCAGGTGTCACCTCCAGGTCAGCACCAATTCCAAGGAGAACGAAACGAGGCCAAGCGCAGCCCCTGCTGTTCTACGCCTTCTTTTAATGGACTAATAGAAACACAGAATTTCAATGGAAAAAATTAATAGAAGGAAAGATTGACTAAGAGCATCTCAGATGCTCCCATGTCCCTGGTGCCTTGGGCAACCATCAGGGGTTTTCAAGCTTCCCTCCCTAACCTCAGTGGCTTGGACACAGTCTGGAGGAGGCAGTGATGGACAGAAACTTGAGATTCGTGTTTGACTTCTTGTTTTAATAGCCAGGACATTAAGGAAAAGACAATAGGGCCCAGCCCCAAATATCTGGAGCCCTGGTAGCTGGTGAGCTAGACTGGGCTGACGACAGAAGCCTGTCAGCTGGGTGCTCCTGCTAAAGTTACCACTGGGCAAAGAGCTGCAACTTAAACTCTTTGAAATGGACAAAACCCACCAAAATTCATGGTGCTGTGTATGCATCTTACTGCTACAGCATCGTGTTTTTTGCATTATTCTGATTTAATGTCAGGTTGCATCCATAGTTAGTTTGCATTTTCAGGGCATCTCTTTGTGAAATCACAAAAGTCCAGGGCAAAAACCCCCACATTTCTGTTTGACACCATGAGAAGGAGCCAATTCCCCGGTAAGTGAAGGATCCTCAGAGTTAACAAATAGATTCCTTTCGTAAGCAGTTTGAAACTTCTCTCTGTTGCAAACCTGTTTAACCTCCCGCCAGCCTGGCTGTGCCTCTGTGTGGGACTTGCACTTCATGGCTTTCCGCCACGGTGTTTATGTGGTAAGTGATCATATTCAAGGGCCTGATCTTGTTTCTTCTCTGAATGAGGGAAAAAAAACCCCCAAACACTATCAGAAGGCAAATCAGAATAGGAAAAAAGACTTGGGCCTGCAGCTGGATGCACTAAACACACTGGTTTATTTAAGCACATTAGCTTGCCCACTCTATTCCAGCCTCCTCACGACATGAAGATTACGAGATTTGAGTACTGTGTGCAGTTCTGGGCTCCCCAGTGCAGGAGGGACGTGGAGCTGCTAGAGAGAGTCCAGTGCAGGGCTATGAAGATGATTAGGGGCCTGGAACATCTGCCCTATGAGCAAAGGCTGAGAGAGCTGGGAGAAGCTCTCATCAGCCTGGAGAAGAGAAGGCTGAGAGGGGACCTGATTAATGTATATAAATATCTCAAGAAAGGGAGTGAGGAGGATGGGGCTGGCCTCTTCTCAGTGGTGGCCAGTGATAGAACTAGAGGAAACGGCCTCAAATTGAGGCACCGAAAGTTCCAAAGGAACTTGAGAAAGAATTTCTTAACGGTGAGGGTGACAGAGCCCTGGAACAGGCTGCCCAGAGAGGTGGTGGAGTCTCCTTCTCTGGAGAGCTTCAAAACCCGTCTGGACATCACCCTGTGCCACATGGTCTAGGAGACCCTGCGTGTGCAGGGGGGTTGGACTAGGTGACCTCTACAGGTCCCTTCCAACCCTAGCCATTGTATGATTCTATGATTATTTGCTCGAGCTGCCCTAGGGCAGAGGCAGCCCTCAGTCTCACTGCGCTCATCTGCCATTGGGTCACACAAGAGATGCTGCCCCGGCTCCTTGCTTATGACTGGAAAATGCAGATACTTTTCCATGCAGATCTTGCCCTTGCTCTACCCAGCTCAAAGTTCAACTCAAGGTTTACATCTTCAAATGACAAAACAGAAGATGGAGCCTTGAAAAAGAAGGGAATAAACCCAACAAGTAACGTTGAAGGTGGTACAGATGCTCGAAAACAGCGAGGTGGCAGGATCAGGAAGGGTCTTTAAGCAACAGCGAATCTCAGGCTCCCCAGAGATGCAGGGGCAGCTCTTTGCCAGCTCTAACCGCAGGGGGGTAGTGGAGATGTGGAGCTGGGTAAAGAAATCTGGAATTGAGGCTTTTTAAGTGAGGAAACGAGGGAAAAAGGCACCTGGAAGGTGAGGGCAAGGGTGCCAAGGAGGTTTTGGCCAAGCTCCTCTTCGCAGCGTG
Source organism: Eudromia elegans (assembly GCA_003342815.1). Classification (NCBI taxonomy): domain Eukaryota; kingdom Metazoa; phylum Chordata; class Aves; order Tinamiformes; family Tinamidae; genus Eudromia; species Eudromia elegans. Next base: position 2,361,314 of record PTEX01000081.1, read on the forward strand.
CCCGCTCTCCTGCAGCGTTGTGGGGAAGGGAACATGCTCCCACCAGGGATCCCATGGGATGCTCCGGGCATGAGCAGTCGCTGCATCCCGGCAGGCTCAGCCACGAGGGGTGAAAGGTTGGGAGAGGTCGGCACTCACACCAGCAGCAGCTCTGATCTTTGCTCCACTTCTGCAATATTTATGGAAATATCCCTAGTGAAGGCATCCATCAGGAACTGAGCAGCAGTGCCCGTTTGTGAGAGGCAACAAGAACCCAGGGGGGTTTGCAGGGCAGGTTCAAAAAGCAAGAGGAACTGGGTCATCTCAGAAAGATCCACAAGAAATGGGTATTATTACAGGACATGGTATATAGGGAAACCCCAGTCGAAACCTCTGGCTCATCTTGAGGCAGCAGGGAAGTGCTTTGAGGTGAAGTAAAAGGTGTGCAAATTGCTTCATCCCTGTCCATCTTCTCCCCATAATGAACTAGCGGAGATAGGTGACAACTATTACTAACCACCAGAACAGTGTAATTTTAAGAAGAAATGCATATAATCAATTCCATGGGTCCATTGGTAGCTATTACATTATAGACATATAGGAACAGATAACCCAGAAGGTAAATCAGGCAGTTTGTGTTAGCCACTCAAATGAACACAAAGAACAAAGGGAAATCCAGTTAAACTTTAAGGGCAACGCGTTTTCGGATGGCAGGACTCAGCAGCATTCAGGCGGGCTGATCCTTGCCAAGTTATTCAGAGCAAACAGGAGGCTATTCAGTTGCTTTGTTTCAATGTGCCAGCAATTACTTTAGTAATAAACACATTTTGAAGGGACTGTCTGAGAGGGCAAAGCAAGGGCCAGGCCCTTAGTCAGTACAAATTTACCTGGGCTTGTGGAGCTACATTTAGACTTACACCAGTGGCGGATTCCACCCAAATCCCACCAGGGGACACGTTCCGGAGGCAGCGACTTCTCTTACATAAGAACCGCTCCGTGCTTCGCACGCCCGCAGATGGTGACGCTTCCCATAACACCCACAGCCCAGATGGACTGTCAGTCATCACACTGAAAGCAATTCCAAGAGTTTCCTTCCCCAAACCGACCAGGAAAAAAATAAGTGTTCTTTTATCTGCTAAACCCAGCATGCTTTACAATGCGCAGGCACCAGAAGCAAAAATATTGTAGAAATAAGCCTGCTATTTATACAGCTCAGCAGATGAGATAGAGCAATAAAGTGAAAATGCTGAAGCCACCCTTTGTTTAATGCAGATTAAATAACGTTTTGCTTCCAGATCCCTTTCATCCAGGGATCCTCGGGAGCAATAAACTCTGTCCTTCATAGATGCCCAAAATACTGTCCTAAAGAAGTTAAAGCCACAGATTACAGCCCTTGCCAGCCCACGCCATCTACACTAAACAGCCTGCAGGGTTAGAGGCCCAGGGTTAAAGTAAATCATTCCTTTAATTTTTTTTTATCTAGTTTTTGTGCTGTGATGCTTCAGTATCCCAGGACAAGCCAATGACGTGGCCCAAAGCTGCCCCACGTCCAGTGACATCCCTGACCCCATGGAGAGGCACCAGCCTTCCCAGTCCCCCCGCTGCAGACCCGCTGCAGCGGGGTCTCTGGTCCCTCGTGTTCCCAGCATCACCCCTCCGGCCAGGCCCAGCCTCTGCACCAACCTCCTGTGCCAGGTACTTGGATCTCTGTTTTCAGCGTCTGGAAGCGGGTCCTATTTCCAGCGTGAAGATCCTCAGTGCAAAGTTGCAGTCCTCTCTGATGGAATGACACAGCAAATCAGTTTAGACAGAGAAAATCACTGTCTGTGAAAACACCTTTTCACTTAACCTCTATCCCTCCCCATTTCCCAGGCAGGTTTCAAAAGCAATTTTCAAGATAACCTTTGGAAGATCCATCAGAATCACAGGAGGTTTTGCCAGAGTCACCCCTTGGTGAGCAACCGTTGCTCCGTATTAGCAGCAGGGAGCACTGCCGCCAGGGCCGAGCGCATCCGGTCCTGCGGGAAAGCCCAGCACTGGGGACATTCCTCCTGCTGGGAAGGAGGACTCCCGCTTCACCAGGGCCAGTAGCTGCCTGCCCTTGCACTCAGCGTCTCCTTAGGCCATTCCTTCCCATCGAAAGACAAGTCGTTTGGCCTCAGATTCTGGCCAAGGCATCAGATTGTGCATTGATCAAAAAGAAGTCACTGGAATAAAGTCATTGGAATACTATTTCCTTAAAAGCATTACTTTTCAGAATATCTGGTGGGGGAAGAGGGGAGGTGAAGAGACAGAAAAACCTCAATTTGAGCTCTGTAAAACACACTATATTAATTAACCCAGTCTCTTTCCGAGTTGCAATATTTCCGAAGAGTTTCCAGTCCGGCTTGCAACTACCCTTCCAGAGCATGCAATGCACGAGCAGCGTGTTAGATGAAGGCAGCCCGACCTGAATAACCCAACGCCGGTGTGCACTCCTCTCACCCACCCCTCGCTCCTGCACAGCACTCATGGCAAGGCATTTTGCTGCTGGGCACGTATTGGAGGCAGGACTGCTCTCATGCTGCCTGTGCTCTGCCATCCCTGGGAACACGGAATGGGAAAATGCTCCAATGTTGTTGCTCTCTTATAAAGTATTCATAGCACTGATGAGGAAGGCAGATGCTGAGTGCACCTTCTTTGAAAGCACATGTGATTTTCTCCTGGTAAAAGGGAGCCTCTGAATGCAGGAAACCATTTAATGCTAGAGTTAAAAGAATGCCAGCTCCCATGTATGATATTGTTTTATAGCCAATTTTCTTGATTAGAATCATCAGGACATGCAAGGAAAACAGCTAATGCACTGTAACCCAAATGCTAATTTTAGAAAATCAGCAATCATACGGATCTAATTTTAAGTGAAAAGGCATAGTCTACAAATTATGGGCAAAGATTTGCTCAGTAGGTGCTGAGAAGGAAGGGCACTAAAGCCACACATGCATAGACACTCCACCTGCCATACCCTGTTAGAGGTGGACAGCTCCCACACACAGGGAAATGATTTCTGAAGCCTCAGGCAAAACCAACACCCACGAGACTGCAGCCCTCCGAAGGTTATTAACGCTGACACCGCAATAAGGCTGCCCTTGTAATGACCAGCGGGAGGATGGCAAGCCAGCGGCTGCAGTGGCTTGAAATCAGCAGGGCTGTAGGGATGTGAGGGCTGTGGGGAGATGAAATTCCTGAAAAATCCTGCCGGGAGTGGGAGCAAACCTGCCGTGTCTCACAGGAACCCAGGGCAACATCTGTGTCTCCTCCTTATGAAGTTTTCTCACCTCTGCTCTGAAACATGTGGCATGTCTTGTCCAGAGAAATGGAGAACTTGGGAAACACCTCACTTCAACAAGCAGCTCACCTTCTAAAAAGACAAAAAACAGCAGCAACAAAAGAAACCTCCCACAACAGCAGCAGTATTCATGCACCCCTTAAAATGCCAAAGAAAAGTTGTTAGCTGGCTCGGCTGCAAGAACAAAGCAAACACGGATTTTGGGCTTATTCGTATCTTCTTTTTTAAATAAAAATCATAAACAACATTTTTGTAAATAAAACACGACATAATGAAACCACATTCACAGAAGGAGCACTAGCCCACAAACCCAAAGCTGCTCTGCAGTACTTTACTCAGTTTCAGCCCTCCTGCTTCTTGTCTGATTTCTCACAGCACTGTTCTACTGTTCTACTCTCTAACCTCCTACTCCCACCTTGGGCTGCTCATCCTACCTTTTGAACACCCACCCAGACCTGGGGAGGACAGCGGGGGACACCCACAGCGATCCCTGTCCTTTCCCACAGGACTGAACATCACTCCCAAAAGGGAAATACACTTTAAAACCAGCCAGTCGTGCTGCTCGCCCGCTCTCAGGTGCAGTTCCAGCCTTCCACGTTGCTACTGGGTGCAACAACAACTGATTTTAAATAGTGCTGACACTGCAGTCCTATCCTCTTACTCAAAATACAAACCATAAGAAGGCAGCCACATACACATTTTATCTCAGCAAAGGATCAGGCTATCACAGGGACCACTGCGACAGATAATAAAAAGCAAAAAAATAAAAATCTCGAGGAGGTTTACAGCAGTTTAATGAAGGCTCTCGTACCAAATCTTTAACTCAAAGGTACAGACAAGGTTACTGAAAAAAAAAAACTTACAATGAAAAAAGCCAATGAAAATTGCCCACCTAGCCATGGAATTCATTGCATTTTAATGCTGTGCTTAAGTACTCACCACACAATAAAAACAGCCAAATCACTACCAAGGTACACAATTTGCTTCCATTCTGTTTTCCTTACATGTATTCAGCACGTAACTCAACCTCTGGAAGTTACGCTGAAGAACACGATTATTTTTGTTTTGTATTTTTTGTTTCTTTTTAAACACTCACTGAAAATAAATATCATTTAAAGAACACACATGAATGCAAACAGATGGACACATAGGCACTGCTACAGTCTAGTCCTCTTCAGCCCTCTTCAAACTGGAAGCCAGTAAGTTTTAAACCACCGACGGAGTGGAGAGCAGGGCAGCGCTGTGCAGGCAGCACAGCGGGTTATGTGCTACATAAGAGCACATCTGCAAAAGGTCCCAGGAGAGTTTTGTTGAAGATGCAGCGTATCCACACCAGGTATATTGTGAAGGGCTTAATGTTTTCTGAGAAGGTGTGATTCTGATGGGACAACATATAAGGCATGTAAGTGTTTTCCCCTTGCTCTTGTATCCACACTTCGTATTTCACTTCCCTGACCTTCAGATACTTGAGGTTCCAGGGGATCTGCCAGGACACGGCAAGTTTAGCTTCGCTCGTGCCCTGGACAGACGTTTGGCACTTGGCATCCCGCACTTTGCCCGGGTAGAGGCTACCGGGCCACTTCTGCCTCTTGGGTCCAGGCTTGGACTTCACAGCCTGCCTGATGACGTGGATAAGAGACGGGATGTCCACCTTGGTGTCCTGGTAGGCCCGGAACAGCCACTCAGGGTTGCGGCAGCAGAGGTGCCGTGGCACTTCCGTGCTCTTGGTGATGCGCTCCTGCTCACCCTTGTCCAGATGCGCAATCCCGCCCTGATCCCACGGCCTCTCCGGGTAGGTGACCGTGTCTTCCCTGTTGACATTCTGCCACGCGATGTACTGCAGGTCCATGCCAGGAAGGGTGGCCAGTGTTTTGTAAGGGGTATAGTGCTCAGGGTTGATAGCGTAAGGAAAGAGCTCCACCACCGTGGCGCCCCTTGGCAGGAAGAGGGACATCACCAGCTGGGCCCCATGCATGCTGACCAGCATGGATGCGTTGCTGATGAGCCGCACGATGTCGGAAAAGGAGTGCTCCTCCAGAGACACTGTAATGGTTTTCATCTGAAACTCCTGGGCCAGGGCCAGGATTAGTTCTGCCTCATTTAGGATAAGTCTGTTGATGGTCCGGCTGAACAAAACGATGTACTCCTCACTGGAGCTTTCCTCCAAGCTCACGTTCAGCTTCTCCATCATGAACCTGCTGAACTGCCTGATCTCATTCCCAGAAACCAAGATGTTGGCCTTCGGCCCCTGGGGCTGGACAAACCCGTACTGGTACCAAGTGGTGATTTTGGACAGGCCCACGTATGCCTTAGTAAAGCAGAGGAGCCTGCCCAAGGTTTTAAGCTGCTCCCTGAGGAGCGGCTGCTTGTTACTCAGTAACTTGTACAGGTCGAAGTGAACACCTTCGCTCCAGCCCTCCATGAAGAAGAGCCGTGCCTCCGGATCCAAATCGGGAAACTGCCGCATGGTGTAATAGATGGGGAGGAGGTCATCGTGGAAGATGTGCATCAAGTTGTCCGGGTTGAACCTGTTAGTGATGAGCGCTACGTCGGGCACGAAGACCGGCTTTGGCATGAATTTCAGCGCGGCAGCTGGCAGCTCCACGAAGTTGAAGTACTGCGTGTTGTGGTCTTCAACCGAGGAGAGGTCGAGCAGCGCGGGCTGGAACCTGCGGGAGCCCAGGTTGGGCAGCATGACCGAAGCATTGCTGTGGAAATAGATGAACTCCTCGGCCTCGGTGGAGTAGCAGAGGGACTGGAAGCGGCAGATGCGGTCGGTGTGCATCCTGCCCGTGCACACCATGGTGGTGCCGCCCTCCAGCAGCGCCTCGAGGGCCGCGCCGTAGTCGAGCTGCACGTGCGAGCGCTCGCGGGCCTGCCGCGCCAGCAGCAGCTCCTCCTCGAGCCCGGAGGCATGCTCGCGCAGCCTGACGTACCTCCAGAGCGCGGTGGCGAGCGCGGACACCAGCAGCGCGTTGAACACCGCCGCTATGTTCATCCTGCCCTCAGCTCCTAGCGGGGCGACAGGCGGGCAAGGCGGCGGCGAGGGAACACATCGTCGAGGCCCCGCGACATGGCCAAGGCAAAGAGCTGTGGAAAACAGAACAGGAAAGGCACCATGTAAATGTCATGTTTACAGCCCCAACATAAACCGCGTTTCATGGAGCGCTCCAGAGAGTTTGGGCTTTTTTTCCCCCACATTCTTTCTCTCCCAGAGAATCAGGAAAAGGAAGAGAGAATGCTAAAGCACTAGCCAAAACTGTTAAAAAAGTAAAGCAAACAGAACTACGAGCTGCTCTACAGAAAGGCTGCCTCGCTCATTTTCACCTCTGCTATTCAGGAGAAGAAACATAAGTTCAAGAATGATCTCCAAGAGGCTTTGACAGTAAATCTGGTATCCCCCTGGGGCTTTGGCGCTCTCTGTCTTCTGCACATCAGTCCAGCAGCAAGAGGAGCGACAGCCTTGAAACCACTGGGCCACGCAAACTCCCTTTCTGGAGCTCCTGTAGACTTTTTGCACGACCGCACGTATCCAAACTCCACCTCTTGTCCTCACTGCAAGGACACCAGTGCAAGATGCCAGTACAGACTTTATTATGCTCCACTGCAATATGAAAAGCAAAATATTCAACATGGATTTATTAATTTAGGAGGGTTTGTGGATCTACGGACTGTCCTTTGGGGAGATTCCCAAACCACTCTACTATCTTGGCAGAATCCTGGACGAGAGGTTGGAGCTTCTATGACCTTCCAGAGAAGACAGCTGTAGGGGAGACAAGACAACTCCTCCTTTTACTTGGAGAACCAATGTCTTGTTAAAATCTGACTTGCATCAACACAGCCAAGTGTGAAGAAAGCACATTCCAAGCATTTCCAGCCATGGTTTCTTCCCATTGCATCTTAAGAGTCCCTTGTGCTTCTCCAAAGCCTCCCCCTTACTTTTTCTGTTATAAGGGAGATCCTGCCTCCATTTCTTTCCATATCGAAACACTATTGGTTTATACCAGAGTATTGACTATATTTTCCACTGTGAGCTTCACCTGAGGTATTGATTCACCTGCTGTGTTTATGGGCTCCAGAGTTTGTATTACGTATCAAGGCTCACTGTCAGGCTGTAAATAACTGCCTCCAGGACTCATGGGAAGCTCCTGGAAGAGCAATTCCTGACTGGTACATTACCAATCTGACTATTTCTAATAGTGTTTTTCAAAGGCAGCACTTTAAACTCTTCAATGCAAGTTTGGTGATAGAAAAAGCCAGCACGGTCTCAAGCACATGCTCCAACAACCCAAGCAATGGATCCATTGGCATTTTAACCCACAGACCCTGGTTCTTACACACCGAAGTGGAGGAAGACAACACAAAAGTTTACAGCAAATGCAAACAGCTTCCCATCTGCCAAGGAAGCTCTTCTTGAAAAGAGATATTGCAGCTGCAAAGCTCGATCCTGCAAGCTGGTCCACATGGCTTGGAATGGAAGGGAAAACCACCCATGGATCTGGTGAAGTCAGAAGGGACCCCTGAGGGGTGCAGGATGCCTACAGCTTGAGGGAGGAACTGTGGGTACCTGGAGACTGAACACACACAGCACAGCACCGAGCCCTGGTTGTGCCACTCGCATTGAGACAGTCTTTGGGGACCTGAACAGCAAAGTCTTTTCCATTTTGGAGTGGATTTAGTAAGGACAGAAGTGAGGTCCAGCTCCTTTGGCAGATGGTCTGAAAAACTACCTCATTTAGCTACTCCTGAAAAGCAAATTAAGAAAGCACTATTCTTGCTTCATAAGTAGAGGAAAAAAAAGGTAGGAAGGGACCCAGAGTGTGCTTTGATGACCAGGGCAAGATCAGCTCTCCCTAAACACACCTAGAAGATGTTCAACTACCTTATTCTTCATCTCTTCGACTAGTCTCTGGCAACAAAAATGTAAAGAACTAGGATAAAGTTCTTCCTATCCCTCAGCCTTCATCTCCTCTGCAGCAAGTTAAATCTGTTCCTGGCTCAGGCACTACAGATGCATGGACCTGCAGAAACAAACAAGGGCTCCCAATCCCAAGGGCATCAACTCCCAACCCTTTCTTCTCCAGAATAGGGCTTCACAGCTGATCCAAAGGAGTAAAATCATCTTGTCCTTTTACCATCCTGGTACGGGAATGCAGGGAGGTGTTCTGAAAGCATTAGAGGCCAGCAGCCTTTACCCACCCTTGCTAGCACCTGTATTTCAAGGGTGTAGCCCACCCCAAATCCCTTGAGCCGTAGTGGCTCCCTTGGAAAACAGCCAGCTCTAACATTTCACTCTGGCCCACGCATTCTCTCCCCTCCACTTCCGAGGGAAGAGCATTAAGAGCCTCTGAGAAAAGCCCCAGCCCCACTGGACAAGCAGCCCTCATGGATGGAGCCCATGCTCAGAGGTCAGCAATTTCCACTCCCACCCTTGCTGCAGCAGTGGGGCCTGGTAAGTGGCTAATGAACACCACTTTTTAACACAAATCACCCGTAGGACCCTCCTCTCCCGGTGCAGCTCTGTCATTTCCTTGCACTTAGCTGAAGTGTACGCGCTTTCTCCCACCAAGTATCGGGAATGAATGCTGAAAGCCAGCAACGCGAAACGAATCCATCTTCACTCCTGCTCCTGGACGCCAAGTTGTAAATCCTGGCTCGTGCTGCTTGGCCTAGAGCTGCCTTTGATGGAAGTGACCAGAGGAACCTGGAGGGGAACGTGGTGCCCAGGCAGAACCGAGAAGAATTTCACAGGTACTTGAGGAGCAGCCTTGTATCTTTGCCCATTTTATTTTATTTTCTCCCACATTTTACTTTATTTTATAAATTTGATGCTTGCAGGGAACACAATCCATAGAGAACTACAATGTTTGGTCTCCCACAGAGTGGCAGAACACAAGATAGTGAAGCTGTCCAGCTGGTCTGCACTTACACACACAGGAGAGGCTGCACTTACACACACAGACAAGGGGAAGCGATCACCCTCCGTGTCCCCTGGTCCCTCAACCCTCAAGGACCGCAGCCACTGAGTGCTGCCAGCAGCAGTATTCCTGGGGCAGGGAAGCTCACCCAAGGGCAGCAGGAGGCACTGGAATAAGCACAAGCATTCCAGGCTTCTGCTCAAAGAGATGCCCCAATGAAAAGCAAGTGTTCCCAAAACTCCTTCCACAAAACAGGTCTAGAGCTGCCACAGTTTTTGCCCTCCATGCTACTCCTTATTACATATGGGCCAGCAGCTGGGCCATTCACACCTTCAGCTGCCCAGAGAGCCTCCCCTTCCACATCACACTTGTCCATCCTCTCCGTTCCCAGGACACCAGCATCACCAAGGGGAACTCAACACCACGTCAGGGCAGGGGTAGCTCAAACCTGGTGAGCCGGCAAGCAGAGCGAGGCTGTTGCTCGTCTCTTGTTTGCGGGTAGAGGACGGCAGCGTGGGTGGATGGGGGAGATGAACCTAGAGCACCAGGCAGTATGCATAACAGGCCTCGGACTCATTTAAGAGATTAATTTTCTTGTTGTTCATTTTCTAATTATGAAGTTAGGGCAGGATGAGTCACTATCATGGAGCTATTAATACGATAGACACTTTTTTAAAAGCCTCTTCTCCAATTAGAGAGTTAGGCTCTAGGTAAGGATTTGGGAGAAGGCTACACACTCGCCCCGCCAGGAGCACGCCAGGCACACACGCAGCAGCCAGGGCCGCAGAGGGGCACCAGAGGCTCTGCGAGAGCTTCGTCTGCAGGAGGAGCACGGTCAGCAGGAGGAAGGAGAGGGGTCAGCCTCCTGGAGAAGGCAAGGGGAGAAGTGCTGGCCTGGGGCTCACGCCAGCACAGGCAGCACACGCAGCTCTGGCTCACGCCGGCGCCTCCCCAGCTCCATCAGCACGGGGCATCCGAGCCCAATCCGCTCGGACACAGCCACGCTCGGAAAAGGCCCCTCGCCCAGGGAAAGGGTGAGAGCAGCTCCTCCTTTGCTGGAGACACTTTTCCTGGCAGGAATTATCACTCCACACACCTTGCTTGGCTGGCTTCCCAGGCTGACTTTCCAGGACTGGCACTGGAGAAGCTTGGAGAGCAAAGATGACATTCAGCATTCCCTCTGCAAAACGTCCCTTCTCCCACCCTGATGCAGGAGTTTTAGCTAAAGTTGCAGTACGTGTAATATACTCAGGAGTTTTAAATCCGTACTTCAATTATATTCAAAGCTGAGGCTGCTAGAAGGCAGCTTTCCAGGTCAGAAGGGACAGAGTGGGTCTGGGATTTAGCAGCCAGTAATTCTGGTTATTCACCATCTTATTCACCGTACTTGTTTAATGAGATGCACAGCCCTTTCACAGCCCCTGTCACAGGAAAGACAAGAATGGCACACTGCATGTCTGAAGTACTGAACATTTTCTTGGTAAGCAGTCAAGCATTGACTTTTTAAACAGTAAAAGAGTAGATTCTTGAAGGGAACAAACCCAGGAATAAAAGCAACAAATACTATTAATGAGGCCTGATACGGGAAGGAAATATGAGATAAAGGAGGATACATTAATTCGGCTGTCTCAACTGGCATAAGCACAGGACTTCATTTGGAAAAATAATCAAAATGTAATATGAGAATTTAAATTTTTTTTTTTCCACGAAATCCTTGGGTATCTATTGACATTTGCAATCAAAGCAGGCTTACCTTTAGTTTTCACTGTTTAGCAAAAGACTGGGACAGAAAGCAGCATACAGTGTAAGGTTTGCAAAAATGAGACTGCAAACAAGAAGACCCTGTGCAAAGGTCCCTACTGCAGCATACCCTCACCCATGAGAAAGAAAAATACTAGCAGCTCCTCAAAACCTACGAGTTGCACTTATGGATGGAAAATCTAGTTTGCTCCCACTCCGCTTGTTAATTTTGGTCATTAAGAGCTGGGAAAGGAATAGCTCCAACCTGACCTGCAGGAACCTTTAACTTGGTGTTTGTTGATACTGCTGTCTTAGCCTGCGAAAGAACAATTAAAAAAATAACAAATTCCAACACTAAGCAATCAAAATTAATGAATCAAGAAATTGGTTTAAAGGCATGAATGAGAATGAAATACAGACCTTAACAGTAAAGGAAGGACTCTAAGACCTCCTCTCCACCTAGAATGAGGTGAAGTACTAAACTCTTCCGCTCAAAACGAAACGTAACACTAATTTGCAGAAAATTCCCTTAAATAAGACATTCTTCTGATGAAGATTAACAAGCCTGGAAGATTTAAGAAAAACAAGGTAAAGAGAAAAACAGTCTTACTCTCAGTGGCCAAATCTTCTGACAATCCCAGACCTGAGGAAAATTCAAGGTACATGGGGCAGGGGAAGAACCATGGCTGGACAGAGTGAAAACTTAATAGACAAAGAGTTAATTCCAGCTGATTTTCCTTCATCTGAGTATCCCAGTGCAAACTATCAGATTATTTTGGTATAACCACATTGGTCGTATCAGTAAGAACCTATACAGCCCTTCCTCTTGCCAGGCTTGCTTTTCGTCTACTAGCAAGACACCTTCAGCACATCTTGCACAAGGAATGAAAACGTGAGGCATAAGGCAGCTGCTTCCTGTGGTCTCCCTAAAGCACAGCAGGAATAGGGGTGGCTGCAGGAAAAAATCACTAATTCTGCAGAAGTGCATTTAAAAGAATATGATGTGAAACCCAGAAAGCACCAAACATGATGAGGTTCAGCCTCTCCAGCTATGCTTTGGGGCTGTAGCTGCAATTTGCTGTTTCTCTGTGTTTTATGCACCCTTTCTCTCCTCAGGCAGGGAGAGTGCCTGAATTATTCGGGTATTGGGACTGGTACTTAGTAGCTTTCGCAGCCTGAGCTTCCCCCATTCTGCTTCAGCAGGGGGCTGGAAGCCGTTTCCGTGTGCTAGAAATTTTAAGCAGGAACCAAAAACCTTCAGAGCGCAGCACAGCCAATAAAAACAGCAAACTCCCCTTCTTAGCTCCCATGAGCTCCACATTATCATGTTTTTAGGGGAGAGTTAAGAAAAATCCCAAATCAGCAACTATGCAAAACATAGTTCTGGAAAACACAGAATTTAGCCCAAATCAAAAATGTTTTCCAAATGAGATTTTTGTTCAAAAGTGATAGAACGAACCAGGCGCCAGACAAAGAGGGACTACAAAAACCTGAGATTTATAAATGAACTACTGACCTCCTTCCCTTGCATGCACAGCCCCAGAGGAAACATTCAGCATGAAGTGTGTGCGCTTGGGGTGTGGGGGAAAGAAGACAGTCAAAAAACACACACTAACAATCCCAAGCAGTGACCGCTGCAGCTGGGGGAGCCCCCGAAACCGAATCCCGAGCCTTATGTGATCAGCACAGCAAGCAGAGCACAGTCACAATATCCCCCACTGAGCCCGTTAACTCAGAGCCTCCGCAACGTTTTTCCTCTCGGAAGCGCTGTCCCCGGCAGACGAGCGTTTCGGCACATGCATGCGTACCTGGTGCTGCTAAAGGAAAGGAGATGCTGCCCAGCGCCTCTCTTGCACAGCAGAGGAAAAATAGCGAGACGACGACCCCTCAAAGCCGTGCTTTGCAGGGGAATGAACACTCCCTCCAGCCGCCCCCCTGCCCCATCACGGCAGGGAACACAAAGGGCCGTATGGTACTGGAGGGCTCTCCAAGCGAGCGGAGCGGCAGCCGGGTACCACCCGCAGCGGGGCCACCTCTCCGGGCAGCTCCGAGCATGCTCCGTCCGCCGGCCTCCATGCGGGATCCGTGCTGCAGCGCTCCCGCAAAGGCGCCCAGCGGCCCCGGGGACACGCGGGAGGCTGCCGGGGCAGGGGGGGCAGATTTCAGAGAGGCTGCTTTAGGTGTCGCCAACGCAGCCAGGGTATCGCACCAAACAACACAGCGACGGGAGAAAAAAGCAGAAAACCTGCCCTTGCCAGCGGCCAGGAAGCCATTCCGTGTGCTTGCCAGCAGATCCACAGCCCCTTCCCTGGAGGGGATGTCCTGTCCAGCTTAGTCTCCAACAAGGCTGGGGGCATCTTCCTTCAGAGAGCCAGGGGACCACAGTTTTAAAATGATCTCTTGCAGGGGAAGTGAAACACAAGGGCACAAGAACTACCTGGTGCTTGCAGGTGCCTATCTGCTGGCATTCAAGCCCAAGGTCACGACAGCCACAGCACCTCACCCCAATGGAGCTGTGGCGATCCAGCACGGTGACTGCTTCGTCACCAGCAAGGTGACAAAGCAGGGGACACCAACTAGCAACATTTCTAGCTCTGATCCTGCACCTACATCTAAATACAGAGTTAGAAAAGCAGGGGTCCCATTCTGCCCTCACACTCATCCACTGCCTGACGGCAGAACGGAGCATCCCTGCACATGGGGCTACTGCAGGCACCAGCTCCCAGCCCTGCTGGGACACCCCAGCAGAGATGACTTGTCTCTGTATTTGCTGGGTACATCTTGGTAATCATCTCTGATGCTCTTTCCCTTTAAGTGAGACTTAATAGGTGAAGTAAGAACAATGGAAAAGAGTTTTCAGCACATGGTGCATGCACATGTCTGTGCAGGTGCTCTCAGATGAAAAGTAACCTCCTTACATAAGGAAAACAGAAATACACTTGGGTTGTTGTTCACGGCAAGAATTATCCTCACTGTCAACACAAAGTTGTACAAAGTCCTGGCTCTGCCTTAGAAAATGCAGTTGGGTAAAATATGGAGTATTCAAAACTCCCAGCCAGGAGTGTTTGGCAGGGTTGTGGTGCAGAGTACAAGCCCTCTAGCCCAAATACAGCCCCAGCATCCTCAGAGCCAAGGAACACGGCTTCTTAGAAATGTAGTAGTACCACAGTACCGATAACCCCCAGTTTCCGAGTACATAAGGATGATCAGCTGATGGAAACAAGGAACAACCCCCAATAATGTTCTTCAAAACCAACAAAAGGTTCTTCCAATAGAAGATGAAGAAACAGAATGGTTGTATCTACTAAACTAGGGCATCACAGAAATAAAACAGACATTTTCTCATCTGCTCCGGAGTGTTGCTTCTCTACCTCTGCCTTCTCTGTACAGAACAAGAGAAAAAGTCTTGGCCACACTGGGAACATGAAAAGACCTGAAGAAGAAGGGGCCAAGGAGCCACCTAGCTCAGTGTCACCTCCTCACACCAGCTCAAGGCAGGCTTTTAATTCAGGGTGAGCTTATGACCACCCTTCTCCCGCGAGAATGAGGCTGGTTGGTCACAGCTACACAGGGCAAGTACCGAAAACCAAGGGTGGACAGAAGAGATCCTCTCTCTGGCAGACCCATCCGGTGTCCCCAGCCTCTCCTTGGGAACTAAGAGCATCCAGGCACCAGTTTCTTTATAGTTCATCTCGTCACCTTCCAGCCCCCGTGAATGCAAAGCTTGGAACAAGCCAAACACTTTCCACCCAAGCTTTGCAAGCTGAGAAGTAGCCTTAGACAGTAACTCGGATAAACAGTTCCCTGAGGTGAAGCCACCTTGACTTTGCATGTCCTGCATGCTCCAAGCCTCACTGCGGGACAGAGCACGCCAATAGGAATGTTCTCACCGACTCCATGGATCTGCAACTCAGCATTCACCACTTCAGCAGGAGCCCTGGTAGCCCAATGAGGCCTCTCTGGGCTCATCTTAGTTATGCTTTGATTTTAATAGCAGGAAAAAAATCAACATATACAGTGTGGTCTTTTATTTACAAATCAGCCCCTTGTCTATCTATGCACACAGATTTCAACACGTACAATTTATGTCATCAAGCAGCAGTAGACAAGTTTAACTCCAGTTATGGGAAGAGACCTCTCTACTCAGTCTGCCATGCCAGGGACATCTTACGCACAAAGCAACTAAACTGGACACTTATTTCATTAAAGGAAAAAAAACACAACAATTCTGAAATAATAACTGTCTGCCTATCACTGCCTACTGCACTGTAACACACTAAAGTGTGACAGCCCCAGGCTCTTCCAAATCATCAGCACCACCAGCCTCCTATGAGTCAGTTCTGAGCCAAGACAACCTATTCAAACCTCACTAAGAGTTTGATAAATATTTAATTTGCCTCATAAAATTGCAACTTCCAAGAATGGCACCACAAAAGAAAAGCAGTTAGCATTTTGGAACTCCTTAAAAGCAGCACAGCATAAATAAAATTCATCAGGCTGGCAAAGATGTCTGAAAAGGCTCCTCTTGGTTTAGGACTAACAAACAGCAGGTAAATTATTATTTACTCAATCTTTGCCTAGTACGTATACGTTGCAGGGGTGCCTGCGTCACTGAGTTACAGCATTTATTATTTATAGACCTGGAAGTGCACTCCATAAGAGACTGTTCTTCCCGCAGTGCTTTTCAACCAAAAGCATGGCTCAGTTTATGAAGAGAACACAAAAAAATTCATACCTGAAATTACAAAAAAGAAAATCCATCCTTATACTAATAAACTATATTGAGAGACAACATATTGGGTTTCTACACACCTAGAAAACCTGGGAGGATGACATTTTCATCCACAGAAGCTAACATAAAAACCATAAGGACCAAAACTTCAGCTGCACACTGACTACTCCTAAGCAAAGGCTCCTGTTTTTCTACAAAGAGGAAGGGACTTTTTGAGGAGTATCTCAATGGCCAAATACCACTTTGCTCAGCTGCTTCAAACAACACATACCATGAGATTTAAAAGAGATCTAGGACATAAATTTCACATAAGCACCAAGCACCATCAAGGGGACTGGCATGAGAGATGTGCCTGCTAGAATCTACACAATGCTTTTGGTGGCTGCCTGGTCACAAGCCACATGTCTCCCAATTTCCATTTTGCTTTCAGTAACGTCAGTGGGACAACACAGACGAACCTGGATTTGGAGGCTGTCAACATGGACCATGAGGTTAGTTTTGAAGGAAATCAGGGTGCTGCTGAAGAAAAGGAGCCCCTTCTTCCCATCTTTTGAGACTAACAGGGTAGGCATAACCAGTAAGTCTCTCATAAGCCTCTCTAAAGAAATGCAGCAAAAGCTCTTCAAGGGAAGAACATTATTGAATGAGAGCATCTTGAATAGGGGCAAGGTAAGTAAGAGAAGAGAAACAACAGAAATACAAGTTGTCTTCATGCTAAACAAGAGGATTCTCCAGCATTTGATGGATTTGTAGGGGTGAAGAGCTATCAAGCACATTGGAGTACCTGAAGGAGAGGGGTTAAGATCTCCAGGCATTTCCTTGTCTTCACGGATTATGCATCCACCTGTGAGCAGGCTGCAGCCGTTCCTTACTGATAAGAGCAGCTCTGTTTCCATGCAGGATTATAGCGGGATTGCTCCCCATAGATGCCTTTGCTCTAAGCCTCTGCTTTCTGTTCTGCTCAGGGGTTTTGTGCTTTCCTACCAACCCTGTGGGACTAAAAAGCACAAAGCCGAGTCCAAATACTTCATGACAAGAGCTCCACGAGGAGGCAGCAGCAACATCCACAGACTTGATCAAAACAGCAGTTTCAATCCAAGCTGGAACGGGTGCTTCAATGAGCCAGCCTCTTGAAATGCCTGGAGGAGACGAGCACTGCAGCGTGACAGAAACATAGTTCAGAGCCAAGGAAAATAATCTAAATTGAGTCACGGACATAAAGTTTTACTACCATTTTGGGTCCCCCAAATTTACAAGCAGGTAAGTTATTGCTCACAATACCCCCCATTGGGCACATCTGTATATTGTAGCTTGCCATTTTAAAGGGATGCAGGCACCATACACCCCAAGCACTGATATAATAGTGCGATTTAAAAATTCATAAGAGTACAGTATTACTGGTCATCCCACCTCTGGTGTAAGCAGTCAGACTGATGCTAAGGGAGCATAAAACAACCCTGTTCTGGGTTCGTAGCGTATCCATGGGCTGCTAACGCTCACAAGCAGATTCAGAGCAGCGCAAAGGCTAACTACTCCAGCATGTGTTGTTGTAAGGGATGCTGCAGGAGGAGGAGAGGCTTTGCAACACGATCACCTTCCCCAGCTTCTAGGTGAAGCCCTGCACGCGATGGGGAAAGTGTGATGAATACACCAAGTTAGCTGCACCAAACCATGCCAGGCCTGCCAGGTGTCACAGGCAGCAATTCAGAGCTCATTAGCAAGGAGGAACTACCTCTGGCCCTTGGCAGTCTGGAAATTCATGGAAGGACTATTGCATCCAGGTTTATTTAACAAGGGCAGAGTAGCGAGATGATGAGGCTTCAGAGCTGATTAGAGTTCTTCTGTTTGTGTTAAGACTTGCTGTTGCATTTATCTGAAGAACAATTAAAAATAAGGTGGTTCAATTTTGCCCCCTAAATAAGTTTAGTAAATCAATTTGGGGAAAAAATGTCATTCTCCTATAGTCTGACTTCTCACTCCATCTCTCTAGATGTTTCAGCAGCCTCTGAACCAGCTGATCTGGCATTGATTACGAAATTCAAGAGCATGAAAGCATGAGAGAAAGAGGCAGAAAGAGCCTGTTGGGAGGCAAACATCTGAAAATATGCCGAGAAAGCTGCAATTCACTGGGGCTCATTGGCAGCAAGAGCTTCCTCACCTAACCCTGCCTCAGCTCATAGCTGTTACCTTCTGCTCTGTGGGCAAGGGCTGCTACCTCTTCAGAGTGAAATCCCAAATTTTTGGGAGTGGGAATCTCTAAAAATAATCCAAGGGTGATCTGGCTATCACTCCAAGAAGAGGAACAGAGGCCTCATAAGGCAAACGTTTTTGAAATGAGTCTCACTTCCAAATATCTGCCCTCACTCTTTATATAAGGCTCTAGATCTACCCAAGACAGCACGGGTTGGAGTCCTCTCACAAGGCAGCCGTAGTAAAACCCCATCAGTGACATCATCAGAGGAGACAGTTCCTGTGACCTTGGAGAAAAGAAAGGACTCAAATAACACACATCTGTTGGTCCAGGCAGACTCATCCCAAAAGCCGAGAGGTGGGAGGATGCACAACCCAGGTGCATCCTTCCTGCAATGTTTTTAAAATATATCCTCAGAAACCTTCTTCCCACATAATGGGGTTAAAGCTGTAGCCACAAGAAGCTTCTCCAGCTTTCCTATGAAGGCTCAGTCTGCACCTGTATTAATGCAGCAAGTACCTGAAAGGGCAAACCAACCAAGTTAAAGGCTGAAGACTGCTAGAAAAATAGCCATTGTGCCCAGTGATTTAAGATATACAAAATGCACACTATTTTTTAGTATTACAATGACAAAATATACTAAAACAAAAAAAAAATCTTGACTTATACATTATATAATACTCATAATTTATTTGAATACATTTAATGCTTAAACACAAGCATGCATTTAACAACCCAGTGTTTCCATGGGTTACTGACATACACATAAATTTAGCCAGGACTAAAGAGCTTTTTGAGTAATGACTCGACTTTGACTTCTGGGCTAAATTTGCGCTTAAAATATAAATGTGTGTATGTATATATGAATACTATATAATTCATATAAAAGATTACACTTAATATAGACTATATATTGCTCTCAAGTTTATACATGCATTAAAAATGATTAATGGGTGACTTTAAATGTATAAAGAAATTAATTTCAATAAGCTGCTACCTTTGCAGCTTTAGTTTTACACCTGTGACACAACTGTTAACAGAGCCAGAAGCCAAGGAGCTGTGAAGCCATAAATATAAGCTTATGTGAAGTTATCCCAGATAATCTTAGAGAAGAGGGGAAGGGGACAGTAACTCCAGCCTAATTTTCTATTAACTCTCAGGTCTCGGCATGAACACAAGTAACAACCTAAGCAGCAAAGAACAAGCAGCCAGAAGCAAGAAGCAGGGATAAGAACAAAACATTAAAAGCAATCAGCTCCAAGTGCCCTAGCCTAGCTAAAGGCAGTAAAAACTCTCATGCACAGGAAACCACCCCACCTCCTCCAAATGAATCAGGTCAAGCAGTGTTAGTGCTGTTAGTGGCTGCTGTGGCGTGACGTCAGCGAGCCTCTCAGGAAGGACAGCGTGTTTCAGCCACGTGCTTTGAGTTCAGGTAACCTATTTTTCCAGGTATTTCTGTCCTTCCTTTCACAAGGAGGAAAATACACTGCAAATTAATCTTTGGGCAGCTTTTTGGCTTGCATCTGTCGCCCTTGGCCTCATCTGTTGAGGCTGAAGAAGGGGCTCAACAGCAACTGCCTTGTGCATCAGACTGTGGCCATCTTCTAGCTAAACTTGATTACTTGCTCGCAAGCAGGCAGAGGTAAAACCCCATCACATCCAGGAAGTCTTTCACATAAACCACCCCTTTCCAGGAGACAGAGCACAAACCTCACCTCAAAACTGAGGGAAACTTTCTGTGGGCACAAGAAGAGCTCAAAGGCTGCAAGTTCCCTTAGGGTGCTTACAATTCCATGCTACTTCACACAAACTCTGTTTAGGTATTTCGTTGGTCAGCAGTCATCCAAAATTAAGTTTAAAACTCCATATGGGCTTCTATGCTTAAAACAAAACCAGAAACCATTCAGTTCTGTCCCCCTTTCAGAACAGACTTTCACACCAACATGCCTCTGAACAGAACTGAACTGCTGTCAAGAATAAGCATTATTGAGAGAATAGCATGAAAAATTGGGCCCTAAAACACTACAGGTAAAGTTTTAGCACCAAAATCAATGCAAGTCTCACAGCATGACCTTGAGAAGCAAGTTAAAAAATAGCAAAAACACCCTAAGCAAGCTGAATTTTAGAAGGTAGAAAGTTCTTAAATGGGAGAATAAAGCTGCAGAGTTTGCTTATTGCCCTGCCAGTGTTCACACAGGTCTTCATAAAGCAACCTTTTAAAACCAATATGGGCTGCTGACACCGTGTCAGGGGACACAAGAGGAACAAGAGATTTATCCATGTGCAAGCCCCACTTGATAGAGGAGGACAATTAGGAAACAAATTGCAAGTCCCTGGCCTTGTGCAAGGCCCTGGCCCTGCATCTAGCCTGCTCCATGCTGACGGAAGAGATGGTCCCCTGAAGCAGAAGCAACCTAGGCCAAGTTTACATAGGCAGAACATTCTCCTAACCCGACAAGAATTTCCAGCCTAGGATCCAAACCCTGCAACTCAGCTGCTCTTTGCTTCTTGAGTAACAAAGGCAGATGCTACTTTGGAGATATCTCTTCATGGTAATTACAAGATAACAGTTTAAACCAGAGAGGCACTGGCCTGATGTGATCTCAAGAGCAAAATAAAAGTATAAGTGAATTGTAAAGGCAAAGCAGTAACCTGAGACCTTCACTTCTACATCACTCCAGTAACACAGAGGAAAGAAAATTAATACCACACACAAAGAAACCTTTGTAACCAAAAGATGAAAACATTTTTATTGTGAAATACATTTTCTTAGTTGAACTTAAGCTGGATGAGTCAAAACATCTTCTCACAGATACAAAAGGAATTTTTTTTTTTCTTCAAATAAGCATTTATTTTTCTGTTTTAACCCCCTAGTTCCACATATGCCTTGTTTAATACCAAAATGCCCTTCAGCCTCTGTTCACACACGTGTGGTCTTCACAACACCTGGCCACTGAAGAAGCGGCTCCAGGACCCAACTGTGCAGAAATGCCCAGCTCACAGCAGTTTTCTAAACCTCCGTTTCAATGGCACACAGCAGGGTCAAAGCCAGGAGAGAAGGACACTTGCATGTGTGCCTTGAAAAGTCAAAATATTTTATGATGGCAAGAGGAATGGCACTTGTTTCAGGTGTAAAGCTTGTTCAGCACAGCCTCCTGCAGTTTTGTGAGAGCAAGTACTGGCATCAGAGGCAAGGAAATGGCAATGAAAACTGCAGGCAGGAGGGAAAAAGTCAAGTAAATCTTGCGCGTGCGCGCGCGCATGTGTGTGTGTGTGTGTGTGTGTGTGTGTGTGTGTGTGTGTGTGTGTGAAAAAGCTTTAAGAGTCAAAGGTGCAAATTACAGAGCCCTTCATTTAACAAAGCATTTCTGAGGAAAACGTCCAAGTTAAGTTCCGGTATCCAACTAAGACTCAGGTGTGTTTCTCTCTCAAACACAAACAAAACCAAAAAAGTGAGTACAGAAGAGATAATGCTGAAATAAAGGGAAGCAGGAAAACAAACAGGCAAGAAGGGAAGAGACAGCAAAAAAGATGACACACTTGGTAAGGGAGAGGCAGTAGCAGCATGTGCAGTTCTCGGAGGCTACTCCAGACTGGAGTGGGAGATTAACCTTTTCCTCTGTGTTCAAGCCCCAAGGAATCCCAGCTGCAACCCCGAGACCTCATCGTGTTGCACCAAATAAGCAAAACCACTTGAAGGACAGGGGATTGATAAAAGAATTGCAGTGTCAGCTGCACTGGTGTGGGACCAGGCAGAGGTATAATGCCACGAAAATGAATGATGCTACAAAATCAGTGTATCAGGAAGGCTCGGCTCGACATTTCTCCCTTAAAGACTCAAGGATGCAAGAGCATAACTCAGCAGAAAAAATAAATATTTCCATCTGTACACTCAAACGATGCTTCCCCTCCCAGCTGAAACGCAAGCTCAAATCAAACAGGAACAGCTTTGCACCCTCAGAAGCACACTGAGAGCTAAGAATATGCTGTTTCTTCGGAAGCAAACATGCCAAGGAATTCCAAAGAGCATGAAACATGGCATGAAAATGAGCTAAAATGGAGAAGAGGAAACAAGCAGAGCCAAAAGGAGTGCTTCAGGTACAGAACAACCAGAAAAAGCAGCAGATGAAGAAAAGATGCAGCCCCAGTCTGATCAAAGAAGAGAACCACCAGCAGCCAAAAGAGGAAAAAACCCCCCCTGTAATCCTTATTTTCTCTTTCAAGAAGCTTCTTGGAATGGTTCATTTCTCAGACTAGCAGAGATCAAGACAGTATATGGAAAGAGAGATCTTGTTCCAAAGACATTCTTTACTCTGAGGCAGGTAAAGGGGCTGAATGTAAATTCCTGAGAAGCTTTACAATTTTTCCAATTTGCAAGGGAGGAAAAATTACAGGAAGGTTACAAGCCCTGAGCCATTGATGACTAGCCTGCATGAGCCCAAACTGGGGAGTCGAGGCCAGGAACACCCCAAAGCAACAACCTCTCTGCTTGTCATGAAGCTTTATTCTGGCTGACTGGAAAAGGATCATTTCCCTTTCCCATTGCAACCCAGTAAAGCAGATCAATCCCTCATCTCGTTTTAAGAGCTTTGTGTGCCCCACACAGCAGGCAGACAACATGATGTGGGGAAGAATTAAGCACATGCTTAGCTACCGGTGGGGTGGGCACTGTTAACCAGAGCTGCCTGCAGCCATGGATCTGTATCCTTGTGCACCTGCAGACTTGCCAGGATGTGCAAGTTCTCCTGCTGCCCGGGCCAGAGCAGAGCAGCGCCCTGCATACACACTATAAATACAAGATGCAGAGCACCACATTTATGTACCAGCAAGCCGAGATTTTAAACCAACACATCTGAGTGCTCCCTGACTTTAAAAGACAACAATTCCCTAATTTTTTTTTTAACTGTTTTCTAAATTATACATGGGCTGCAAACCGCTGCAGCCAAATGAATGCTGATGGATTACACTGTGTCCCCAATCAGACCTGGAAGCCTTCTAGCACTTGCTGAAGCATTTGGAGGCCTCCTCCTTGAGAAGCGAGAGGGAAGGGCTGGGAAGTGCAGGGGGAAGGAAAGGCTGCAATTTAAAGAAGTGTGAGAGTGACTACAGAAGGAGAATCACAGACAGGGAAAGACAAAGTGAGCAACCTACTGTCAAAGAGAAAAAAATCAATGGCAAAGCTGAGAGTGGACTACAAACCTCTCAAGTTTAATTCCAGTACCTTAGATGTATTATCTTCCCTAGTTTAAGGTTTACTCATTCTGCTTCCCTTATAGAAATGTCAATCCTAGGCACCATAAATGAAATCTTGCAAATCAAGAGCAATCAAAGTTACATTTTTAAGGCTAACTCTTCCCCTCTCTTCTTTCCCCCAAGCTCCCCCCTTTCCATCTCAGAACTGTCAGTAGTTGTCAGCACACCGTATGAGAAACTCATTTGAACATACAATCTAACTTGACAGGCAATACATCAGAAAACCTAGATGTGACACCCGCAAATTCCACCAGATGGTCCTGGATCACATCCATCCTCTAAAGGAAACAGAAAAACATAATTTTTGAAGAAGAAAAAAATGTTATAGTCAGCATTCCCACCTTTGTCCTATCCATGCTGGGAGAGACACAACAGCTCCATCTCGGCACTCACATTAATGTCCTGGATCCACAGCTCGCACTAAGCTCAGCTTAGTCAAATATATCTTAAATCAGTAAAGCAAGAAGATATGAATCTGAAAGGGTGGACTGAATGAAAGTGAGGAATAAGGTGGTACCATTTTACCAGTCATTTAGCAGGAGAGGACAATGCTTTGAAATTCTTGGGAAATCTGAAAACCTCTCCAGTTGCTGCTGTGGTGGAAGCTAAATCCACTCCCTGCCAGTGCCCAAGCTGCACTCCAAAATTATGACCCAACTACAAAAGGCCTCTTTAGGCCTCAACTGCAGAACCAGTTTCTATGAAAAAAAATGCATTAAGCCTTTAACAAAGGCCCATTTCTAAATGCTAAAATCAACTATTTTCCTTCTCTTTCCTTCTCTTAGGTTCCTTTCATTCTCCTTTGCTAGAAACACCTGCAGAGGGGAATACTCCATTGCACCGGTACAGATTTGAGTGGCTGCTGTGCTTTAAAAAGGTGGACTGGGCTCCAAGGATTAATAATGGAAAAAACTTTTTAACAACAGCTGATAGATACTCACTCACTTGGGTAAGAGCAGTCTGTCTTGGCCCAATCCGTTTTGAAATTATCACCTTTCTTACTCTGCTGCTTTTACTTCACAGTTCTAAAAATCAAAGGTTTACGAAAAAAGAAAAGTCTACGTTGAATAAAGCCTATCACTGTTTTTTCATATAGGTAAGCTTAAAAAGTGTGTTCTGATTCAAACCCAAAACGGACAACACCTTTTTAATGCATGCTTTTTGTTAGCTAAAAATGTTTGATGTAGATTCCAAATTTTTCAAAACAGCAATTTTCTACAGGCAAGAAAAAAAAGAAATAGCTAGACATATAATTGTTTTCTGTAAAAATACTGGAAAACTGAAAGTACAATAATATTATATGCTGAGTGTCACTGGTAAAATGTCACCTCCTACTTTTTTGATACTTAATTATATCTCATTAGCAAAACAATGAAGGCACCGCAAATCAAAGTCCAGCAATCAGCTGTTTATTTTCATTTATTTATAGGCGTTCCTATAGTGCTCATCGCCATAGTAACCAAGAACCTTTCTTTCTTCCCGTTCAAAGGAGAAGCTGCAGCTCAGAAATGTGATTCTTTGATGCTACTGTGCAAATAGCTGCTTATGTCTCCCCTGCTGCAAACACTACTGCAGGTGGCTCCAGTGCAGGAGCAGACCTAAGTCAAAGGCAGGGTAAAAAGACAAAACAAGAGAAAAGAGAGGAGAAAAAAAAAAAAAGAAAAGAAAGAAAAGAAAAGAAGGCAAGAAGCAAGTAAGATAGAAGAGCAAAGGACTGTTGTATGAAAATTCACAGTGTACTGGGTCCTACCAAAAGGCTCCCCAAGGCTTTTTATCCTGTAATAGCATGTGACTGGTACAGGGAACATGGGTCAGTTAATCAAAAGCCATCAGTGAGCTCCCAATTCTTCCTGAGGACACCGGTGAATACTCTTGAACAGGGCTTTCTACAAAGATAGTAGCTTACAAATGAGGCTGTGGAGGTCTTCCTTTTCGAGAGCCTCACATTGACTGCTCTTCTCTTCTGAGCCCCCAGCAATTAGCCCTTAGCAAATTCTCACAGAATTCACAGGCCTTCTCAAGGATGCCATCTTCTCACTAAATATTAAAGAAATGAGTAAGTTAGGACACTGCTTTTGCATACACTGCTATAAAATGAGCTACCAGGTATATCAGGCATTTGCAATTTCTCTCCGATACGCTTTGTATGCCAAGCACACAACTACTTCTCTGATCTTCAGAAAAGATTTAAATTGCTTTCGTGCTGTTCACCTGGTAGCTTCTCACCACCCTATAGAAATGCAGGGTGCATATACACAGACACACACACACATACATGTTTTCTCTCTCACATACACACACATCCTTTCAGACACAACCAAAGGAAGGTAAAGAAGAGACCTTTAGCCCGTTTTCATTTTGCTACATTAGAAAACTTGAGATCAAGACTTCCTCGAGACACAGGTATGTTTCAACTTTGCATTTAATTTGATTCTGTATTTTTCATATGTCTATCCACATGCCTATTCATATGCCTTCCAAATCAATTAAATAAAGATTATCTGTGCCCAAAGCAACCCCATAAACCTTCACACAAGACTAGGGGATATTTTGTGATCTCTCTTTTGACCTGTATTCTACAGATGGCACAAACTGCCTGTTTGACACACAGAAAAGTGACAAGTCCCCAGCATGGAGAAGCACATATTGCCATCAGAACAGCCCGATTCTTCTACAGAAGAGCAGGGGCAGTTGCAGGGAGAAAAAGGCAGAGCACCAGGGCTACAAGGAGGGAAAAGTGTCACCCATTTCCTCAAAACTGCACTGACCCTTCCCACGCCATTCCTAAGCTTTCTGCAAAACCCTTCTGCTTCACGGCTCCCAAAACTGAACTCCGCAGATATCCAGGATGATGAGCAAAGCTACGGGCATCCCACGTGTGTGCAGAGGCAGAATTTTGTCTACACAGCAGACAAAGTCTGATCTGGTCCTAGCTCTGCGGTTCACTCGCTCTCATTTGCAAAATCTTTCCTATGCTCCTTTCTGTCTCCCACTACTTCCTAGACAAACCAGCTCATTCTCTGCCTGGACAGACTCCTGCTGGAAAGGCATTTTAAACAGAAAACAGGTCTTTTGACGGGATAAATCATCCATGGCTCTGTTTATCTGAGCAAAATGATAGCTTCACTAGTGGAGGCTGCCTAGGTGTGCATGTTTTAAAACATCTTCTAAAGACTTGGCTGTGTTAGAGCACAGACCAGATATAAATCTGTTTGGCACTCTGGGGAACAAGAACTGAATGCGGACTGCAGTCACAGGGAACTGCTTAAATACCAACAGCACTTAAAAATGTTGCTTTATAGTCTTCTGTTAGACAAAGAGATGAAGTTGAGAACAAAAAAAAATGGAAGTACCAAATTTTCAGATTATTCAGATGAACTGCAAGGAGTTCGTAGTGCAACGAGACTCAGGAGCTTAGAAACCTCAGTGGAGAGGGAGCTCCATACACTCCATCCATTTTATACATTGCTGAACAGGGAATGGGTTCTAGCTAACTAATCTCTGAACAGTAACCTGGGAGCTAGACCAGATGTTCATGGCATCCTTTGTGCTTTTGGAGAAAAAGCAGCCTGCAAAGCAGGTTTCCTAAATCCAGCCCCCACGTGTGGTATCTAGCAAGTTTACAGAGATGATATGGCAAAATAAGGGTCCGGTTACAGCTGATATGCTTAAGAAGCATTAGACTTGTCCGGGGAATTTCTGAGGAAGGATGTCCACGTTCCAAGGGATGAGAGACAGTTCTCAGCTAAGCCAGGGCTCGATCTAACATCTATCAGCTGAGCTGATTGGGTCTATCGGTTGAACAGGTCTATCAATTGAGTTGTTTCAGGTTTTGAGATCACTGTTAAAAGAGATGCCATTGTTTTAATATCAAAGTCAACAGAGTCGTCTGAATCAGCAGTCAGTAAAAAAAAGTCAGCATTTGTCAATAATTATCCAACTACGGCAGTGGTGTGAAAACACCAATATGTTCCCTCGCATTTACCAGTTGTTCAGACACAGCCAGGATCGTCATCACCAGGAAAGATCATCTCTCTTTGCTAACAGCAGCGCCAAAAAAAGATGCAGCAGCCATTATAATCTCAGTAACACATTTAAGCACTGAGCAATCAAACAGGGGAGAGAGGCAAGCAAGAGAACACAGCACTCCCGAAAAGCAGCACGCGGGAAGCCTGGGACCTGCTACAACCACAGGCACGACAAACAGCAGCACAGACAGATGCGGCTCCAACTTTCCCACCACGCTTAGTCAGCAGGCAGTAATTAAAGGGGGGAGAAGCTGTAATTCGGCATCTGCACCCCCTGGAGCCCGATCCGTAAGGGCAGGGAAGCGCTCAAAGCGGAAAACTGGTGCCCAGGGGGACTCCCGAGGCACTCGGGCATCGAGGAGAAGCCACCAGGCGAGCCTCATTCCACCTTCGCTCCTCCTGGGAGGCCTTAAACCTGCAGCGCCTTTGACCTCCAGGGAGGCTGTTAGTGATTTAATGGCCCCACGCTTCTGCGGGGCAGACAGCTAGCTGCAGACGCCCAGGCTGAGACCCGCAGCACTCCCTGCATGAGGAAACATTATCCTGTTACTTTAATTGTTTTATTCTGCTTTATTTTTCAGCCCTTCCTGGCCCTCACCGGGGAGTCTTTGCCCGGCTCCTCAGGGGTCTCTCCCTGCGCCCACCTCAGGCACGGGGGCAGCCCCTGCTTCCACACTGCTGCTCAGCAGGGCCACGGCAGCCACACCGCGGGTCAGGAGGGAGCCGTTACATAAAATTAAATTGAAATTAAGATAGAAAATAAAATATCAACAATTTAAAAATATATAAAATCGCGAAATAAAATTATAAAATAAAAAATAAAGCAAATACAATAAAATCACACGCCTGTCACCAAGCTGCCGGTGAGCACGGAACCGCCGCCGCAAACGCCCCTCACTCCGTCCCATTCCCCCCGAACCGATTCCCTCCCCACACCCCCGCGGCGCCCCCCTCCGGCCGCGCGGCGCGGCGCCACCTCACACCTCCTCGCCCGCCGCCGGGCCGCTCCGAGCGCCTCCTCACGGCCTCCCGCCCGCGCCGAGCGCCTCCTCACGGCCTCCCGCCCGCCGGGCCGGGCCGGGC
The DNA here is from genome assembly GCA_003342815.1 of Eudromia elegans. Lineage (NCBI taxonomy): Eukaryota > Metazoa > Chordata > Aves > Tinamiformes > Tinamidae > Eudromia > Eudromia elegans. The sequence goes on from PTEX01000081.1 coordinate 2,389,563, forward strand.
CGCCCCGAGCGCCTCCTCACGGCCTCCCGCCCGCCGCCGCCATCTCCTCCCGCGCCAGCCAGGGCGGCCGCTGTCCGCGAGGGGCCGGGGCGGCGGGGCGGGGGAGGGAGCGCCGGCCTCTCTGCGCAGGCGCGCTGGCGCAAGGCCTTGTGGGGGTTGTAGTTTGTTGGATTCTGCGCCCCCCGCCCCCGCGCGGTTTGTAGAAGCGGGGCTAGGGGTTTTTTGGGGTGTTTTCACGCTGTTTGAGGTCCCGCCTGGCCGCTGTCCCTTCCTCACCCCACACATGCAGCCCCATTCAGCTGTGGGCCTCACCAGTGCCACAAGCACCAGCCCAGGGCACCACGACGCCAGCAAAACCCACCCAACCCCACGAGCAGCATCCGTTCTGCCGTCGCAGGATGCGAGGCACCTCTGTGTTACTCCGATTCCCCACAATATTTCTGCAGCAGAGGAAGTGTCCTCTCACCTTGCCACGGCCACCTGGGCACCCCTTCCCTGCTGGGCCTGTGGCCACAGGGACCAAACATGAGGGGGACCCCACTTACGCCCCCAGGGACTCCAGCTTCAAATTTGCAAGGAAAATACCCCAAACACCCCAAAATAGATGCTGCCTTCACCCGACCACGGTGCTCCCTGCTGTGCAGCAGTTGCAGTCAGCAACACAATGGGTTTTAGCCTTTAGGTTTTAGGCAAGCCAATAGCTTTTAACCTATACAGCAAACATCAGACACCTGAGATCATTTTTTTTTGTCTTAAATTCATCCACCAACTACTGCATTTAAAACAATCCATTGCAAGAAATCCCAGTTACTAAGTTTCTAGGTCTGTGAGTTATAATCCAGTCTTAAGCAGGCTTCCAGATGCCAGATCTGCATCCTTGCAAGTAGACCGGGGTTGCAGAGGAATAAATATCATCAAAATCTCTTTCATTAACCTGTGCTTCAATCAAAAAATCACTATTTATTTCAATGGTGTTTAGAGGTCTCTGTCAATCTCCCCAGGTTGTGGTTAAATATCTCGTCTGGAGGCTAGGTTTTAGCAAACGCCTGTTTCCATATATAATCTACATATATATGTATGTAGATATGTGTATCTATATATGTAGATATGTATAATCTACAGTGCTGCTTTTTTTCCTTTTCATAAAATATTTAATGGTCCAGTCAGCAGAAGAGGCATTGCAGTAATTTGGATCGAGTAGCCAATCACATAACATAGACAATGAATGGCCAAAGACACCGCAGCATAATAATTCAAAAACTATATATATAGAAATGTGTTTGCATGCAATATTCATAGAACTGCAGTGATTTACTATTATGCCTGTTTCAGAATAATTTACAATGGGAAAAGAGCATATTTCAATGAGCCTTTCATGCAAAATAGTTCACTCATTATTCCCGGAGCATCAAGTTTGCAGAGCTGCATGCATTGAAGTGTTATCACCTGCAAGGGGAGCGTCCTGCTTCCTAGGACGTTTTGCAGGGCATGCAAAGGGGAGCAGCCTGTGAGGAGGCTGCTGGCAGGGCTTGCTTCTAGCTGGCTCCTGCGGCATGAGCATGAACCCTTCACCCAGTTCAGGTGAAGGGGATCGGCTTCTTGTGATGGGGAAAGATGGTTTTTGTTTGGCTTCTAATATCTTAAAGACAGAGCATCGGTGAGCAAGGAGAGGAGTTTAATGAGTCATGTGTTCCTCAGATGAAAAAACAGCGAGTATCCATCCACAAGTGAAGCCTATATAACAGCCTGGTATACATTGCTGTGCTGTGTTGCCTCAGCTGTCAGCCTGCCCGTTTAATGCCTCTGCCCTGTGCCGCTTTTCTGCATTTCTCTGCGTGCTGCACGAACAGACATGTGGTGGGCATCTGTACTGAGATCTGTACTGCTAACAGGACCTGCTATGCAGGATCTTTTTAAGCTGTTGTTACCAGGGTCTTGCGGGCACTGAGCCACACAGATACATATATATATATATATTTAATGTCATCTTTTTAAATTTTATTGGAATGGGGGGAAAAATGCAAAAACATTTGTGCGGGGCGTAGTCACAGCTCATTAGAGCTTGCGGGTCAACCAAACAGTGTGGAAAAGAGGAACAATTTTGGACAAGTGCTCGTGATTTGGGTCTTGTGAAAGGTAACGAGCTACGTTCCTGAGCTGTACGGCCATCTGATCATGCTGCCAAAGAGCATGATTTCAGCCAACAACGTCAATGAAACCATTAGGAAATAAAGGCAGAATGTAGCGCTCTGCGCATTTGCTCGGCGTAATGCAAACGCAGATGGAAGAGGCAATAAAAACGGAGGATTTTGAAAGTGCTACATGCCTCAAGCCTCTCTTAGAAATTTATGAAATTCACTAAAGAAATGATGCATATTAATATCGCTCTACCTCAGGTATGCTAATTGGCCTGGATGTGTTGTACACGTTGTTCCCTTCAAAGAGCAAGTCTCATTAAACAGCCTCTGTCTTGGCAAATCCGTGAGGTGAGTCCACTCTCTGGAGTATCTGACAGCTAGTAGGAGCTATGGCATGATGAGGACCTACCCCAATACCATTTTTTTTTTTCAGTCTGATACCAAACACACACACAAGCAGAAAATGAACTAAAAAATCTGCTCTTGCTGCTGAGCAGCATTGGCTCTGAAGGGACTCTCAGAAGGCAGCTGTGATTGCCGTGTTTTCGCTCCCTGAGCCCAAGGACTAGCGAGTTGCTGGTGTTACCAAGGAAGCCTAAGGCTCCTCTCTCTTGACACAGGCATAAGTGCACATGCTATTAAACATGTAAGCAAATACAATGACCGTTCTATAGAAGGAGATACCAAAATAAAACTTTCAAGCATCTCAGTTAAGGCTATAAAGTACTTTAGCAGTGATATTAAGAGAAGAAAATGAGCAGTTACCATTTGTTTAAGAATGTTTTACAGGTAAACTGTGGATGGATTTGAGATATAAGGAATTATCCCTGATAATAGTGTTGTGCAGAGATTCATAGATACTAATTTAAGTAGATGTTCCTCTTAAATACAGGAACGCTTGCACTGATCTAATACCATGACCAAGTGCAAGGCTCCACAATACAAAAAAAAAAGAACACATATTTACTAATGATAGTGAATAAAAATGACAGGGAAATGGAGAGATTCAGTGGCAGTCAGCATCAACAGACATGCCAAAAGCTTGTGAAAGCTCCGTGGTGTGATGAAGTGACTGTCTCATGAAACATTAGCAGCTATCCAAAGCTGGGAAAGTGTGAAAGTCTTGTTGCAGTATAAATTATCTGAGGCACTCGTGCCAATTATAGACTTGCTGTGAGGAAGAGAGACACTGGCAATCATGACAGTAACTATGGTCTGGTGTCGTGTGAATATTCTCAGGCAATTATTCAAATCAATCACTTCTTGCCTAGGTAGGAAAGATTCATCACTCTTAGTACCGCATGTTGTTCAGCAACTGAATTGATGGTGCTTTGCTATTTCTGGTGTTCTGTAATCTGCCCATTTAAAATGACAACACTTGATACATGGAGTCACTGAGGTGGAGAACCGTGCCGTACAAATGGGATACGTGGGCTCAGGCCTGGTGAGCACTGTTATAGAGGTCCCCTAAGGCCTCTCTGCCCTGTGCAGAGCACTGCTAAAGCCTGATGCAGTTTCAGGGGTGCCAGGAGCAATGGCTGGTCCCGCTGGCATCGAGGGCATCGTGGATATGCCTGGGCTGGGCACCTGTAGGACTGACTACTAGTTCCAGAAAAATTATTTTAGAGTAAAAGATGTTACTAAAGATATATAACATATGTATTCACCTAATCACTGCAGTCTAAACTGTAACTAATTGAATTTGCAGAAAACATGATGAATTCTACAGTATGAACAGTGTACTTATGTTTTAATGTACTTTGCTATTTAAGAGTGAACATGTCAATGCATACATTTCCAATCAGAGAAACCACATGAGGGATCGTAACAAGTAAAGTTACCTTATCACTTCTGGTAGAACATCTCATTGCAGGTGGGTGCACCCTTACCAGTATCTGTGGTGAGACTCAACCTGCTTTAGGCTCCATCAGGATAGAAATCTTCATCCAAGCTGACTGCCGTGGCTCCTATATAGTCAGTGGGGAAAGACACCTCTAGAGCTCAGTTCAACATGCCCCAGCCCAGCTGACTACAACAGGTCGGGTTAATCTCCTCTTCCCCACTGGCTGTATTGGCTGTAGGTGAGATGACTAACCTCATCTACAGAGACTTTCATTTGAGCCATCTCTTCCAGGTCACTCATCTGAAATTCTGAGTGACCGCTGATATAGATACTGAGTCAATACACAAGAGAGCAAATTATTTTTTTTCCCTTTTATGAATAAGACTGTCTCCAGCCAGACCTCAAGAAAAAGCGGGAAACATCCAAACCTAAAGCTAAAAACTGCATTTGCAAAATCCTTGCTTCACCCCAGCTGTCCTCCTGATGGATTACTTTCATTTTCACAAATTTGTTAATTGCTCTCATTCAAGCCTATGAGCTCATTTCTGGTGGCTATAAAGAAGACACCGGACTCATTACCACATTCCTGCTCACGGGAGAGAATTTAAATACTTCATTTAAGGAAGAATTCTGCTTCTAATCCCCGGGGAACAAAAAGAAAGAGAGAGAGAGAGAGAGAAATAATATTCTTCCAACTTCTTTTTGCAAATTTTTCACTTCTAAACATACAAGTGAGAAACTGCCTAAGTATTGCTTGCAATGTTGCCTTTCTGCTATAGATACTGTGATCCCCAAATGGGACAGGAGGTAAGTTACAACTGATCCCTCATGCCTGAGTATCAGGGAAGCAATGATGGATCCAACCCATTCCCTGCAGCCCTTTTGCTGGCCAGCAGCCCTTCCAGGTCCTGTCCTTGGAGAAGGCACCAGGCCTCAATGGCAGCAGGCTGGAAGGGTTCAGATCTTCCCTCTCACACTTGTACGAAATGACCAAGAAGCAAATCTTTTCTTTGCATTTCTGCCTCATCTGCTGAGTGTCTGGCTGTGACTGAGCCTTGAAATGGTCTCTTCTGCTTGTCTAGGTGACCTCAATCAAGTCTGGCCAGGATGTAATGTGCCCACTGTGGGTTCTTGCATAGTGCTGCTTGAAAGAGAGACCACTTAGTGCCTGCAAGTTTGCACAGAACCTATTTGAACTGCTCCCCGCACATTATCATCAGCCCTACGTATGGTAAAAGTTGAAGAAAATAGTGAATAATAAACACTAGAACCAGACAAAGGTTGTTTCAGTTTGCGCAGAAATTATGCTCAATTATTAACTAATGTACAGAAATAAATGAAGATAAAAGAAAGACTAAGCTCCACTGCCCTGCAAACACAGGACCTGAGGCTGTAACACGAATTCAGCACCTGCTTATTTACAGGAGAAAGTAGACATCTGCATGAATGTAGAATGTAGGAGGATCTCCGGACTGACACTTCCATGAGCCACTTTATTTATTTACTTTTTTTTTTCTTTGCTTCTTGTAGCCAAACCCGACACTGCTTGGCCGCATGTGCCGGGCACTGGGCTCAGCTCCGTGCGCCCGCCTTGCAGAGGGGCCGAGTGGCCTGCAGGCAGCAGCGGCGGCTCCCCGCTCTCGTGGGGCACCGCGGCGTGTCCCAGCCTTCCCCTTCTGCCTGGGGTGCTCATGGAAACACCATCTCCGGATGCACCCACGCCGCTCCCTGCAGCCATGTGCCCCGTGCACCGCAGCGAGGGCGCGTGGAAGCAGCTGCTTCCCCCTTCTCCCTCATTAAGACATGACATGTCCCACCTCGTTGGTATTATCAAAATTATTTCCACAGGGTCACCTTCTGCATGAGCTGATATTGAAAACCAGGCTCTGCCTTTTGTGCCCGCTTGGCTTTAAAGTGCAGATTTTGAGCGTGTCCTCTCTCCCTGTGCTCTTTATTTTCCACAGACTGCACGGCTGCAGTGGCAGCTCCTATTGACTGCATCAGACATTCAGAAACAGAAATCACAGGCACATCGGCTCATATGATGCTGTGATGAGTGAGGTGGATAATAATAAACACACACAGCACTTCAGGCACCCACTGGGTCTCTATCCATTTTCTTCACAGAAAGCCCGAACAACCTGCTGTGTGCTGCATAAAAAAGGTTATATCAAAAGAACACCTGCACATTAGTGTAGCAATTAGCTTTTACAGTAGCACCCAGTGGTGAAATAGCTCTAATAGTTTTTTTTCTTTTCCCACGTACAAAAGTGATGCATCATTCAAAGAGATGCTTGACGTGCTGATGTCAGGAGTGATGGCTGCTGTGATTCCTCAAATGTTTCACCAAAAACGGTACCTTCCAGGTGAGTTTGGCAAAAAGCATTTGGATTGTTTAAGGCAAAGTGCTGTATTGCTTTATAGAGTGCACTTCCAATTACTGTGCTTCACATGCAAGAATGCTGCCAAGGATGAGTAATTCTTGCACATACAGCACAGTATGTGCTGTATACAGCACAGTAAATATGTAAACTGATACTTCAAAATCGTTTCCTTCATTTGAGCTTGATTTAAATGTGAAAGTCGTCTGCAGCTTTCTAGTATTCTCCAGTCTTTACTACAGGCTTTCTGTATTACCAGCCTGAAAGAAGTCACTGCCATATGGAGAACCAGCACAGCCAAAAGTTACATTCAGCAGCATGAAAAAGAAATAAAAGGTATTTAGAAACCCCAAGTCCTGATGGCCCCAGACAGAGGTTAACCTTAAAAACGTGGGCCATCAGTGTAGTATTTCTTGCAGCATGTTCTTCTACCCAGAGCAAACTGGAATATTTCTGGAGAATGAAATGTTTGGGACTGAGACTCCGGAAAATGAAAGGTATTGGATTATCATGTTTGTCCTGAGGCTGTAATAGAAATCTTGAGTAAGCAGAGCCCAGGCATGAAAATCACATTTTAGCTCAAAGATGAATTTCAATTTTGACTTGAAATCCCCCTCCTCTCAGGGGTCTCAAGGCCACAGTGTGCAAAGAGCCCCTGTAAGGCCTATTTTCAGGGTGTTAGCGGCATGCAGATCCCTCTGGTAGCACCCCCCATACATAAATGAGTTTTATCCAGAACACATGCATAAGCCCATGTCGGAACATTGCTGTAGGTCATGCTGGAAGAAAACTTTATTATTTCCAAAGCCAAAGATTTGTGAGAGAAAATACCAAGAGGAGAAATACCAAGTGCTGAGACCTTTTGAATTTCTTGAGTTAAATGGGGTCTTGGCTCTTTTAAAAACCTGAATGTTACAAAAGTAAAAATTACCAAATTCTAACTTTCTACATGGAACCCTAGAGACATGTTCCCTTCTTTTAATCTAACCTTTTAATCTAATTTTATATTATAATCTAATCTTGTGTTTCTCCTATTCCTTCTTGTGAGACATCATCGCACTTGGCATAGACGAGAAGGGGCACGCAGAGTCCATGCGAGCTGTGAAGGCTTCTGATCCTGCCGATGGGCACATTATAAGAAAAAAGAGTTACTCTACAGATCATTCCTTCAGACAGCTCATGGGTTTAGCAAGCGTGACAGCTACAGTCCCGGTCACTGTGACTTTAGTGCTAGGACCATTAGGTCTGTCGGGGCTGCCCATGGAAGCAGGCTGCTTCTGCAGTGCAAGCTCGTCACGGACATGAAATAAGACATCGTGGGCTGTGCTCCGACAACCACAGGCAATAATGCCCCCTACTGATACTCCAAAAATTCCAGGGAAGAGCAATCCCTCCGTCTGCAAAGGCAGTGAGGCCAGTGCAAGGACCAAGCAGTTTTGAGGAACACAGAGAGGAAGCTTCACACTCCATAGGGTATGGCATGACTCGAGTGTCATCACATATGGGTAGGCAAAGTGGCTCCTTCTAAGTTGGGGTTTGTACAATGCCCAAGTCCTATGGCCAAGCCAGCGGTTATAATCCTGTATAGCCAAATGCTGCCAGCGGAATTCCTGGTACAAATCACTGATTCTAACAGGTTTACAGCAATTCAGAGTGGCCTCCGAAACTTGGATTATGCTTTGTTATGGTGCATTATCATCTATAGAGCAGATGGTTCTGGGGCTTGCTAAGAAAGTGGTTTTAGCTTTCGCATTGCGGATCCGACTGCTTAGGAGCTGGAAAGATTTCCAGCTTGCCCACCACGTTTGCTGTGGCCGTGTGTCGAGGCTACCTCGGGGCGAACGCGCTGGCGCGGATGCTCAGCAACGCCAGCCTTTGGGAAAGCAGCCAGGCGGCCTCGGAGACCGGAAAAGCAAGGGTGGGCTCTACGGCACGCTCCTGGCCGCCTGCCCGCGCACCAGGGCGCCCTTGGAAGCACCTTCGCACCGGGGAAGGCACCCTCCCTCCTCACGTGCACGAACACTGTGAGCTAAAAACCCTCCGTGGTTTCTTGTAGTTTATTGGTGGGATTTATGTGAGCAGAATAGCACGGGGAAGGGTTTTCAAGCGGTTATTCTGCACCCTTTGCTTCCACGCTGATCAAGCCACACGGGTTTGTATCTGGCACCTTGTATGAAAAATAATTTTTTTTCAATGAAAACTATTTGCTTTACAAATATTTACAAACTATAGCCTTTATGATGTATTGCAACTATATCCTCGCATATATAAATACACACATAATACATCTCTGTTTGTTGAATACAGGTATCTCTGGCAGAGAAGGTGATATAAGCAAGTGTAAGCAGAAGTTTGGGATACAAAATGAAGACTGAACAACAATTGGCCCTATTTGCAGTTCCAGACCATATTACGGATTCCTCCCCTCTGCACTGTATAGGGGCATATATTATAAAATCTTCTCTATTCTGTCTCTGAAAATATTACTTTTTAAATTTTTTTTTTCAATTCCTTAATGCAAGGTCGGCCACGTAGTCGCCAGGGCAGGACCTGTCCCCACTCCGGGTCCCTGCATCTGCAACCATGGCACCTTTGTGGCTGCAGCTTTCCCTGGACTTCGGGTAACCCGGGGCGAGCAAAGGATGCGCGGGCAGTGGGCGCGCGTCTCCACTGGTGCCCATGGCACGCACGGCATCTCTCGGGGCACGTCTTTAATTACTGCCTGCTCTTAATTACTCCTTTCGATTCCCCCAGCGCATCGCGCATCTTATTGCGGGACCAGGTGGAATCCGCAGCATCCTGAACTTGGCCTTTATGGGACAGGAGCCAAGGTATCCTGCACAGTGGGACCTTTCCTCTTAAACAGCAGGAGACACTGGCAGCAGTAGAAGCATTTATTATGATTTTGCACCTGGGCAGTATTATCTTTTCTTTCATTAAGCCTTCCACACTTCAGAGGCCACCGTAAGCATCCGAGCACACCATTAATCGCTGTCAAATGTTGAACACGTGAAGCAGCGTGGGGGAAAGCAGGCGGATTAACCCCTCGGTCTCATGCATCTACCCACTCCTTTATTCATGGTTAAAAGCAACACCAAAGGAGAACGCTCAGTACTTATTAACGAGGAAAGGCCATTTAATAACAGTGCTACTGCATTGCTGGCAGAGGGCAGCATTGAGGTTTTTATCACACTCTGCCAAACACAAAACAAAACAAAACAAAAAGCAAACCCAACGGGTCTCAGCTCTGCCTTGACTCTGCGGTTCAGGACGAAGCCCAAGGGAAAACAGGACTTTCAGTGCTGTTGGCGCCCGCGGTGCCCGGGGCGGGCACCCTTGGTGCAGCCCGAGGCAGGAGCGCTGCGTGTGCCAGCACGGGTGTTTGTGAGCAAAGCGCCGGCCTCGGGCACTGCCCGCCTGCAAAAAGGAGCAAAACTGCGGCGCAGGGTGAGGGCCCTGCTCTCCTCCTGCCACCAGCCCGCAGGGTCCATGCGAGAGGGGTCTGGGGCACACCGCGTGCCCCCGGGAGCCGCAGGGAGGTCCCAGCTCCTGCTGGGGGACACACAGGTGTCGGAGCAGCTTTCCCTGGACTGGCCCCAGGGGTCCCGAGCTGGCCCCAGCCCTCCCTGCTCAGCCTCGTGTTTACACCCAAACACGAGCACCGTGGGTTTTGCACAGCCAGCCAAGGGCTCCATTTCACTCGGAGGACTTAACTCTGACCTAAAAACAAGTGTAACGTGGCCCTCCCTCCTCCTCCTCCTCCATAGAAGAAGGCATGCAGGAGGTTCTTCCATGACAACAAGAGGGCACTCAGCCTTCAGGGCACGGAGAAATGGGGACAGGAAAGACCCGCAGGGCTGGGGCAGATGGACGAGCAGCTGGCACTGTTTGTGGCAGTGCCTTTCACCATCGCGGCCCCCAATCTTGTGCACAGGCCGCGTGCGTGGCACCAAACCTGGCATCACACGGCCTGGATGGGACCCAGTGCATCAGCCGCGTGCTTCCCAGGGTCGGGTTAGGAAGCCCCTCCTGGGGTCCGAGCGGCCAGAGGGGTGCCAAGATTGCTGAAATCCCCAGAGGGGAGCAAGTTCTGTTTACGTTTCTCGGCCAGAAGGGCCTGTTTTCACTATCAAGCATTTCCATAGGAAATGTTTATTCCTTTGCACGAAATCCTTGTGGGGCTCGCAAAATGCTTGCTCCGTGAACTTGCAGCAAAAAGGCCAGCACACACCTTTTCTGAAAAGCCACCTGTGGACTAGTTTTTAACCACAATTTCCTTCTAAAAATGAGTATATTTTGTGGATGTTTACGGAAGAGAGTCTCATGGAGGAGGGAGCGAGGAGGGTCCAAGCGACCATCCTGCCAAAGCTGGATGAGCAGACCTTCCTATGGCCGTGTTGGGAACGCGCCCCAGGGGCTTTCAAGGTTATTGCATCCGCTGTTAATGAGCGGCAGCAATGGAAAAACTGATGCGGCAGATGGACCCGGAGGGACGGACGGAGGAGCAGGAGGGGGTCGGGATGGGCCGCCTTGCCATGGCGACACGGGCTTCGCTGCGTGGCCCTTTGGCCAGGGGATGCCCAGCTCCTCGTGGCAGCGCGGGGCTTGCAAGCCAGGGACTCGAGTCGGTCCCTCACCAAAAATAAACAAAAGGAGTTTTTCTTTAAACGCCATGAGACAGAGATGCTCTCAGCCCGTTTAACCATAGCCGCGTGCTCCTCTGCCGTGCTGCCGCATCCCGGCTCCGCAGGCGCCCCGGCCGGCACGTGTCCCGGATCTGAGCCTCTCGCTGCGCCCCACGGAGACGGCGCAGGACGCAGAGGGGCTGCAACGCCACGTGGGCTGCGTAAACACAGTGCTTCTCTCCAGCATACCGAGGCAAATTGCTGGGCTCCTACTGAAGGAAAGCTGGAAGTTTCGTAGGCACAAAGTAGCTGGCTCCCTCCGTCTCTCGGTCTGCTCTAAGAAACACGTCTCTTTTCCCCACCAGCAGGGAATCAATTCTTTTAATACCTGAATAATACGTTTTGTAATTAGAACCAGTCCTTGATTTCAGAGTTCACAGCAAGGCCTGTATCTGACTTGCTCCCGTCCTCGCTGCGCTGCAGCCCTGGGCTCTGGCTGCGCCTGCACGTGTAGCGGAGAGCAGGCAATTATTCCATAAAACTGATAAAAGCGAGGGCACACCATGAGCCTGAATAGATACTGAAACAACTGCCCACACAGAAGGTATGTGTTGGCAAACATAGATATTCCCTTTTTGCCCTGCTTTGTTGATGCCCATTCATTCCCTAGGGGGCTTAATGCTGCTGTCTGCACTCCAAAAAATTGAGTGCAGTAATCGGAGAAGGGGGCAGCTCTTCCTAAACCTTTGCTGGGAGTGAATGCAGGGATTCATTTGCTCCAGGCAGTGAGATGGGTGCATGAGACCCACACATCAAAACACATCCGAACCTCCTGTCACCGCTTCCCAGGGCCCCGATGGGGAGGAGGGAAGGGAGACCGCGGCATCGAGCGCATCAAGCAAGCGAGCCCCTGAGGAGACACGGGTCATCTTTGGCACAACATGAGCAACGCTAAGGGCAAGAAGTTGTGTTTGTCTAAAACACGTCCGGTTGCATCCAAATATTTATGTGCCTCTGGAGCGGCTATGAAGCTCTTTGCAGGCCTGCAGGCGCGCGGAGCGGACGTGTGCACCGCTGACTGCCCAGAGGAGCCCAGTGCCCGCGTCCGGGGGCCACTTCTGCTCCTGGATGTGCTGAAGCCCTCCAGGCAGGCCGGTTTGCAAAACCCCTCCAGGGCAAAGGATGTGTGGACAATGAGAGGGAAATGAGGATATTCCTGCCTCACCCCTTCCACCCGCCCTTAAGGAAGGATGCAAATGGCTTTAAAATTTCACCTGGAAGCAGAGCCAGGCCCAGTGGGGCTGTGGAGACAATTGCGTCCAGCTGCTCCATCCCCTGCCCTTGCCCTCAGCACCCCCATGCCCACAGGACGTCGGGCAGCGTGGGGTCAGAGCAGGGCGGCACCACGGCAGCCCTGCACTGCAGCGAGGCTGCGGCCATGCGCCGGCACCGCAGCGGCCCTGACCTCGGCTGCAGCGCTCGTGCACGGAGGCGCCCGGCGGCGCGCTCCCGTTCTGCAGCTCCGGAGATGCACCTTGGGCTGTTGTGCTTCCTCTGGGCTTTCCCCTTCCCGGCCTGCCTGCAAATGCCTAGGGAGGTGAAGGTGGTGGGCCGCAGTGCTAGCCACGCTATCCTCTGATGTGTCATAGCTGCTCTAGCCCAATGAGCCAGCTGGGCTTTGCTTGACTTAGCTTAAATTGGAGCACGAATGAAGAGGTCAGAGTCACAGCTGTCTCAGGCAAACATAAAGCCATTTCAATGGCACTGACATGCTTCTGTGTGTCAGGTTCCTGAGGATGGAGCTTCGCTGGGACCAAACCCAGCAACTCTGCTCATCTTCTGAGCAAATTCAGACACTACAGTCTCACAAACCTTATATTTAAAATGGAAAAAAAAACTTTTAGAGTTAGCAAATATTCAGATGTTTTGCTGTCAACATCCTTCAGTGACCTGTAGCATTCCAGCACCCATTTCTAATACCTCTCTCAGACGTTAGCAATATGACCCCACGTCACAGGGTAACCCCCACATTTTTGAACAGCAGTAAACATGCCTCCTTCTGAGATGCTGTGGGAGACTGAACATCTTGTAAGAACAAGGACAGAAGGCGCTGATGCATCCAGATTACATATCTGACATCTCACCTCAGGACGGCCGTGGGCCTTATCGCGTGATGCTCGTGTGCTGTGGGGAGGCAGTCGCCACCCAAGCAAACCAGACCACGGCAAAGCTATAATAGCAGGGGAACACCTTCAAAGCCAGCGAGGCAGCTTGGCTCCCCACACGTGCATTGCACATCACCGTGAAGAGCACGCATGGCGCGGAAATCCAGCGGGAATGCCGGACCTGTGAGAACGCCGCAGAGGGAGCTCGGCCTCGAGCCATCGCCTCGAGCCTCCGCTTCTCGGGGACTTCCCCAAATAGTGGGAACTGCTGGGGAAAAAGAAGGGGAAAAGAGCTTGCAAGGGGAAACATCTGCCCTCTCCAGCGTCAGCTACAAGTGGTGCCTTTTTAATTATTAAGATGCTGAAGCTGGCAGAGGTTGGCTCAGTAATCATCTAGAAGAGTCCCAATAGCTGGAGAGGATTCCCATGCAGCCATTTTCTGAGTGGATAGAGGAAGAAATAAACTCTTTATGTATTTATTATTATTATTATGTGCTGTCAGTTACGGAGATTTATTCATCCCAGCAGAGCTACCCCCAGACACTGCTTCACCACTTTGCTACTGCTGCCATGACACTACTCTGTACGCAAAAGCCTGAAATCAGATGTGCTTTATAAAACCATAAACAGTTTATCTTCCTGAAGTTTTGACAGATTCCCCAATGCATAAGAGATATATATATAAGTTTATATGTATGTAGGTGAATATATGTACGCATATATAAAACATGTTGATTGTGGCTTTACAAGGGCCTTTTTCCCAGGTTTGATTCAGTAAAGTATCTAGCACACACACACTAACATTTTAAGCAAGTTTGGAGTCCATTGAGACTTAACCTTCGTATTTTCCAGACCTTCATAGCCGGCTGGCTTGAACCAGCAGATCCCTCAGCACATACTGAAACCCACTGAAATTGATATTGCAGTGGGTTTGGTTCTCCTCTCCTCTCCTCTCCTCTCCTCTCCTCTCCTCTCCTCTCCTCTCCTCTCCCTGCTCTACCCTACTCTTAATAAACCTCACATATCTTTTATTTCATTTTTAGATTAACAAGACTCTTATGAAAAAGATCACAGTGCCCTTCTGTTGTCTGCTTGTGTAGTCACCACTTTGGCAGTGTCTGAGTGACTTATAAACACCACAGATCAGGCCACAGTGATGGAAAGGGCAATGATGTGGCTCCGCTATCTTGCACATCTTTCTGTGGTGCTCTCAGCAACCCTCTGATGAGATGAGGGGACCCTCCCATCGCCCTGAATTCAGGGCCAGGTTCCTGGGCAGGACCCTTGCCAGGAAAACGCTTTTCCCAGTTTCATCCTGAGTAATTGCAACAATTTGGGGCCATCTGCAGATTTGCCACCTCGCTGCTCTCCTCTTTTTCCAGATCATTAAGACATGTATCAAACATGACCGGCCTTCCTACAAATTCGCAAGCCGCTCCTGCAGCCATGCTGAGGAAAACGAAGGCAGCTCCTCATTTTCTGTCTCTGCTTCCATTTCACTGTGCTCTGCTGCTTGTGACACAATGATTTCCCAGTCACGATCGTGCAAGGTGCATGAATGATTGGGATCCGTTGCATACTATGCAGAGTCAGGGCTTGAATAGCTTGAATATTCAACCTTTGGGAGCAGCTTCTGCGTTTGTCAGCTTCCTAGCTATGGTGCAAGACTGATCTCTGTGCCACACAGGTTGAGGTCCTGTCCCGCAGCCATTCCAGAGCAGTGTGGGAGGCATCCAGGAGAGTTTTTCCGTTGCTTCTGGTATGGGCTGCAGCTTTTCGCAGGGCGCCGTGCTCCACCTGCAGCCAGGGAGAGGCAGAATCTGTAAGCGGAAGGACATAAATAGCACAACTAAAGCCACAGCCACAGCAGGCAGTTAGTTTTATTTATACACCTCTGCCTCCCTCGCTGCAGCTTTTCCCTCCCCAGCACCTATTCCGCAGGGCCCTTCCTGCAACAGGAGCAGTTGCGAACGGAAGGAGGGCTGGGAGCAGCAGCTCTGCCCTGGAGGTCACGCTCACCCCCGATGACACGTTGCTCCCGGGTGACTCCTGTTTCTTTCAGTGCTGGCAGCCCGTAAAGGCTCGACAGCGACGCTGCAAGCACGGCTGCGGCACAGGAGCTTCGGCTTCCTCATCCACCCACGCTGGGCTCCCTGCGCGTAGCAGGCTCGGGAGCCCTCGCTCCAGGACTCGTCACCAACAAGCCTTCGGGAGAAGCAGCAAGGCACATCCCCCCGGAGATCCACGAATCCTTACCCCGTGGAAAGCTCTGCGTTACCCCTCTCAGCCTGAGGACACCCAATGACCAGCATTATCTCTCTACCACAGTCCCAGGTGGATTTTTTCCTTTCAGTTTTTGTGTGATGAGCACTGGGGATGGTCGACCTGTGCACAACTCACTCTGAGCCTCTCCTGCACGCTCCTGAGTGGCTTGTCCCGACCTTGCTCCAAAGGATGAGCACCTGATCCGAATGCTCCCTGTGCTCTGAGGTTAGCAGCCTGACCCCCCATTCCCCAGCGCAGCGGGAGCTGTGGGATGTTTGCAAAGGTGCGTCACGACGCTGACGAATTGCATTGCCCAGCTGGGCCGGCACGCCGGGCTTTTTTTGGACACAACGAGTGGAAAATATTATCCCGCAGGCCAAACAAGCGCCGGGCGCGCAGGCCGGGGCGGCAGCGCGTGTCCCAGGAGCAGGGCTCGCCGCAGGGACAGGCCGCGTGAGCAGCCTCCTTCCCCGCCAGCCCAGCCCAAAGAGCTTTCCTGCCCCCAGCCGCCTGGAAAAGCTTCCTTCCCCTGGCCTTGGCTTGACGGGATGAGCTGAGGGATTGGCAGGTTGGAGAATCAGCCTCCCGCTCGCCAAACTGCTTTATTTTGCAGCAAACCTCCTGCCTGCCGTTGGCAAGCAGTGACCACCAGCCAGAAGGCTTCACTAGCACAGGGCTTATCCTGCCTGGAAAAAGCCCAATGCATCCGGATGGCGCTGGGAACACGTAGGGAAGGAAACCCCCTGCTTCTGCTGTTCGCCTCGGTTCGGTTTTGGAGAGCTCTGTTTATTGCCCACCTCTAAGAGAGCCCGCCCGCGCATTGCAGTCGGGCTCTCAGACGATGCCGTGAATGCGCGAGCTTAAACAAGCTGTGTGTGCCCAGGCCTCATCGCTGGACAGATTCCTTCAGGTCTAAACCAGCAATGAGAAATAATGTGGATAAATAACTATGCCGCAACCAGCTGAGGCTGCCGGGGAGGAGGCAGTGTTGTTTCCATCCTGCAGGGAAGAGCTGGCAGGGAAGGCTGCAACCTCCACGTCGCGTCCCAGCCAGCCGGCCCCTGCTGCCCTGGGCTCTCCCCAAAGTCCGACCCTCTCCCCGCGATCAGCAGAGCCACAGCAGGCAGAAACGCCCATTTGGATGATCTGGGTTTACCTCCTCATAGCACGGGCTGCAAAATTTCACCCAATAATTCCTGTGCCGAGCTCCTGTTTGAGCTGGTGCCTGTCATCACAGAAGGGATCCAGGCTGGATTTACAGACTTTGAATGAGAAAGAAAACATTTTCTTAGGAACTTTGGAATCTCTTCAAAACGTTGTAAATAACCCTTGTTCGAAGATATGCAGAGGGAAATCTTGGCTTTCCTTCCTCCCAGCATCAGCAGACGTTGCCACAGCCCCGCAGTCCATCAGTCTGACCGTCTTCTGAGGGCGCACACGTGTCCCTGGGCCATACAGGCCAGTCCCCGTGAGAAACCCCACGCCTGAAAGCAGAAGCTTCCTACGGAGCTGGAAGAAGATAAATCCATACAAGCTCCAGAGGTTCCCATCAGGTGATTTTCAACATGGGACGCACCAGATCTCACTGGGCAGCAGCAATACCTGTCCAACTCAGGATGGCCAGGCTTTTGGTGGCCAATGGAGCCGTCCTTCAAGATGGGCTGGCCCTGAAGCACGCAGGGACGCTGGTGGCCCGTGTCCATAACCACCCCGTTGGGCTGGGGGTGGCTGTTGTGACACGTTTGCACTGCATTCCCTGCAAACCCACGTATGCACACACCTAGCGAGGTGAGTTATGGTGGGGCGGCCCTGCTCAACGCAGGGACAAACGCTTCCCAAGGCCTGCTCCCAGGGCCCTTCCAAAACCCAAAATGGACCTTTCTAGCTAGTCTCTTATTTGTGTTTCTAGAGAACTCCTATGGGCGGAAAAACAGTCCTGGAGGCTTAAAAATAACCCTTTGACTTCTTCACAAGCAAGTTATATTTTGACATATGCAGAATATTATCCATATTCAGCACTCTTGCTAAAGCTGTGGGCATGATCAAAGCCTTCTAGTTCTCTTTATTTCTCCTTCCCCGAGTTCCTCTTAGGACCTTTGATGATATTTTTACCTGAGCACCTTCCAGAAGGCAATGTTCTTTCCACTGTTCATACTAGGGGCTCATATTTTACATTTTGCTCCGTTTGGAAACAAAACACAGCTGCCACTATCACTTTCTAGTCCTCGTGCATCAGGAAACAGTGCTTTGCTTCAGTTCCCAGCGCTAGCAAGGAATGTGCAAACTAAGCAACGGACGTCGTATTTTATTGAAATAGCTTTAAAAAAACCACACACTTTTGTTTTATAAACTTTACGGTTTTGGCTTAGACTCCCTGACAGTGTTCCTTCAACAAAAGCAAACACAGGAGAAACACGACAACTAGATGTATTAACAGCTCCAGCAACCGCGCTCGATGTAAGGCTGTGTGTTACTGCAGGGCTGAAATGTTATTTCTGCTGGATATACAAGACCTCGCTCTTTCAACAGATTTATTCCGTCATTCCCCTCGCGCTTCCCTTCCGTGCGTGCTGCAAGGCGGCCTCCTCATAGGGAACCAGCGCCAAGAGCAGGACGTGGCCACCGAAATCCTTTATCAGGCGTCAGGAGGAGAGGGTTTCCTTCATCTCTGCATACGGCGCGTCTCGGTTTGGTGCTCAAGACCACCTACTCTTCACAGGTCTGCTTGCTTGCTAGTGTATGGAGTGAAATGGGCTCCCCTGGAAGTGCCTCTATTTTCCCGACGCTCTGTTGCAGCGGGAGGAGCTCTCAGCGCGGTTCCACGTTGGAAATGCACCTGAGCATTCCCAAGTTTCGACGTTTACTTCCTCTGTGAGTGCTAAGGGGCAAAGCGAGGCAGTGGCTCTTTGGAGCCACCCCCGCAGCCCTGGCAAGAGATGCTGCCCTAGTCTCTCTGGAGGGCACATATTTGGGGACACCAGTGTCACCCGCCGCCACAGCGGGGACCTGCACCATGCTTGGTGCAAAGGTTTGAATCCCTTCTTCCCTGTGCCCAGCTGCAGGCCCTGACTGCAGTGCAGAGAGAAGAGCCATCTCCGCAGGCGGCGCGGGACCGGCTGGATAGCGAAGCTCCGATCATGTGAGCCTGGGATGAGCTAGTGCAGCGCTGCTGCGTCTTGCACCACCTAAGTCTCACTGCTGGCACATAAACCATCCGTGTGTGACTCTGCTGCTCGTCCCGTTAAGCCTCCGAGCGGTGTGAACCGGCTTTCTCCGGAGGAGCGACTGGAGTCGGAGCGAGCCACGCTAATTAAAAGGGGGAAGAAAGCCAAGTCCTGCCAAACCTTCCAAGAGCTTTTCCAACAGCACGGCAGATGCAGGCCCAACCGACACGAATCAAGGGATCGAGGCCAGTTTGGCGTATAAAATTAATTTCCAAACACTGATTGTGACAAAAAGAAAAAAAAAAACAAAAAAAGGGATTTGAGTCTTTTTTCCAACATAATCAGTTCACTATCCTAGATCAGGGCATCATTTGGCAAAAACTGTTTCCTGGGTGAGATTTGGAGGGAGTGGTAATTCCCGAGGATACAAGGGGCAGCAGGAGATGCAGCACTGGCCAGCTGAGCTGCATCTGCACCCACCGGTACAAATCCTATTGCTCCGGCCTCCATGTGCAAGGGGAAAAGGTTCCCCCGGCCTCTTAGGAGCTTCCTCTGTGGGAAAGGTTCTCGGGGACTGTAGGCAAGGAAGCTTTCAATGTAAGGTGAATTTTAAGGTCACATGAAGGCTGCACCTCCTGCACTTGGAGGGACAGTCTTCTCCACAAACTCACACACCTCCCACAGTGATGAATGTCTCTTCTTGCTCTGGAAACCCAGATGAGTTCCTCCTCTCACTAAAAAAGTTTGCTGGCCATGGGGGTCTGAAATGCTATAAGCAAATTATTTACTTACCCAGCACCTTTCCTAGCACATGAGGATGTATTATTGCTTACAGTAGAATCGTGAACAGTACCTCTGGGAAGCTCTAAGCACCATGCTGCAATTCCTGAAGAATACCAGGCAGGAACCTGCTGTCAGCTGATGGAGAGGCAGAGCTGGCTCAAGGAAGAGATGGGAGGTCAGCGGTGCGAGCCATCCTTCTTGCAGCAGGCATCATAATTGCTTGCATGGTGGGCACCAGCTCTTCGTGGTGTTCAGCAAGTGCAAAAATAAGTAATTCCACCCGTAACGAGTTCCTTTGAAGCACCTGGGAAATGAGCTCCAGATGCCTTTGCAGGTTTGCCCTCTTGGCCATGTGAACCCTGATGGCCCTGCCAGTAGACTGCTGCAGCTCCAGCCCCTGTGCAAGGCGGCAGGAACAGAAGCCTGCTCGCCTGGGCTGGAGCAAGCACTTCCACTGCAGCATTGCCCAGCTCTGCCCTAGATCCGGGCAAAGAACGTCCATCCCTTCTTGCAAGTCAAAGACTTTTAAGAAACGTTAAGATCTTAATACCTTAAATCATAAAATCTTAAGATTTAAAAACATTAAGGTCTTTCAAGGCAAAAATTCCTGGCCTCAGCTCACCAGTGCCATTGGAGGCAGTTTCACTAAAGGCAAGGGAAGGCTTGCTCTGGAAACCAGATATTCATTCGAGCTAATCCCTCAGCTGACACATCACAGGCAACGTCTTGAAACAATCTGGGTCTGTTTTGAGCGCAGATCCAGAGCCTCAGACCCAGGCTGGGCAGATCTCACCGGTCCCCAGCCTCCAGCAGGGTTTCTGAGAGCTCGCTGCCCTCGGGCCGTACGCACCGTGTAAACAGGCACACACAGTTATGGCAACAACTATTTTTATGGCTGCACAGTACCACGAAAGCAGATGCTGCTGTAATAAAGCTACCATCATCAGAGTGATTTACACAGCCAGGCAACTCCACTTCTCATTAGAAATAAATGAAATAAAGAGACTCGAGATGTGAGCAGCTCTGCCACCGTCACTGATGCCTGAACTGCAGCTTCTGCTGCAGCCCCAGGTAAAGACAGCACCGAGGGAGCCCACATTTGCCTTCAGTTACCAGGCTCAAGCGAGAGCAGGGACCACGACTGTGCCTGAGCAATTCCAGCTCGGGAATGAAGGGAATCGAGGGAAGAACAGGAGTAGAAGGCTCTAAGGCGGCCCGTTTTCCTGAAGGAGGTGCAGGACCTTGTCCTCCCCCGGGCTCCGCACGCCTGGAGCTCGCTGGCAGGCGGTGGAAAGCCCGTGGGACGATGCAGTTGTGGGGCAGCCCGGCTCTGTCCCTGGAGCCTCTCCCACACGGCACAGGCTGCCTCTCCTCCTCTGGTACTGACACTTTCACCTGTGGGCTTCTGCAATTTAGTTTGCAATTTGTTCCTGCACAGTTTAATTTGCACCTCTTAAATTAAAACCAACTTTCTTGCTGTTATCAGGCAGCAGGTCTGAGAATACAGCAATGAAATTTCTATTTTTGCGTGCGTGTGAGCTTAGTCGAGCCCAGGGTTCCTTGCAGCGCTTGTGGTTCTCAGCCCAGAGCTATGGTGCCGGGCAGCTACAAGGCCTGAGTGGTTTTGTGAAACATCTTTTTTTTAAAAGTATTGTCAGGCTACAAAGTGAAAAGGCAAGGCCCCATATGAGAAACTCTGAAATCTATATTTAATTTGGCTTTAAAAAAAAAAAGTGCCATTAATCATTGATGTTCACATTATTCACGAGAAACAAAATATTCCATTGCAAAGCAGAAGTTAAAGGAACAAGGACAGAGCAGGCGGGAAGCCCTGGCAGCAGCCAGGGCACCGTGCACCCTGCCAAGCAGCCCGTGCGCCCCCAAGCCCTTGCTCGCTGCAGATTTCATGTGCGCCAGAGACGGGGGCGCTCCCGGGGCTCCCCAGGGCGGGGGCCTCGCAGAGCCCGGGAGCTCCCCGGCCCGGCGGGCGGCTGAGAGTCCTTCCTGCCCCTTCATTTCCGCCGCCGCGCTGCCCGGTTTCACGGAGCTGGTTCACTCGGGAGAGGTGTCCAAGCAGAGCAGCGGGCTGCAAGGCCCTCGAGCAGCAGCCCCGGGCTGCTTGAAGGCTCAAAGGCTACTCGGCTCAAAGGCTGAGTGTCAAAATGCCTTTTTTTTTCCTCCTTCCAAACCTGCTGCTTGATACATTTGTTTTGTTGTTAAATCTCATGAGAAAGAATTAATACCCCTTCCCATTTCCCTTTCTTTTGCAGTCCTGTCACACTCCTCCTGCTGCTAGAGCCACCTCTTTCCCGAGGTGATATATCCCATCCTACACCATCAGCTCTCACGCAGAAGCCCTTCCATACCTTTGGTTGCCCTCTTTGCTCATGGGCACAGTGCTGGCTGTGTTGATGTGCTGGAGATAGCCCAAATGAGTGAAGCACAGGGAGCAGAGCAGCCACCTCAGTGCAAAACGACATACCGAGTCTCACATCCAGCCTCCCCATGCACGTGCAGCCTCGTCCTTCAAACCCTGGGCAGAGGACACTTCCACCCAGGAGATATAAGAGGCTGGAGGGGGAGAGTGCAGATCCTGCCTGACGGGGAGTCCCTTTTAAAGCTGCTCCTCATCTTTCCAGCCTTACACCCAACCTTTTGGGAGTTGCCCAGCTGATCTCTCTTTGTATCCCCTTTCCCCCTGCCTTCGTTCCCCATGTGAGTGGGATAGAGGAAGAGCTGAGTGTTACCTTCTCCCTGGGTCAGTCCTGCCTGGCGGCGCCTTCCTACAATGCAAAATATCCTGCCAGGAAATGCTTCTCAAATGGAGAAAACACCTGACACGAGAATTGCTTCTTTTTTTCTCCTTTCTTGTGCCCTCTCCTGCTCAATCTGCGTTCAGTTGTATAATACTTCAGGGGAAAAAAGAAGCCTGCTGGCATAAATAGCATGAGCGACACCCGTATTTCCTGTGATTGGATATGTCTGGGTGTAGGGGTGTGCTCCATGTGTGTTTTCATGTGTGCTTTTGGGTACGAGTATGCACATATGCAAACATATGAGTACGTCAAAGGATAGCACCTATATATATATATGTATATTTTATTATGCTGTATGGCATTTAAAAACCTACCACAGCAGATGCAATATGTAGTATGCAAATGTCACATGCAAATAATTTACTTAGTGCCACAACAACAGCAATGGAAGACAATGAATGAGACTGCCAGCAGATCTGTTGGCTTTGCATTTTACATTAGGCGCTCACTCTATGTGCTGGAGATGGCACATGGAAAATAGCTGTCATTAATACTTTGCATGGATGCAGATGCAGTGTGCACCACTGTGAGCTGGCTAATGCAGCACCTTTTATTACCCAGATTAAGGATGGCAGACAATTTATTTGCTAAAGGCCAACAGCAAATAATCTCTTCCCTGTGAAATGAATTTAGGCAGCTTGAGGTGTGGCCAGAAAGCAATTAAGTATATTATTAAAACAGGGCAGGAGATTGCAATCATCTCTCTATCTCTATGTATATGTATCTTACACATACATAGAAAGGCAAATATATCTTCAGCCTCCTTTGGAACCAATATGTAGGTCTGAGATGCAATCAGGTTGGAAAATAAGTGCCCATTTTCCCTGATTAATATTTAATCTGCATTAATTATCCCATTGCTCTGAGTTTTTACAGGTACGAGAAGCAGGAGAAGTTCGTTTTGTGAAGGTTCGTGGTCCGTAGAGCCGTCCGGGGCCGAGCACATCGCCCATGAAGGGAGGCTGGGCCGCAAGGCGCCGCCGCCGGCTTGCAGAGCCCCCACCAAGGGCCTTCTCGCTCCCAGCCTGGACCTATCCACCAGGCCGAGATTCCTGCCGCAGCGGCGGGGAAGAGGATGCTCCACCTCGGATGTTGTCTGTTGTCAAGGAGACTAAGTATCTAGGCTCTCGGGTCGAGGGATAATACAATAAACATTCGAGGAAATACATGGAGCTTTTAAGAAAAAAGTCATCAAACCCCCTCCATGCTAGATGGCTTTCTGCTTCTCTTACTTGGAGGTCTTTTTTACTCAGTAAGCCCAGAAGACAGCGAGTAGGTTTGGGATTTTGCTGCGAGAGACATGCAGGCAGAGATATGCTATCTCTATTCAAAATCCTAGTAAATGTGTAAAGAAAGAGTTATTCCTCTGTCATAGCAGAAATAGCCACATAAAAGGCTTGTGGAGTACTCCCCAGCTGTGGTATGGGCACAAAACACCAGGTAAGGGAGAAGTCTTGGAGACAGAGGTACCAAGATTGCTCTGGGACGTGCCATGAGAGTCTCCCAGAGGATACTCAGCCTCCCCTTGCCCACTCCGTGAGCTCTGGTCGGGAAGTACTTGACGGTCTCGTTAGGGAGGGGAAAAGAGAGATTCTCGAGACTTTTTTTTTCCCCTCTTGAGGACTAACCAAAGTCTAACACCTCTGTGGTGCCCTTACTGCTGCTGCCATGATAGGCAATGCTAGGGATGATTGCCTGACATTGGAAAGGAAAGTATGGACTGTTACAGCTTGGATTCAATTAAAAAGCCTTTTTGTTTGTTTGTTTGTTTGTTTTTTAATAGCAAAATAAAGTCAGGTAAACCCAGGAAAATAAGTTCCCTCCTTCCCTCTCTTCACATTTGGACAAAACTTGTCGTTTCTGCTCCTAACGTGGACTCGCGATGGGCAAGCTCGCTTCCCGGCTGGCTCATCACTGCTCTAAAGGAGCCGAATCTGTGCCGTGATGTCGGGGGCACGGGCAGCCCGGGCACCAGCGCTGCTCCGTGGGACGCCTGCCCACCTGGACAACGTGTACGGCCTGTCTCGGCTCCCTCCTCTTGTGGCCAAACAAGGAAAAGAGAGAGCAAGGGCCACGCGGGACTCTGCACCACATCCCACTGTGCCGGCAACAGCCTGGGAAACCTGGCCATAGGTCCAGGGAAAGCCCGTTTACCCAGCATAAAAATTCCTGGGAATTGATTTGGATGAAATTATGCTTTTATTTGCTAAAGAAAACTGGAAAGAATTAAAAAAAAAGCATTCAGATCATCCGGAAACATCACAGTGACCAAATCAAACTCTGCTGCTTTACTGGAAGCTTTTCAGTTAGAACAAGGCATCCTTTTAAGGCAAAATTTAATTCCGGGAGATTTCAGAGTTCTTCATTTCCATTCGGATTAGGGGCGGAATGAAACAGGGACTGCAAGAACAGAAATTATTCAGTTAATCTCCCCGCGAGCTGAAGTGACCGCAGCATCCCCTGCTTCAGGCACCTAGTGCAGCGCAGGGCTGAGATTCAAATTAACCAAGTGTGATAAGACTCAAGCCAAATAACACAACAGCTATCAGGGCTCAGAGGAATGAAGTAGCTAAAAAATTAAAGCTTGTGCCGATCCACACTGGTTTATATAAAATTATTTTCTCAAACTAACTGCCTTTGGCGAGATGTTGAGTTTGGCTGGGAGAGATAATCGGCATTGGATTCGTATTGCATGGCCTTGGCTTGGAACTAGAGTGGCATAAAATCAATGCGTCGATATTAAATTAAATTAGGCAACTACAAGCAGCTTAATGTCTATATCTCAGAATAAATTGTGAATAGGAGTCACTGTGCATTCCGAGCAGGCCACATTAGGGGTGGGTTTTTGCCTCTGTTATAGCTAACGTTTTTTCTTCACATCTTAGTGGCACCACCACTGGTAACGTTTCGGGTGGCACAGGGAGCAGAGAGAGGCTATCATAGATAAGCATTGCTTGGCGCCCTGCACATGGGCAAAAAATGCTCAATTTAAGGCAGCCAGGAGTAAATCTGTATCTCCAGGGGGCAGAGGATGCTGCCGAGGAGGGCATCCTGTGTCTGCATCCAGCCCATAAGGCCACCTTGTCCTACAAGAGCCTCATCTGCAATGAAATAACTGGGAGACCCTCGCAGGGCTGCGTGGGCGGTCACTGTCGAGCTCCCTTTAATCAGGGACCAGAGGCACCCTACAGAGGCAGGGCTGCGTTTGCCCTCTCGACACTTTCCCGAGTTGGGATGTGTGAGGAGCTTGCGGGCGGGCAGCACGCTCTTCCCCGAAGCTGAACAAATAAATCTTTAGCCTAATAGCCTCATATTTGTGTGCCATCTTTTACGTCCTCTCCGAATGTTATACGGCACATAAAAATGCAATAGGTCATTAAAGTTAAAGTGAGGGAGTAATTAGCTCATATTTATGCCGAGGAATGCAAATAAATCACGTTACTCAAATATCAGCCATGCCTCTAAAACACTGCTTACTTGATTAATATTTCAGCAAAATCCTCAGGCTATGGAGATTATGCAAGACTTCCTATTTAACACAAACTCACCCAAGTATTAGACTGCTCTGTGGGTAACACCTTTACCAGGTAAGAGGAGATGACTCTGACACTAATTGCAAAGCTATGCTGAGGTGTAGCCCACTACAGGACTCCCCTCATAAGAGGGTTGAGCCATGGACCCTTCTCCATGGGTCCGCGAGCTCCAAGCCCATCACTGCGGCTTGTGAGGTGCTAACATAGGAAGCAACTAATTAATATATAACCCCAAGACACTGATGTTGAAGAGATAACGCGTTCCTGAAGCAAAGGAATGATGTTTCTTTGGACGTGGATCACTCTTTGGCACTCACTTTTATGCACTGTCACTTGGGTGATTTACAGGCTTCCCAAACACTGGCTGTTTGGACAGAAAATTTGTGGTTCATGCTCTCATTTCTTTCTCCTTAATGAAATCCTAGTTGTCTAGCAGAGGCTGGGTGTGTGCTGCTTTCCTTTCCTCGGTGATGTTGGTAGGTCTTCCTACTTCGGCCAGTTTCTCTTCAAGCAAAACTCGTATTTCTTTTCGTAAAGCTTAATGTCTTGGGGCTTCGCTTTGCCCTGTCGAGTGTGGCTGAGGCCGGCCAGCAATTCAGCTGTAACCGGGAGGGATGCGAAGGGAACGAGAGGCAGCGTGATTGCAGAGCTGCGTCTCCTTGTGAAGTAAGGCTAAAAATACCAGTGACCTTTCCAAGCTCTATTTTTCCATGGTTTGGAGCAGAGCTGTGAAATCTGGCAGGTGCGAGAGGCCTTTGGGCTGTGCCTTCTGCTGTTCCTGTGAAAATCTTCCCAAATCTGGGCTAGGTAGAAGCCTTTGGAAAATAAGACCATATGTTAAGATACACGTGTGACCCGAACAGTGGAATTCCCTGATAATTTTAATATCGTTGGGTCTCTTCCTGCTGGGATGCTCTGTGTCCCTGCCTCCATGGGGGTGTCCTTGGGGACATGCCCCGCTCTGGGACCCCAGTGCAGGTGCCAGGGTGTCGAGAGGGGATGCTGTTCCCTTGGAGGTCTTCTTGTGAAGCAGCACCGGGCGCCAGGCGCCAGGATGGGGACCAGATGGCGGAGCAAGATGGTCCTGAGACACCGCGTCCCCAAAAGCGGCGGCAGCGGACAGCTTCCCGGAGCCGTTCCCACTCCGGAGGGATAGCTTACCATGGCCTTTGCTCACACAGGTGAGCTGCATGCATTTATCACATGCGTAAGCAAAATAATACCTAAGTAAAATAACCTAATTTGATGTTTGGGTCAGGAATGCGGTTCCAGGGTGGGAAGCTTTTCTTCTAACATTGGCCCATGCCACCACTATGAGGAAGAGAGTGTTTTGCTTCAGAAGAAGTTAGTCATTTGCTTATAGTTTAATTAAGCCTCCTAGAAATTATTGGCTGAGTCTCCTTCCTGGCCAGACAGGTAAGAGTTGCTTTTAGCCTTGCCCAAGGGACATCTGCCTCGCTCAACTGGAGTGGCAAGCAAAGGCAGAGGCGTTCTGATGACAGAAGGTCAGAACACCTTCCTGGCGAGTTAAGGTCTATCCCAGACACAGTAAATGAGAGCTTTTCATCTGCTTTTAGCTCGAGCTCTTTTATGTTACGGGTGATTTTGAGGTAATGAGTGAGTGCTGAGACTTGCTAATCCTCCAAGTGTGACAGTTCACAAAAGCAGGAGATGGAGATGCACCAGCAGAAGATCAGCACCCCAACACTGCTACCCTGCTCTGCCATATGGAACCTCTCCTGATCTGCAGGAGCCAGACTGGGAGCTGATGATCCTGAGGGGGAAGAGGAGCTGCCCGGTGACTTGTTTTACCCAGGGGAGACGTCAGGCCTGGAGCAGACAGATGGGGACATACCTGAATGCCCAGAGCCAGAAGCACTGGCAAGATTGGCTGGTAGAAAAGTAGTGGTAGGAAAAGGGGAAAATGATGATGAATTGAAGGGGAATTAGGATTACCTGGGGAAAAGAATGAAACTGGATTGAAAGGTAAAGAAAAGACAACTTTGGAAGATTAAAACAATATATCCATTGCTGGCTATTAGACAGGATTTCCATTCCATGCACTGACTATAGCAAGAGTCCTGTGGAAAAATTACTTTGGGATTAGTATGCATTGAATCACGTTAGTAATTAAAGCCAGTGAATCGAAGGGAGAGGGAGCCAGTTAAGGTGCACAGCCCCTGGTCTTCCTGAGACCTCCCGGTTTCCGCAGGCCAGCTGTGCAGGGGCACTGTGCCTTGCAGCACCCGCCTGTGCTGTCCAGCCCCCGGGCTATAAAACCCCCCGCCGGACCAGTTGCTTGCCTGTGGTTGAGTGGGACCGTGGGGAGGGCACTCACCTGGGCGAGCGCATGGCACGTGGCCACTGCCAGGAGGGATCACTGTGCCCAGCGTGGGTCACCCGTCGTGTCCCAAAGGCTGCTTCATGGGGGCAATGCAAAGCCCTTCTCGTCCCGTCCAGTACCAGGCAACAATCCTTGTGGCACAGGGAAGAAAGCCTGGGGAGAGGATCGTAAATTTAGTCAGGCCAACAGCATGTGCGTGTTCTGGAGACCCGCTGGTTGTCACAGGCGTCTGCTGTCCAAATGGCCAATAGGCCCGTCCACTAGATAGCTGCTTTTAAGGAGACAAAACAGGCCCTGGAACAGCTTCCGTGAGAACGCTGCAGTCCTTCCCAGGCGAAACTTGGCTGTCCTCACCGGGAGTTTTCCCGAGCAGGGGTGAGGCAACACCTGCGATCCTGGGCTCAGGCAATGCCCAGTGCCCACAGCCAGCCCCTTCTCTCTTCATGGGGATGAGGAGCAAAATACCTGCAGACCCCAAACTGCAGTGTAATCAGGTTTTCCCCTGACCTTCCTTGGCTAAACTGCATTTTTGTCTATCCTGTTTCATTTGGAAGTTTTCAGACAGGGCGGAGGGTCTTGCCAGCATCACGTCAGTCTCACCTCCGCCCAGCCACTGTTCTTTGAGGAGCCACCGCGAAGGGTTTGGGGCCATCTGCAGCCAGCTTTGCCTTAGAAGGAGTTAACTTTGAGGCCAGCCTAAATCCCTGAATTCAGCAAACAGTTTGAATCGTTCTCCTAAGATGATGCTGAGCAGGACAGTATGACAGGATGTCACGCCTGCCAACGCTGTTTCTGCTGCCTAGTGCTTTGCAACCTAAAGAGCAGGCTAATATTTTCACAGATGTAGTCTCCTTTCACAATCCCCTTATAGGAAGAGTTCGTCCTGAGGTTAATAGGATGCTGAGAGGAGAGGCTGATTAAAATTAAATTAATCTAAATTAAATTAGGGGAAAGTCAAGTAACCCAGTCGGTTCGTAAGACCTCATGGCAAAGGCATCAAAAAGAAGCTGATCAGCCCACAGATGAACAAAGGAGCCACCCCACGAATGTTCTTGCCTGGGCATCGCCCGTCTGGATTTGCCTGCAAGGTTCTCACGGCAAGGAAGAGCAGCCCGGGGAGCAGCCAGGGGCACGTGTATGAGGGGCATGAGGGACACTAGTATTTTAGCGTGACCCGCAAAGCAAGGGCAGCCCCGTCCATGGGCCAGGCTAAGCCCGTGCGCAGCATCCACATATAACACCAGGTCCTCAAGGTCTTTAAGGCTTTCCAGTGTCTTCAGGAAAGCACTTGGTGTGAGGAAAGGTGTTTTAAAACAATAGCAGTAACGACGAGGTGAGCTACGTTCATCTCCAGTGCTGTTAGAGCTCTTCCACAAAACAGTAAAGCTCCCTATGGTCACATCGAGGTCATTCGTGCCTCCAGCGCAGAGCTTCAGAGAGTTATGTGCTTTCCTATGCAACAAGGCAAGGCCCCTTCACAGCTTCTCGATTTGGAAGAAAAAATGGGGGAGAAAGGCTTCAGGAACAAACAAAAAGTCACAAAATATTTGCCCTGCTAGATAGCGTAGAGCTGAAGATTGTGCAGCTCACCATCTCACCACCTCTCAACACATACGTGCCTGTCTCCTCTCCATTCCTAGGTGTCTTTATTGGCATAGTTCTCTGAATTTTTACGTTTTTGTTCTTGCTCTGCAAACCAAGAGAGACTCTTTAAGCTTCGTGCACTGCAGTCCCTCCCTCTAAGAACGCATTAGCCTCGTCCCAGGATGAAACAATATATATGAAAAAATGTATTAATATATATGTACATGTTATATATGTGCGTGTTCATTAACACATGAAAACTGAAAGAAGACATTAATGCCTATACTTTGATGCTCTAATTTGAGCCCAGTTAGAGTGACACAGATGGAGGGAGTTATTGGAGGAGAAAAAGCACATCTGTTAAATGTTATTGTTTAATTAAGCCATTAGTGGCTGAAAGACAAGAGCCTTTGAATTATTGCGTTTTATATTTCTCTCAGCCTCTGCTGCTCCCCCGGCTCCCACAGCACTTGGAGGGCATCGCATTCACCAACACAATCCTTGTCATGACCCCCACAGTAAAGAAAGAAAAAAAGATGTTATGTTGCTGAAGGGGTGGCCCTTATCAGGTGGCCCCCGATCTTTGGGGAATGGAACGACTACCTCCCCATTGCCAGGCTTTGCTGCTCCACACACCAAAGCCTCACAGGACCTTGAACCAAATCTTGGTGGCACCTTTGGAACTCTGAGGTCCTTCCCGGCAGGGCCTTTGCCCCTGCCCTTTGTGTGTCCCCGCGGTGGAGTCTGGAGCAGGTAAAACCTGGGGAATCCGGGTGCACGCGGCCTGTGAGATTGGCAATAACCCTTTATTGCAGCTGCCGGCTCTCTCCAGAAATCTTCTTCTCCGGTTCAATTTTACAGTGAATAAATTTCCTAGCTGGAGGGAAATGTCTTCGTCTGATGGGGGACAGAACGAGTCTGTGAGATACCTTACCAATGGATTTGCTTTAACAGGGAGGGGAAGAAATATAACCTGGTATTTCAACAGGCCTGGAAATGCCCCATGGAGAGATACCAGCAAAGTATGAGCACTATGAGCAGAAGTAAGAAGTGCTTTCAACTCCTAAAGCACACAAGTTTTTCACTCTAAATGCTGCACGAGGAAGGCCTGACACTGCTCTTGCTTCTACTGGCATAAATCAGATTTACCTGTGCCAAAATGAATGGAGTTAGATCTGTCAGAAACTGTGCAGGTGGCTGCAGAACTGGACTCTTCTCTCTTACATGTCTTCTATTTTTGTACTGCAAGAACATCTTTTTATTTGATATAATCATCTTTGAGAATTGAGGACATTTACTCCTGCCCCTCATGCCAGAGCCGATGCCAATCAGGAGCTAACAGAGATAAATCTAGGAGTGGAAAATCAGCCTAAGCCGAAACTCTAGTGACACTGCACGGTGTCCTTGCAGCAGGCGGGGTGGCCGGTGCAGAGCAGTGTGTGGTGTCACCACGGAGAGGGCCGAGGTTTGTTTGTCCTGGGCTGGCAAACGCTGAAGCCTCATGCCGGCACCGCTCAGCCCTGTTGTCCGGGTCGGCTTCTGCGCGGCTCGATTTGCTGGCGCCTCTGGCAGACCCTGCTGGTGCCGCATTCAGCCGTCCCCATCCGGAGCCGTTGGCAGGATCAAGCCTCATGGGACCTGAGCAGCTTGGCGGGATACGTGGAAATGTCCCGAGGGCTCTGCCAGGAGGAGGAGGTGACAGAGCTCTCCTAATGAAATGAAAGCTCAAAGACAACGAATCCTCTCTCCCAGGGAGCAGAATCCCAGCACCGTGCAGTCCGAGGCTTCATTTGAACACCAAACAGCATTGCCACTATCCTGGGACACAGCATTAAATAATTGAGAAAAAAAAAAAAAAAAGAAAAAAGAATAATTAAATTAAAAGAGGATTATTTCCCACAGGCAAGCAGAAAATCGCTGCCTGCCAGACAAAGGATGATGGCAGCGCTTCATTCCTGCAGTTCTCAGCAGCCGGTAGCGAGGTGACGCGAGTAACAGCCATGGTGGAAGAGTCCCTCTCGCTTAGGTTGATTTTTTGGCTCCCATTTTATCCTTAAATTGTTTTTTGGTTTGTTTATTTTCCAAATTTAGGAATACTGATTTATGAGGAAAGGAAGCAAATCAGGAAATATGAGGCTTCTCCTTATTCATGGATGTCAACTTTGGGATGAGGGGGTTCTATTTACATACAGATTCATGAGGGATTTATACAAATCAGTGCTGTTGACTCATGGTTGAGCTGCTGTACATATTTATGGGGTAACTTTCTGTGTTCAGTCCTCACTGTTTATTTTATCACTGGATGCGAGGAGATGTGCACGCAGGCTTTTGCTCTGACACTGTGTAAGAACTGCATTTAACGTCGCTATTATTTTTTCCCTAAGATGTATATATGTTTGAACAGATGACACACAATGAGAGCCTGTATTTCTCATGAACTATAATTAAGAAGGAACAACTTCCTGTGCAAGATAGCAGGACTGTAACGTGCTCTCCAGCCCGTCTACCTTCACGGTGCCTCCGGCTCTCCATGTTTCCCTAAGCCTCTTGCCAGCCGCCATGTGGACTCACCCCATGCCTCTCGTGTTCGGAAGCCCCCTTCTTCTGAGAGCCTTCCCAAGCCCTTCCTTGAACCTCACATTTCTCCACTCATGCAATTTTGTCACACGCGTCAGCGTTGCTTATAAAATGTCAGGGCCACGAACTAGATGGCCATAATGGTGCTGCGGGATGCGGGAGCATGTGCGCAGCATCGGTTGAAGCTCCAGCCCTGTTGGTGGCCCTTCCTCTCCCCAGGAAATCCACACTTGGCACCACGGTGCCAGGAGAGCTCGGCGCAGACGCGGCAGCGCCCGGCGTGGCCGCCTGTCCCGCCAGGCAGAGCGTGGAGCAGACACGGGCTTTGGTTTTCAGCCCTGCACAGCCGTGACCGGCAGCCCTGCGGCAGCTACAGGCGAGGGTATCGCAGCACGTACCTCTTCCTCGGACCACCCTCACGCTCAATAAACACATCTCCAGTGCTTTGAAAAATTACTTAGCCGTAACGCGTTCCAGGACCAGCCATTGCTGATCCAAGATCAACATTTGTACGCACAGGAGTTTGAGCTTAGCATTCACACAGTATCCAGCACCTTTCTCGGTGGCCTCGGCTTTGCCCTGAGATCGGCATCTCTGGCAGCCGCAGGGACTCCTCTCCCGAAAGCCGCCTGCCCAAAGCAGGGCAGGGCATCTTTGTGTGGCCCAGCTCCATGCACAGCTCAGCCGGGGTGAAAGCTGCCTCAGGGATGGGCTAACGTGAGCCATCTGGCGCTGCTCCCTGCGGGACGCTCCTCCAGCTCCGCACTGTCGGAGCGCTGCCCGCGGAGCGCTCTCGGCTGCGGGAATAATCCTCAGCTGGCCAGCACTGGCCCATGCCAGCCGCCTCATCCCACCAGAGCACAAGAGCTGCTTCCTCCATGCGGGAGGAGGGAGTTTGGCCTGGACACTGTCAGGAGGCACTTGCCTTCCCTCGCTTGTCCACACAGGCTGAAAACAGCGTTTTGCCAATGTATGTCCATCCTTGTGGTTTAACTGGCTAGTTCTGGCTCCTGCCTACCCCACGTCCCGGTGAAGCACAAGGGTGGGCACCAACAGCAGGACGGCACCACCAGGGCCGGTATGGACGGCTTCTCCCTCCCCGTATGCCTTGAAAAACGAGTGATTCCTTTCTATTCCCAACACTTGTGCTCGTGATTAAAGCGTTGAATCACGCTGCTTGGCTTGCAGCGCTCGCATTGTGCAGGTCTGTTTGGGTTGAAGAAAGGAAGCACTTTGATGTTAATCAGAGCTTCCTTCCAAAGACACGTTTCCGGCACCGTCAAGGCAGCAGCAAACAGAACACTCTGCTAAGCAAGAGTGAGTGTCCAGACTGGGCTTCCAGCGATAAAGGTCATCAGAAATGGAGATAAAAATACAACCATGATCTCAAATTTTTAGACAGACCAAACAAAACTTTCCTCTTGGGTCCCATGAGCAAAAATGTCGCTGACAGATGGCCTGCTGCCAACGGCAGACCAATGCTTTTCAGCCCACTTTCAAAGCCATTGAAGTCCAGAGGAGCTTTGCCATTGATTTCAGTGCACTCTGGTCCTTAGGGACTGTGTATCATCCGAAGCACGCCTGGCCATATGGATCTGAAAGCAAACCCGTGTCACAAGAGCATGAGGCAATGCATTGAGCAGGCATCGAAGAGAGAAATAGTAACCATATGTTATTGATCCACCCTTGCACCTTGTGAAGATATTTAATACCCTTTGCACCACGGGTAAAATTTACCCAAGGAATCTAATAAGCAGTATCAATGCAAAGGCAGCGCACAAACTTTGCACTACTTGCAGATTAGAAAGTCCTCCCCTCCCTAGCGATTTCCTGATGCCTGTACCAAAGAAGTCCAAGTGTGGATAAATTTAACACAGATGATTTTGATTTTTGCTTCTGGAAACTGTTGCCCTGGCATATCTCAGAGTCAAGCTATACATCTGTCGCTCCCTCCAGTCAAGTCCTTGGAAATCTATATTTATAGTCTCAGGTTTTGTACAGTCAGAGCCTATGCCAAAGCCTACTGCAGTCAATGAAAATTTTGGAAAAAAGCCCCAGAAATGTTTCATAAAAGCACAGTTTTGACTAGGATAGGTTTAAATGTTAGAACATGTTAAAAAACTTTCCAAAATATTTCTTAAATATTTCACACAAAAGCCTATCCTGCTTTATATAGTTGATTATATAATACAATGCAGATGCGTGCTACCGAAAATGCTCAGGAACGGGAGATTATTTGAGGAGAACATATTATCTGTGAGGCCCAACTCCCTGTGCTCCTTCAGCACTTCAGTCTCCGAGGGGTTGGGGGAGTTTTAAATATCCGACTCAGTGGACTCTAGTTCCACTCTAGTTTACTTTTGTGCTAAACAAACACTATTCCTTATTATTTGTGGTTTCCAATCATGGAGGAATCAGGATTATGTGCACATTAATAAAAGTAGTCTGAATTTGATCTTTTCTTAAGTCTTCAAGGAACAATAGCATTTCCCACAAGATCTGGATGAGCACAGTGCAAAAATAATATTTTGCACTGCAAAATATTATTTTTTTAGGGGGTAAAAACAAAAACATCAACCTATCTGTTGTCTTGGACTTCATCTTTTGCTGGATTTCCTCACCCCTTTGAAATCAGGCATAGAAGCATGTGTGATCTATAGATCAGAGATGCAGGTAACATAAGAGAGGAATAAAAAAAAATAAAACAAACAAACAAAAACCCACTATGAGGCAGCGAACAGAGGAAGGAAAAATACACACCACAGCTTTACAATCCCACAAGAGCTGAAATAAGCTTTTAAGAAGTCCTATAAGCAGCTTCAAAACAACAGCATTTCCAGCTGATGTATGGAAGAGAGGAGACACTTTGAAGGTTATAAAGATCTTGTCGAGGCTGAGCAAGAACATTTGTAGTGCAGCCCTCACAAAATTTCTCCAGCAAACCTGGTTTCTCATCTTTGAAAAAGCCTGAGAAAAACACAGTCGAAAAAGGCTGAAAAAGCTGAAAAAAGCCACCTGGCTGAGCCCTGCACAGCTGGCCCAGGCTTCTGCGCTCACAGTGTCTGTGAAGCCTGCAGCAACCTTGAACCTCGCGCAGGGTGAGAGATCAGGATGAAGCCCAAAGTCTTCCGACAACCCCACTTTCTGCAGCCCACAATCTCAGCTTGTGATATTTAGCAAGGACCTTGAACATTTTATGTAACTTTGCTGCTCAAGACGCTTTTGCTGTTTACTCGCTCCTTTTGCATGCTGTGACACGATAACATTTATTTAATGCGTTTCACAGAGTTTGATGCTAGCAAGTGGCTTTGATACAGCTCGTGATGTTGGCCTACGTGCCGTAGCAGATGGAGTGCCCCGGAAGCCCAGGCATGTCTCTGTTTCTAACACATGAATGGTTTGTCACCGTTTTTGCGACTTCAGGAAGCTGTGAGACAGTAAAATCGACACTGGTTTTACCCTGCACAAATCCAAAGCGTGTCCCCGGTGCGTGTCAGTCAGCGTAGCCCCAGCGACTTGGATGGAGTTAGGTCAATTTATACTGGGTGAGGAGCTCGTGGGTTTAGAGCCATGCCCCCAAAACGGCCCATCATAACACCCTGCCCTGCGACTGTTCCCCTGCAGACTTACAGCATACTAGCACCACAAGCCGCTTCAAGCTCTTCAAGTAAGTTTTTCCACCCCTTCAAGAGCAACTGAGCTTCCCTTAAAGATCCCTAATGCAAACAGCACTCCTTTACTTGTATCAACATACACAAGAGCAAGAAGATGCAGATTTCACCAAGTTCTCTGTCTTTATCCACATTGTAACAGCTGTTATATTAAATTCTATGGTTTTCAGCACAGAAAATCTTTGGTGGGGGAAGTTTTCATGATATTGCTCTTCAGCAAAGCGCTGCTTTTTGCAGCCAATGGCCTTTGACACAGAGCAAGCAGGACTGGTGTTTACCAAAAGCATTTTGTGAGGTTAGAGGGAGGAAAAACACAACAACAATAACAAGAACTTGGCACCACTTTAGTCCCATCCGAGCCCTGTTTCGATATCGTGGGTCTCGCAGCGGCTCTGCCCGTGTGCTCTGCAGAGGCAGCCTTTGATTCCCGGGTGGCACCAGCTCTTGCCCTTTGCTGTGGCTTGGAGGCACAAGGGCACCCAAAGTGCCTGGCTCCAGTTCTTAGGAATACCAGCACTCTGGGCTCTTGGAGCAGCTGCATCCTTATCCCCAGCATCTGAAAACCACTTGTACTATTAAAGTGGCAGATTTCAGAACTGGCACTTCTCCATAACCACAGGTATTTAAAATATTTAAGAAAATAAGATGGCAGGCAGGAATGGTTCTTATGGGTCCCGCAGAACGTTTGCGCAGGAGATTAAAAAAGATTAGAATAACATCAGAGACAGTTCTGTAAGAGATTAGTACTGGAGATGATTCCTCCAGGTATTCCTGCAGGACACCCCACAGGTGGGATACATTCACTGTGCCACAGCACTAGGTAGATTCTTCAGCAAGCATTGCTCTACCTAAAACTTTTCATTTACTCATACACAAATTGCTACAAGACTCATAACCTACTTAGGGTTTGTAAGGTGAAGTGGGAAATAATGGTCCCTAGTAAGTGGCTGGCTGAGGAAAGCTCCACGGGTGTGAATAACCTGTACAATTACAGAGAAAAACAACCTTCCTAAATGAACAGGTGATGGGACACCGAGCCTTTACCTGTTAGATCAAAGTGTGACTGTGTCCCAGAGCAGTGCTGATTCACCCTATTTGATGTCCTATGGGAAACCTGTTAGTGAGGCTCATTCCAGCTCCACAACTCATCAGAACCACTGGAGTCAAAGGAGCTGGAGCCCCTACCAGACCAAAGTGCTGGTCCTACTAGA
This sequence comes from Eudromia elegans, assembly GCA_003342815.1. Lineage (NCBI taxonomy): Eukaryota > Metazoa > Chordata > Aves > Tinamiformes > Tinamidae > Eudromia > Eudromia elegans. The sequence continues at coordinate 2,426,663 of PTEX01000081.1, forward strand.
CTTGTGCCTACAACTTTAAAAAGCTGTCCCCATGCTCCTCCGTCATGAGGGCCAGCACTGCAGCTGACACAGACTGTCTCAATTTTTGGCCAAGGACGGAAACAGCATGAAAATGAGAATCCCATTTTAGCATTCCTGTCAATTATTTATTCATGAGTGCTGATTTATTCATCAAGATGTCTGCCTTCAGCTGTGATTTAACAGCTTTGCTAAACATGGTGTTTCATTTAAGTAACAAGGAGCTTCGCTCTGGTCCTTCATCTATCTAATAAGGACCAGCAGGGGTCCTTATTTAATAAGGACTGCAAATGGACCAATCTGAATTCTGGTGTTAATAGACAATATTAATAGCAAAGATTAATTTCCTCCACTACAGGAATGAGCATTAGGATGAGTGTTATGAGGAAGTGAGGCTAAATGATCGTCATCTGGAAGCCTTAAAATCTAGTTATGAGTCATTTTACAGTAACAAACAATTCAATCTATATAAACTAGAGATAGGGCATAGGTAGAAAAAACAAATGCCATTCTGGACCATGACTGTCTATCACCTCGTAGCCCAAGAGTGTATAGAACCACAGTCAAAGAGGAGGGTTGCCCACTGCTCCAGTTACATATTTATACCATATATAGTGTAATTCATTCATTATTCTGAGAAGATATGAGGGATATCTTCCATTTAGGTGAAAATAAATAAATAAATAAAGGCCCTTCTACAGTTATAACTCACTCCAACCAGAAACTGCACAGACTTTACGCAGAGCGGTAGCAATATGGTGCAGAGGAGACTCATCGTGGTGCTGGATACGGTACAGCAACTCTGAATTGCAATATAAATTTTCAATCAGAGAAAAGTAAATTCATGGCTTAAACTGAAACGCTCCTTCTAAATGCTTCTCTTGCACATTAGCACGGATAACACTGGATCCCTAGCAGACCAGCAGGGACTTTTAACACTAATGAATACCTACAAAGCGACCCAAGACTTAATGGGACGCAAGAAACAGTATGTTCACCTGGCAGTGGGCAGACGAGTCCCCATGCATCAGTCTGAGCAGTGGTTGGTGGCAGTGTGCACGGCTTCAACCCATGGCAATCACGATCCTCCACGAAGGGGCCCTGAGGGAAAGTGCTCTGCTTCAGGGCTGCGGCAGTCTGGGAGCAGAACAGGGCTCGGGCAAGGAGCAAAGCACGTTCGGGAGTCCCCTCAGGGCTGCAGCTGAACAAACTGGAAAAAAACACCGCTCTCAACTCTGCCACAGCCTCCTGATGGAGCTCACCCCTCCCTCGTACCCAGCATGACTTGCCAAAGCAGACACATGCTAAGCTCCCTCACCAAAGGATCTAGCCTCATTTAAATAGGCCCAAACAGGTTAGGAAATGCTCAGTCAACTCGGAGAACAGACTGGGGCAGGTAGAGGAAAGGTGACCCTCCCTCACATGAACCGGAGCAAGGACCTCAAGGTGGTAACCTTTAGACTGGCCAAAGGAAGACACACACCCTCAACCTAACTTGCAGAGCAGAAATCCCGTTATATGGAAGAATGTGGACACACTCAAAGCCATATACCTGTCTCCTTTCTCCCCTTTGAGTGTTATTTCTTAGTTAATCCTTCTACAATTTTGGTAGAATGACAATGCAATGGAGCAAAGTATGTACATGCAGTGCAATGATCTGCTTTACAGGTTGCATGCCTTTCTAAGTGCCAGTGTTTCTCTTCTTAGTATATATTTTTACCAAAGCCTGGCATATTACCTTGACAGCTTTACAGTGAGACACCAGTCCAACGTGCTGACACCGACTAAAAAGTCACAGCAACAACCCAGCCCTTTCACATACTTTACGAGTACAACGCGTTATTGTTAGGCAATATTTGAAGAAATACTCTGCAAAAGAGTTCCCAGGAAGACCTGAGTTCTCATGTACCCAAAGGAATATATGACAGAAAAGACAAATCCCAGAGACATTTCTGGTGGCCAACCTAGTTAGGGAACAGCTGTGAGGCTAGGAAGACACGGGAAAGATTATGCTCTTTGTTCCTGCCAGGTGACTTGCTCTACTTTCACGCTGGTGGGAGTTGTTTGGTAACACCAAGGAGCACTGCAGGGCGAGAGGTTTGCTTATCTGGCATCCAGTGGCTGCAGTTCTCTTGCAAGAAAAGAAGTGGTGGCAATAATGGCTTGAAAAATAAAGGGAGGAGGTGGACAGCGTGCGTTGCTGGAGCTGCACTAAAGCCTAGCAGCGAGGGCACGTTTCTACTGCCCATGCCCTGCACTGCTCACAAGGAAAACAGTGCTGAATTTATGAATTTCTGGGCAGATAATGGATTCAGCCCCATCTCCACTGGCAGAGTCCTTCACGGTGCTTTTCATCGCTCCCCTCTTGTGCAATTCCCTCGGCTTTCCCCCCTCCTTCTCGCCACGCTCAGGGATGGAAATATTCTGCTGGCTGCTGCGCTGCGGCAGCTGCTGCTCTTGACATTTCTGCTGTGGGCTGGGAGACAGACCCGGAGAGCCAGTGCTAATGAAATAGCTAATATAACCCTTCCTCTCCTTTCCCAATATTTCATGTGAAATAGATATTCTAATTTAGGCAACTGCTCCTCAGAGAAGTCCTCTAAGGTTAAGGGAGATTCAAAAATAGTTTGAAAGAGCAACAACCAGACCAAGAGTGCTTCAGGCTTTAATTTTCTTCCAAAAACTTTTGCAGATTATTAGAAAGGAACAGGGAAGTAAATGTTATTTCTACCAGGTATCCTACAGGGAACTTTGTTCTATTAGTTCTTTGTTTCTGTTCTTAGGATGGGTGCCTAGGCAAATAGAATAAGGTACAAATGGTAAATTCTGGTGCTGTGAGCAGGACTGGGAGTATATAGGGCTAGGTACAATGGGAGAGCGTGATCTGGGCCCTCAGAGTGTGTTTGTAACTCAAAATGTTTCAAGGAGAAAGATTTTCCAGAATCTACTGATAATGCTGTTACATGGCAGAACACTCAACCTGAGGCTTCATCGTCTGGAGGGAGAAGTAAAGCACTGTTTTGGGGATATGAAAGGGAATAGAGTGGTTACAGTATGGGAAAGTGACTTACTGCTGGCAGGCTAGTTGTCTAACGAGCGAGCCTGCAGGAGCTGCTCATTAGAGGGGTTTTAACCCAGCCTGGTGACCACTGGAGCCTCTGCAAAGCCTCCTTAGTCCCCATCACTCTGAGAACATGCAGCCCGTGCAGACAGCCAGGATTTTTCCAGCTGCAGTGATAGTACTGAGCTAATTTGACAAAGTCAGAACGAAGCTGAGTGGCAGTCAATGAGATCTGGGAACAGAGATGTCTGTCTGGAATTACCCACTTCCTGCTTCTGCCCATTACCTGGAGATACACAGGACATCTGCTAAGTAGGAATTGCAAATGCAGGCAGTCCCACTCGCAGCAGCGACAGATCCAGTTTGAGCTCTGGCTGTACCGCACAGTCATTTCTTTGGGAAAGGCACATCATAGGTACAATGAGCTGAGAAGTGATGATTAATTGGCATCTACACTGTTTCAGTAACCAGAAAATGTTGATTCCAGGTGCTGGGAACAGGGCACTCTCCTTGTCCCGGGTCACTTTACAGCTCTATTATTTGCTTGCCTTAGCTCTGGTGGAAAACGTGCTTGCTGCAGCTGCCTTGACTCATGCCAGCGCTCACTTCCTTGCCTTGATTCCAGCATAGCCTCCGGGAGGCTCCGTCAGCGCGGGCAAGTCGCATCACGCCGCTCACAGAGGCACACGGCAACGCCGCTCGGCCAGCTCCATTAGTATCTTCACATTAACGCTGCTTTTTCCACGTGTATGTTTCCCACATCCCAGGAACAGCTTTACCATCACGAGCTCAGTAAATAAACAGGATGTTGACGGGAGGCAGCGTTTAACCTGTGGCAAACATTTCTCAACGCATGCAGGCCTGGTGGAGGATTGCTTCTGCATTGCCACGGACCTGCTTCCAAGGCTGGATTGCCACAGGATCACCCTTGGCATTTCCCCACACGCCCTCCTCTGCCTTCGAGCCACACAGTTATATGGGGTAGCAACTGGGAAAATACCTGTCTTGGATGTACCCCGGATTGCCTTAAACTGGGGACTCAGGTGCTGAATTCCCACATGTCACAAGCTCCTAAACAGAAGTGAGCTGTGGCCCTTTGCTCGTAGAGCCTCTTCGACCCTGTCGACCCCTTCGACCTTCCTTCCTGGAATGATATTTTGGCAACCAATCTTCAAGATCTTGCACTTACTCCTCAGAATCAGCCCACAGATCATAAATATCCCCATTCTCCCACATTCCAGTTAACATTTCATAAGAAATCAGCGGAAACACACAGACACAACTAGATTTTACATGGCATCCCAAAACAGTTCATCAAAATAATAATAATAATAATAATAATAATAATAATGATGAATAAGAATAAGAATAAGAATAAGAATAAGAATAAGAATAAGAATAAGAATAAGAATAAGAATAAAGCCTCTCCAAGTTGCTCCTGAAATGCAGTTTCTTCAGCCTGACTCTATTCCTCTATTCTGCTTTGCAAGTCCCTGAGCATCCTCCACCTGTGGCGAGGAAAGACACGAGGTGGTTGGAGGGAGACCTGCTGCATGCGCTGCATGCCTTGCTGCAAAGGCCAGCTCAGCCCCCTTCCATCAGGCTCAAGCTGGCTTCTGCATCTCCTTCAGCCTTCACCCAGGAGACCTCTTAAACCTTCTCTTAGCACCTCTTTAGCTTCGTCAAGCTGCTGGCCACTTTCCAATGCTCCAGCGCTTGGAAGTAGGATCCTAGTTTGCACCAGGAGGCAATATGGTCAGCAGAAGAAAGCAGATGATGCCATTCAGCAGCAGCAATCCCCAAAACCTTCCTGCTTTTAATGCTGGGAGATACAGTAGCTGGGAACTGTGCGTTTGTAAGTGCTTGCCTGTCATATTGGATTTTAAGGACCAATTGCTGAGCAGAGAAGCAACAATTTCCTGACCCTCCTCATGATAAGCAATCACTAATGAAATCTTTCCTGGCCCGGTGCCAAGGGCAAAACAATAGTGTGTTTGAGCACTGGAGCTCGCATGGGTGCAAGCTATTGTGTATCATCCGCTTAGCCAAATCCGGCTAGAGCGCTGGGGGCGGGGAGCGTAATCTGAATTCGGCATATGCGAGGGGCAGGCAGATGTGAATCTGCCCTCTCCTTAATCCAACTGCACTTTGTTATGCCACTGGGGAGGACGGAGCTACGGGGATAGAGCTGCAGGCGTCAGCTGTAGTTTTGAGACCAGTTCTGACGGCTGCGGGGAGCAACACCGTGAGCATGCGGGTGCCTTGGCCACGGAGACACCGACGCGCCTCAGCGGCCTGCGCTGGCTTTGAATGCCAGGTCTTGCCCGGCCATACACGCGCCGTTACGTGCTCACACCAATTAGTCAGAGCTTGCACGACATAAAAGGAAAAGAGAGTAAATGAAAACATGAAACATACCATCTATCTCAGATATACTAGTTTGGGTGCTTGGAAGACTTTCCACAAAAGCATGCAAATGGTAAGGTCATAAATCAGTAAAATCCTCTAAGCTGAGAAAGCTGGGTTTTTTGCAAATAGAAAAAAAAATGAGGTTCTGCTCTTTCAGCATCCTTCAAGATGATGCTACTATGTAAACTAACTCTAGACTGTGAACATGTTTTACTATGCTATTGTTTTGGCAAATGTGTTTGTCCCTCCTCTTTTAATTCCAGCTGTAAAGGATTTTTTTCCCTAATGCAATCCCAATAAATTTTGTTGGGCATATATGCTAGCAGAATGCCTCTCAATTTTACAAAGAATTTCTGATTGGACAAAGCTCCTAATTTGAAACAGTCGCTGGTGACGGGCTGCTTTTGAAACCTATCTCTTCATTAGTCAGCTGCTGCGAATCACTGTTATTATGAAATCTGAAATCCATTGCAGAACAAGGTATTTGTACATTACGGGAAATGTTTCATGACTAACAAAGGATAATTTGTTTAATCTGATTTTATTTCCCAAGTTAAGAGGCTTTCGTTTCTTCTCTTAGATTCAGGAATGAGCACGGTGTTCATGTGTGTATCTCATATCTGAACTGCTTGTTACTGTAAAGGCACAACAGCTTTTCTGAGCAGACTGAAACCAAAGGTCAGTTTGCCTAACACCGGGATATAGGCCAGGTCTTGTCGATATTGATCCCTGTCTCCCATCATCACTTGTGTTGGTGCCTGGAATTGGGGATATCCATCGTATCTAGGTAAGCAACTGCTTATGAAACAGAGGGCACAACTGCACAGCAGAAGCTATGATATGTCTTGGGATTAGTGAACGCCTCCTAATTGAGCTTTAGTGAAAGCGGCAGCTCTGGCATTATTTTTATTCACCTTGTGGAAAATTATTGGAGCACATTTCATATAATTAGGATCAAGAATGGATTTGGCATCATTTCCCACATATGCCCCTGAACACTAATCTGGTTTCTTTGGCACGGCTGCTGAAGTCGCTGTTGTGCAGAACACAACGGCAATTAACCTGGCAAGGCGGAACAGAAATGGGAAGAGGAACGGGAACAGGGAGAGGGTTCAGTTTTTTATCTGTGCAAGGAGTCATATATAATAACATGCAATAACAGAGCACCAGTGCCTTGAATTTATTTTCTCCTCTATTTTTTTTTTCTGACATGCCCTAAGGAATCTTCCGTATTTTTCCCCCACCTAGCTGAAAAATGCACATTCTTGCTGCTGCTCAAGAAGGCCCCAGAAAAGGACATGAGCTCTGTTTATACAGCGCTTATGTTTGAATGCATGGGGTTTCATTAGACATGTTAAATGGCCAAAAGATTCCTCCCCTTTCTAGAACTGGACAAATACTGACTTTCAAAAACTGTCAGTTCAGAGTGTGAAAACAATAGCAGGATTTGCTCCAGGAGGTACATTTCTTTTATTCTAAATAATGCAAGCAGATGCCAGTTTCCAGTGGGTTCTGTCTGTTCTTTTTGGTTGCAGTGCTGTGGACTCACTGAGCTCACCAAAACTTTCTTTTCCCAATTGCCACTAGTTAGAAATACAACATGTGCAATATTTTTCAAGATTTCTGAGTCAGACACAGTGACAATTCATCCGTCTCTACCTTTGCTCCTTTTGATTTAGTCCTCAAGCTGCATGATGGGGAAGGTAGATTTGGGAAAACTAGTCCTACAAAAATTCTTTGTTTTTGCAAAGAGGTTGTTTGGAAGAGGGGAATTTTGCTGGAAGCAGGACAAAGAGACTAGGCATTAACCTGGGATCTTAAATACCACAGAGCTTGAGAGACTTAAAGAGATTTGCAGAGACACAGGGGAACCTGACAGGAAAGAGGAAGAGCAGAACGATTCAGTTTAGCTGTCGAACCAGCTGAGAAAGGACACAGAAAAGCTCTGCGGGGAGGAGTGTGAGATCCTGTGAACTCAGGGAGCCTTAGGCTTAAGCCCCAAAACACCATCAAATGGTGAAGAATATTATCCTGGGAAATATGTACTGGTGGCTTCTATTTTTGTAGCACAATACATTTTCTTTTGCCATGATGAAGTACTTAAGGACACAGGAAATGCCTTGTGAGGCCAGTATTTTGCCTCTGAGAAAAGCTGAGAAACTGAAATTGAAGAAATTGAGAAAAAAAGCAAGTGCTGTAACATACTGAGATACCCAAAGGTGCTGTGGACTCAGTATAGTTGGACCCAGGCTCAAAACCCTAGTGAAAGCCAGGCTAGTGTGTGTGATGTGGGATTACAGAGACCACAGGACTGCATTTTAGTCACGTTATTAAAAATTTTTCCAAACACAAAGGATTTGAGGAATGCTGTCAGGTCTACTTTGCGCTCCAGCTGCGCTCTATCCTTTTCTTGGAAAGCAGAAAGTGGATGTGCTAAGCAAACACCATTCACACGCACACAAAAACTCCAGCAGCTCCACTCGTAAGGCTGCTGCTCCCGGGAAAACACCCTGCTTAGTAAGTCGGCAGCTGCCTCTGGCTCATGGACCCACTGGTGACACAGCCCAAGGTGTTTGGAGCGTTGCAGCTCCTTAGCCATGACATAGCCAGCGTGTCCCTGCAAAGAGGGAAAAGCAACCCCGCACTGTCACAATGTCCCAGCTAGGCTAAGAGGGGAGAGAAAGGCTGATCTAGTGTTAAAGCACATCCTTAAAGTCCTCTTATGTGCCAGACGCTGTCCTGCCTCTAAGCAGTCCAGTCAAGACCACGCATATACCACAGCACCAAGGTTCTTGAGTGGAAAACTGTGTTTTCACCCTTAACCATAAAGATCCCTCTCTCTTTTCCTAAAAAACTCTGTCCTAACACAGCATGGCTGAGGTGCATTCTTGATAATTTAATGAATTTCAGGGGCAATATTTTTACCTCACACTAAATTTGAAGTAGAAAAATAGTGACATTGCCTGTCATGGCCAAAAAAAAAAAAAAGGTGAAAGATAATAAATCACTGACTTCTAAACTGTGTCTGAGAATCAATAAAATGTAAACAGTTACAAAGTAGACTGTAGGAATGCATTAAATATGAATGATAAGAAAGAGAAATAAGACTGGAAACCTGTACCTTTCATTAGGCGAGGCAGAAGTAACAGGGAATGGTACTGAGCTGGTAAAAGGGGAGATGTTCTTACAAACAAAGTCCTATCTGACCACATATCCCTGTCCACTGTCTCTCTAATGGAGATAGAATATATCATGAGAGTGTCAACAACTTCTGCAAACTTTACACACCACTGATTGCAAATGGGATCGTAATGCATTCTACACATGTTCTGGCTCTTATCTCTTCTCCAGGGGAAAGCATTAAAGCCTCTGCCTGCTGTGGAAAATGTAGCATTCAGACATCTGCGACCGGTCTGCATAGGCAAGACAAGATAAGGTGCATATCAAGCCTACATCTGTGACAGGGTCTCGGAGTCTCTGGAGATAGATGAATGAATGTATACGAAGACTGACTGAAAATTTTCCAGTTTAGCCTTTGCTTTCTCCAGGAGTATTTATTCTCTGCAGAATGTCTTCTGTTTGAAGGGAAAACTTATCAAAAAAATTGCCCCAAATCCCTTCAGTTTTGCTATTTCTTGACCAAAATAAAATAAAAACAACCCATTTTTGAGCAAAGATACTATGCACACACTGTGGTCTTCCTGGCAGGAGCCCAGTCTGCCGTTCTACCATGGAAGGTAAGACATAAACTGTTATGGTTGCAGGACTACCTTAGAAATAGGGGCTGTGAAGGATTTGGACGTTTGAAGAACAGGTAGCCCTGACCAACAGCAGATAAGTGAGTAGGAGAGGGTTGCAGGCCTCCGGAGCAAGGCTCTTGAGCTGCAAGTCCAGCCTGCCTTGTATGGCCAGCGATTTATTTTACTGCTTTAGAAACCTGAGAATAGACAAATGCAAATGCACCTTTGATGTGTTGATTACTCGGGGGGTGTGCAAAGCCATGAACAGAAGCGCTAATGAAATGTCCCCTGGGCGCCTGCAGACACTGAAAGGGGACAGGGAGGAGGTTCCCTAGGAGATGGGGATGCGCTCCAAGGCGCGCTCGGCTCGGCCAGCTGACAGCGAGCCACTCGTGCTCCGCGGAACGTCCCTGCGAGAGGCGATGGGGTTCGAGGCAGGAGGGCGGTGGGCAGCATGAGTTGTGGAAAGCCTACAAGGAGGTTGGGATAGTATTTTTTCCTGGTTGCATAACTGTTCAGGCCACTAAGAAGAAGAAAAGGTTGATTGCTTGTTTATCCAAAATGGGAGGGAGCGGGGGGAGAGGAGTGAAAAACACCTTCAATTAAGCCAAATATTGATCTTAGTCCCAGATTTGTCTGGTGTGAATCCGACCTAAATCCCTCCGCCTACTGTTTCCTATTTGTTGGCAGCTCGAAGGCTTCCGAGTAATTATTCCAAAGGCCTGGAGCACAAAGGCACCTGTGTCTGCCAGTGGTCAACATTAAGCACTGAGCCTTAGGTGGAATTTAGTCCTGATGTAACTGGGCCTTCGGGCAAGACTGCACCTCCATGGCGCTTGCGCGGGAAGGCACATACAGACCCAGGGCTTGTCCTACCTCCTCTGACACCCTGGGGAAGGAAACCAAATCATGGCCTCTTCTAGGACTTGCTTTTTCACCTTCTGCCGTAGTATCTCCCCCACACATGCCCATTGGGTTTGCTCAGGATACAGCTAAGACTGCAGGTTTGATGAGTGTGTGAAGTGTAAGGCTGAAGAAAACAGAATCTCCTGGCTCCCTTGGCAGCATGATTGCCAACCTTTTGCAGACCCTCTGTATTATACCACTGAAAGTGAAGAACCTTTTACGAAGGGCACAAACATGGAATTTTCCACACAATTATGGCCCACATGGTGTGGCTGAACTTCTCGTTCTTAGTCGCATTTCTCCATATCTCCTTAGATCAAGTTCCTGGACACACCAAAGACAGGAGAACAGTCATAGCAATATCCAAAATGCTTTCTGGGACTCAGCAGTGAAGTCCTTCCTGATGACTTACAAATCAAACATCTTAAAGATCAAATATTTAAGGACTGGGATGCTAGGGATGGAGAGGGTCTACCAGATAAGAACTTTGCAAGAAAGTTTTCCATGGATTTAAGAATCACTGTTGTGCTTAAACTCTCATGTTTTGTTATGAGATAGAGCAGACAGGTGTGGCCGTAGCTTCAGCAGCACAAGCAATAAATACATTTAGCAGCTAGATTAGCATAATTGCTTGCCTAGTCAGCTAGCATGCAAAGTGCACAAACAAGTATCATAACAGTTTTATTACATGTACATGCTTGTGTTTCCTTGAGACACGATAAAACAAACAGAACAGTAATTTTAAAACAAGCAGTAAAAAAAAAAATTAAAAAGGCAATGAGTAATTTAAAACAAATGCTGAGAAAACTGAGTCTTAAAGAGATCTTTCCAAGCTGAAACCCAGTTACAGTGAAAGAAAGGATATATGACATGGCATATTACTGGTCAAGAAGGCTTATGTTTTGTTTTGTTGCGTTATGAAATAATATGTGCTGTAAGTAATTTATATTCTTCAGTGTAAAACCATCAGGTGTGATTCCATTTGGAAATATTTTAGTGGGTGATTGGTTGAGAAATATCCCCACCCTTTCTTAGTCCAAACAACAGATAAGGAATATGTCTCATTTCTCAAGTACAATATTTGGCTCTTACAGATAAGATGCCTTTTGAAGAGCTTAAATATTAGTGCTTTGTAATGGAGTTTTAAATACATTTCTAGCAATCCACCGTAATTTCACACTTATTACATAAGCCAGTAAAAATAGAAGAAGTAAAACATCTTTCATGCAACATATAAATGTGGCTGTTCAATCAAGCAAAATAATCCACTGGGGGTTGTTTATTTTACAAATGGCAGATTATAGATGTTGTAGTGAACAGTGGAAACACTGAGCAAGATGTGACTGCAGTAGTCTGTCAAAGCCCGGGTTGGATTTATGGTAATGGGTTTGCGTTGACATGAGAACAGGATTCAGCCCTGAAATTAGATCTTCAAGTAAAATTTCAGCTTGCCTTCAAGAAATAACATAATCAGTATTCAGAGTGGTAGATAAAACACAGGAAAAAATGCATTCACTATAGGTAATATATACTCATATATATATTAGAGTAGTATTAAATCACAGAATCACGGAATCACAGAATACTTAAGGTTGGAAGGGACCTCTAGAGGTCATCTAGTCCAACCCCCCTGCACACGCAGGGTCTCCTAGAGCATGTGGCACAGGGTGGTGTCCAAGCGGGTTTGGAAGATCTCCAGAGAAGGAGACTCCACCACCTCTCTGGGCAGCCTGTTCCAGGGCTCTGTNAAGTATGCAGTATTAATTTTGTCAACCCATCAAGCAAGAGTAATGAATATTTTATCATAGAATCATAGAATACTTAAGGTTGGAAGGGACCTGTAGAGGTCATCTAGTCCAATCCCGCTGCACACACAGGGTCTCCTAGAGCATGCAGGGTGGTGTCCAAGCGGATTTTGAAGATCTCCAGAGAAGGAGACTCCACCACCTCTCTGGGCAGCCTGTTCCAGGGCTCTGTCACCCTCACTGTTAAGAAATTCTTCCTCAAGTTCCTGTGGAACTTTTGGAACTTCAATTTTTGGCTGTTTCCTCTAGTTCTATTGCTGGCTACCACTGAGAAGAGGCTGGTCCCATCCTCCTTTCTCCCTCCCTCCCTTGAGATACTTGCACACACTGATGAGGTCCCCTCTCAGCCTTCTCTTCTCCAGGCTGAAGAGGCCCAGCTCTCTCAGCCTTTGCTCATAGGGCAGATGTTCCAGGCCCTTAATCACCTTTGTGGCCCTGCGCTGGACTCTCTCTATCAGCTCCATGTCCCTCCTGCACTGGGGAGCCCAGAACTGCACACAGTACTCGAGGTGCGGCCTCACCAGGGCTGAGTAGAGGGGCAAATGAACAGTCTCAAACATCCTCTAAACTAGTTTTTGAGTGGTGGTCACAGAGTTTTGGGACAAATACTGATAGAGAGGTAGTTATCAAATGGAAGGAAAAAAGATTCAAAAACTAAAAGCAAAGGGCCTGGATTCTTTCTTGAATTCACAGTCCTAAAACCGGTGGAGTGAAGGACTTAAAGTCTTACAGATTTTGTTGGTTTGGATCCAAAGAACTTCTCTGGGCCAGAGCAGAGGCAGACAGTGGCCTTGTGCTGTGACTCGCTCAGTTTCAGTCTTCAAAGAATCTCGTCTCTTTGATTCTCTGTGGGGCTGTTGGCAGGAAAGGGCCCAGTGCGAGCTCAGGAAAATGTTGACATAGTTTCAGAGATGTCAGGGACAAATCCATCTCTGCTATAAAGTAGTCACTGCAGGAACGCAGATAAACCCCTGCGTTCATCCTGGAGCTTGGCAACCCTTTCGAATGAATGTTCTAATTAGGAACCACGACATCCTCTTTCTTTTTTTTAATACCCTAGTTGCAAATGGACAACAAATGTTATTTACCAGTGCTTGAGCAATAGAACACCATTGTTCAAACATAGAAAAGGAATTTAAATTTCTGCATTCAATTATGTCTGGATTTGCCTTTCATTTTGACTTAAACCTGGAGATTAACAAACAAACAAATAAACAAAAGTGGCTCCAATACTATTTTTCTTTGCAAAATGAGAAATGATGCTAAAGAACAAATCCAAGTTGCCAACAGCACAAAAAGTTCACTATCTGAAACATAGCAAACCTTCTGCTTGTTCAAATAAACATACATAGTTATTTTGTATTGTTTGAATTTTCAATTGCTATACAATATGATAGATCTAATAAGCCAGTTTCTGAAGTAGCATTTCTTTTTTTTTAAGGTACAGCTTCTGTGAAAATGGTTCTTTCCTTTCTCTCTTACAAAAATCCCAATTTATTGAGCACCTACTGGGTGTCAAGAGAAGTCATTACAACAAAACAGTATTTTTTCTCTTTTCCCTCTGGACTGAGAAACTAGATAGCAGCTTTGTAAATCAGAAATACGATGAGTTAAGAGTATAGCATTCTTCCCCGTTTACCTAAAGTCAGAGTGCGGGATGGAAGGAAGGAAGGGAAGGGAAGGGAAAACAAAACAAAATCACAACAAAATGGAAGGAGGGTCTTATGGGTTTAAAGACTGAGGCTGAGGTGTAGGTGGATACAATTTTCACAGTACCGGTGGGGAAGCACAGGCCGGGGCTGGAGCTGTTAATGCTCTGGAATGCGCCCTTACAATCTGCTAAGACTGGAAAGCGAATTGGCCCTTCTCTCTTCCCTCTACCGGGCGAATTAAACTAGACTGCTTTAACCTTTTGGTTTTCCTGCCCTGGCACCGATTATTTTGGCTGCCTTTTCTGCAGCACCACGCACAGCCGCGTAGATATTTAGTAAGCTGCTGATTAGCACACAGAAGAAAACTCTCCAAACTATGAATTTTTGTGATGTTTTATTTCAAAGCTAAAACATTGCACTTCTAAACTGGCAACATTGCCCTTTTAAGTGAACATCAGTTATTTCATGGAACATTTGGCTGTGTAAAACATGATTACAGCTGTCCCATGACTACAATTGCCCTCAAAGATGCAATTCTCAAGCTTGCCTTCCAAGAAATTGCTTATTTCTAAATCCGTGGCATTACATTGTTAAGATGTGGTTTTACAGGTCCTCAGTTACAGGTTTCCGTGCTCCATCTAGTCATTTTCTACGGGGCACAGGATGTAATTAAGCTTTCCTTTAAGCGCATGGAAGAAGCTACTACTGTTAAAGCAGTGATACATACTTGAGAAATTCCTAAGGAGCCTTCACTAGGTAGTGCATGTTCAACCATACCTAAAAAGGAGCAACAATGATAACAATGTAATGAATTTTAAATAATTGCTTTTTAGAATATAATGGCCTTATTTCATTTATAAAAATGGCACTATGGAATATATAGGTCATGTCCTAGCCATTAGTACTTATGCTTCAGTAATAAACACTGGGGTAGATTAATTGGTCACGAGATCAGAATTCTAATTTTGATTTTAATACAGATTAATTGCATACTTTTTTTTTTTTCCTGTAGCAGCAAACATGTGATTGCTTTGCTGCATATCCCACTGTGTAGGGTATTCAAATCCTGTATGGCATGGAGAAATTGAAAAGAATCCTTTCTACAGATTATTTCCAGAGAGTCTTTCAGCATGGATTTGTTCTTCAGAATTCTAAGGACACTTTTTCCTAAACCCCACCTTGCCTTCTTCCTCCAGGGTCACTGCTGCCTTCTTTATCCCTCTACCCTGGCAAACTGGATGGGGAACTCTGAGAAATCGGACTGTGCCGAGTCTTCCTTGGCCAGTGAGACCCCTGCCCTTCCTCCCAAAGGCCTCCCAGCCTTTCCCAGAGCAGAGAATTAAAGAGAGTTGTTTGGAGTTTAACTCATGACTACTATAAAGTAACATGTTAGCACTAAGGAAATTCTTTTCTGCAACTGACTCACTTTTTCCTTCCTCTTGCTCTCCTTGGAAGAGTCACTGGGAATCCCTAAATAACTTCAGCCAAGCCCAAAACCATAAGTGAAATGGAATGCAAATCACTAATCTTAGAACCACTCCTAACTTTACTATGTTTAATTAGTTTATCACCTAAAACACTAACGGCATGTCCACAGACCTTGGGCTTCTACGTTCCACAATAGATTCATACATTTTTATGCATTTGGACTGAGGAATTAGGAGGCCACATAATACCCGACTTCGGTCATTGTTTCTATGCTGAGTTTTCTTGTGATGCTCTATTCTATTTCAGTGAAGACAGAGCCTGTGCGGGGTACTGACTTGCTAGAATGAGGTGTGAGACAATGAACCATCAGAAGGGTAAAGCTTCTGCACTGCGTCTGTGCTAGCCAGGTCTCAGAGAAGCCACATGCTGGGTCTCATTCTCATTTCTTTGTCCCCTCTGGCTGGTGTGAGTCAGGCGGCGCAGTGGGGCAGTGCCACATCACAGGGCTCCTGTCACTGCAGGATTCCTCCCACCTCTGTCCTCTTCACCTCAACTATTTATATCAGCAGCTGGGCTGGTTTCTTGGCCCCAAAAGAGAGGGCTGAGGAGACACAGGACATGCCTCTGTCACTGGGGACAGCAACTCGGTAACTGTCCTCGGTGCCAGCTGGAATCGCAGCTCTCCACTCCCGGCAGGAAGCACACACCTTCTTCCTCCCCGGCAAGAAAACTGCACTGAGAACCTCTCCTCACTTTGTGTCCCTCCTTGCCCAGCTCAGCGCTGGCTGTGGCGGCTGCGACCTTTTGGAGGGAGCTGGAGCAGGATGGAGCAACTATGGAGTGGTGGAAACTACTGTGATGTGGTCTGCTGAGTGCCAAGCAGAGGGTGACAGTCATTGTGCCGGGTGTCCCGGCCGTGCTCCTGCTGAAAACCCCAGGGTGCCTTTAACCTTCACCCCTGCCGGGGCTGGATGCTGCTCACACGCCGTCCCCTAAGACCTCCAGGCTCTTCTCAGTGGAGCTGCTCCCCAGACACACAGCCATGGTCCTGTGCCCTGCAAGACATCACTCCGACCCGGACACGTGGCATTGAGTTTGTCCTCGCTGAATTTCCTTCCAGCTCATTCCTGAAGCTTAAGGCCCATGGCAACTCTGGCCTTGAGCATACTGACAGGTCACCTCAATTTCGTGTCACCTGCAATCTTGGTGAGAGGGCACTTTGTCACCTCCCCTAGGAATTCATAAAGATGTTAAGGTCTCAGGCACAGGTCCCAGGATAGACCCCTGCAGCCCTTGTCCCCAGCCTCCAGGTAGAACACAGTCCATTAAATTCTACCCTCCGAGTCATCCACCAAGTCTTTTATCCACCCGGCTGTCCACTCATCCAGACCATAGAGTCTTAATTTGAATATAAGCTTATTATGGGAGACTGTCCAAAGTCCTGTCAAAGTCAAGCCAAATGACATCTACTGCTCTACCCTCATCCCCAAGCCCCATCATTTCATCACGGAAGGCACTTAGCTTGGTGGGGTGTGATTCACCCCTGATAGATGCATGCTGACTGCTCCAAACACCTTCACATCCTTCCTGTGCCCGAAGTTTATTCTAAGAGGACATGGATTTTCATATAGGCTGCAGTGAGGCTGACCGAAAATGACCCTGAGTGAAGTAGCTTTAACTCTTTCCATTGTTACTCAATTATTTGCCCCATTCAACATTTTTCTTGTTCAGCCTTTTACTGTTAGAGCTTTGGCAAAAGCTCTTCTGGTTGCCCTTTAGGTCCCTTGCAAGTCTGAACTCCAGCTGAGGTCTGAACTTAGAAAAGAGGCTTTGTGTGAAGCCTTTGGACATTTATTGCAGTCTCTGCATCACCACACAAACCCAAGTTAGCTGCTCTGGTGATGGAAACACAGGATTTTCAAACACAAGCACCAGGAAACGCTATATCCGAGCGCAGCAAATAAGCAGCAGTATAAATCTTACTGTTCTGCATCTGCTTTGTTCTGCTTTGTCAGGGAAACTGGTAATAATTTAATAATGAAAGGGAACTAATGAGGCCCACGGATTTGTGCCTCACGCTTGGATTATCCAGTGTCTAATAAAGTGTGAATTTCGACTGAAGCTTTTTCCACCCCAGGGGGGAAAAGCCACTCTCATCATCCACGTGGATTGTCTGTGACTAATACAGGGGAAG
Organism: Eudromia elegans; assembly: GCA_003342815.1. Taxonomy (NCBI): domain Eukaryota; kingdom Metazoa; phylum Chordata; class Aves; order Tinamiformes; family Tinamidae; genus Eudromia; species Eudromia elegans. The sequence goes on from PTEX01000081.1 coordinate 2,443,876, forward strand.
CTCACATGGCAGCTTTTGATTTACTGGGAGTACAGGTAGGGGCACTTCCACTACCCAGCTCCAGTTTCACGATCTTTATGAAAACACGTTATCCTGGGGATCTCTACCCCTTTGACACAACTTTGGCCAGCAGGATCAGTCGTTATGATGGAGAATGGACAGGCTGATACAGCCCGGCCAAAGAGGTGGCGCAAGCCTTGCTCACAGGGGAAGAGCCTCGACCTTCTCAGCACTCTGCGTTTCGATGGGCAAGGTGTGCTTCTACCAGGGCATGGAGTTTAGGATGGGTAGAGGATAAAATCTGCAAACAGGCAAATTTAGCCTGTGCTGAATCCCAGCACCAAGTGACTGCTGGGTCCTTCCAGTCCCCGCCGCCTGTGCCCTTGATCTTCTCTTTCCTTTCCAAGGCTCACACACTTTCTTTCACAAACGCTCTCATCTCAGTGAGTGAAAGAGCTATTGTATTACACAGCCGTGACCCAAAGCAGAGGAACTCAGGGCAGCAATGTGGCTCTTCAAAACAACCACGTTTCCTTCTGCAGACCTACCCTTCCCGAGCACCTGCTCCCCCCGTAAACAGACACGCGTCGCACGGTGCAGCCTCAGAGCACATCCGAGCGCGACTCTGCGTGCGGCTTCCCGCAAAACGGGAGCAAGCCTTCAAGCCAAAACACCGTGCAAAGGGGGACCTCTGGCAGCGCCGCGTCCAAGCAATGCCGTGACTTTCATGCGTGCACGTTCTTTGCAGGAACGCTCCTTCTCCAAAACAGGAATAAAGCTCAAAGAGAAAACAGAAAGAAAAAAGACAACTTTTATTGATGAGAAATGGGAGACAGAATCCATGCTTCACTTGGCAGAGCAGCAAGCGTTAGGCTTGGTCTGATTGCGGTGGGCTCAGGAAGCCACCTGGTGCACCATGAAATCAGCGATGACCGGGCAGCCCAGGATGATGGGCTGCTCATTGCAATCCCTTACATCAGATCCAGGATGGAAATCCAAGAACCACCCCTCCTGCGCTGGTTTTAAACTGAGGCAAGAGCAGGGTATCAGGCACACCGAGAGCTGTAAGTGCAAACACGAGTCTCCTTTTCACTAAGAAGCAGCCACTCAAACCAACATTATCTTGGAGATACTGCCGTGTTTTCTCGCTTTCTCTTTTGTAATGTTACACCATGAAAGCGCGAGGTCCCCTCTGTCACTCACGATCACACTCTCGCAGTTCAGCAGTTCCCCGTGTTTCCTCCTCGACTTTATTCACACGTACCGGCTGCACCACAGGGAATTCGGCAGCAGTGAGGCGTCACGCGCCCTTTTCACGAAGCGGGGACACACAAACCTCCCGGACCAAAGACCCCAACCACGTCCCCAGGATCGCGGCCACGTCCCCGGGACCCCGGCCACGTCCCGCCTCCCCCAGCGCCTCAGCACCGAGCGCCCCCGCGCTCCCTCCCTGCCGCCCGCCGCGCGCGCCTTGGCCCCGCCCCCGGGCAGGCCCCGCCCCGTTGGGCGGCCGTGACGCGGCGCGGGCACGGCGCATGCGCAGCGGCCCCCGCGGGCGCCCTCGCCCCGCCCCGCCCCCCCCAACGGCTCTGCGCGGCCGTTGTTGTCAGTTGCGTTTTGCGGGCGGCGGGGCGGTAGCAGCTGGGGCTGCTGTGCGGGTACGGCCGTTATTCGGGAGAGGTGTCCGCGCTTTCTACCCTCTCCCCGGCCCTACCCTGCCCCTGGTTCCCCCCGCGGAGCGCTCGCCGGCGCCGCTGCCGCGGGGCAGTCGCTGCCCATGCTGGGGGCGGCGCGGGGCGCGGCGGCCCGAGGACGCGCGGCGGCCGGAGGGAGTAAGTGGCCGTCACGGGGCCGTGGAGGGGGCCGGCAGGGTTGTGGTGTGGGGTGGTGGGGTGAGCTCCCAGCATCTCCTTCTGCCCGCTGCCTTTCCGTTCCTCCCGGAGGCGGCCTCGCCCGCCGCGCTCCTCCCCACCGCCCCAATGGCGGCCTCGGCCCAGGAGGAGCCGGCCGGCGGGCAGCGGGGAGGACGGGGACGTTTCCCGGGCGCCGAAGGTCGGTGCCGCGCAGCGCTGGGGAGAGGGATTTCGGGGCTGGAAGGACGAGGAGGTGTCGCGGCGGGAGCGCCGCGCTCTGCGGGGCCGTGCCTGCGTGTGACAGGCTGGCACCTGACCCGCCCGTGTGCCCCGGCCCGCCCGCCTCTAACGCGGGGTCACCGCGGGAGAAGCGGCCGCGAGGTCGCCCCCTGCTCCCTTGGAAAATAAAACAAATAGCGCGGGAGAGATCCCTGCGGCTGCAGAAGCGCTCGCGGGTTCGCTGGGGGCATGACGGTGCATCTCGCCCCTGGGAAGCTGCTGCGTGGCCAGCAGGTTCGCTCCAGGGGCGAGTGAACCCCCCCTGCTCTCTGCTCGCAGCTCGAGCGCGCCGCTCACAAAGCCCCGGAGCGCCCGTGTCCCCGCGCCTCGGCGCTGCTGTTGGCTACACAGGCACCGCGTTGGATTTACTGCCTTCGGGTCGCTGGAGGGGATCGATTGGATAAGTAGATGTGTCCTGGAAAGGGCTCTGTGCGCTTTGCCAGGCACACTCCAGCACCCGGGTGATTCTCCACTATTTAAGTTTATGGGAGATGATTTTTTTAAAACGTTTGTTGTTGATTTGCAGCCTCGGCAGTGGCTATAGCACAGATTATTTATTTTGAGTACTCCTAGACTATGTAAAATTTTGGAGAAGATCTACTAGGGAAAAATGCTGTGTTGGCCTGAGGATACTTGGAGACAAATGTGACCTATTTTCAAACATTTTTTTTATTATTATTATTGGTAAGCAGTGCTAGAAGAGCTGTAAAGGAGAAAAGCTAGCAATTAAGGGGATAAAGAAAGCTTTGCATGGGATATGAGAATATGAAGACTTTTTTTGTGCATGCATAGATAGTTTCTTACTGATCATCTTGTTTTCAAGAGCTTGTTAGAAACAGATATGCAAAAAAGTGGTTTCCTCAATGGTACCATTGCCATTCCTGGAACAGCTAAAGTGTCTTAGAGCCATCTAGCATGAATGAATCGCGCACAAATCTGCTTACGCCTGCCCTCTGTAGTGCAGTCGTTACTTAGTCATATAGGCTGCTCTTTGGAGTTGTTTATTATGAATGTATTTAGACCCCCCAGGGTCTGGGGAAGGGCAAGTTTAATGAATCTCAGCAAAATGAGTCTGTACAAAACAGTGTTTACAAGCCAATGTTTTTATGTTTTATGAATTTATGAATTAAGCAGTTTGTGGAAGACAGCCACTGTTAGGGAGTGGGTTAATGGATTTTTTTTTGATAGGTTAAAGTACATCACAAAGTAGAAATTCAGCTGATTATTTTTATTATTGCTGATACTTGGGAAGGAGAATTCTGAACAAGTCTACTGTATTGAACTATCAYTGCTACGTAATGCAATAAAATTCTACTTATGAAATATTGTGAAATGTTAAATAGAATAAGCTTTGCCCCTTTTACTTCTGGTGCATGAAAAATCTGAATTTGAAAATCTCACAGCAAAAAATAAGAGGGAGAAAAATCCAACTTTTTTTTCTCTTTTTTTTTTTTTTTTTTGTCCTGGAATATTCTGAATGCCCAGGGGACTGATGAATGATGACAGAATGTTCCAAGTGATTGGGAAAAGAAGTTGACCTAAATASTGGAGGAGCCCTTGGAAGACAAGAAACTTCTAAGACAACATGCTTATCTCTTTCTTTTTGAGAGTCTCTGTGGTTCACACCTGAGGCATCCAGCAAAGTGGAGAAAAGAGCAGCTGACATTAAGTGAACTTAATGATGAGCTTTTTTTTTAATATCTGTGAATAACTGAGAGGCAGGAAGTGCAGATCCCTTGCTTACTGGTATTTCTTTGCAGGTTACTGGTATTTCTTTGCAGGTTACTGGTATTTCTTTGCAGGTTACTGGTATTTCTTTGCAGGTTACTGGTATTTGTATTTGAATTTTCTTGCTACAAGACCTGATATTCCCATACAATGTGGGTGCTTGACATAGTCATTGTTCCTGTTGCACTGTGGATTCGTAGTCTACTTTCTTATTGTTTTAAACAAATGACATGTTAAGGCTTCTTGATACGTATTTAAAAAATCTGGCACACACTTAATATGGTACTGAAGGCGATTGTCCCCATGGGGTGGTCATCTTTTTCATGCGCTYTTCCRACCAACCTGGTCTCCTCTYGGTCTCTTTTAACTCCGTGCTTTCRATAGCCTGTTTGAGTAAGGGTATAGTCTGCCCCTTCAGTGTCCCATTTTACTTTCTAGTCCATACGAGCGACAACAGTGCTGAACTAGTGCCTGTTGTCTTGCTTGGTTGCCGATCCCCCTTTCAAGGACATGCTATCCTAGYTTAGCTGGCTTTCTCCTTGCAGTGCCTCTCTGCAAGGAGAAGAAGCTAATACACTTCTTCTCTTGTATCCTCCACTGTTTTTAAAAATCTATAGAACTGCAGTAGCTATAAAACTTCTCACTAAACTTTTGTCTATTTCTACTAGGTAGTATTTATAATAATGTATTAAAATAATGAGACAAGGTTGTCCGGATTAGGGACATTGACTTCTRTATATATTGCTGAACTGCAGCTTACAGTGAATATGCTAGTATTAAATTGCATAAACTTYTAACTTTAGCAGAGTACAAGGCTCTATGTGTCTTGCTTGCCATACTACTTTGAAATGCTTAAATGCTACATCATCTGAAAAATGTAAAGTAGCTATTGTTTTAACAAGCATTATAATATTATGTAACGGCTTAAGAGGATTTGAAAAWCGGTATATTCACTTGCAGTTCTAGGATAGCTTAACCTGACAGAGTTCTAATATACATAAGTTGATGAGGTCTCGAATGTTAAGGATGCTGTTGAGGAAGAAATACTTGTGAAAGATGAAATGGAGTGTGTTCATTCYTTGGAAAAACTAAATATCTCAATTGCTCAGCAACCCTCTACCACAGTGCTGAAGCACTGATGTTGCACTGATTTGCACTGATTTTTACAGACTGTTTTTTACTTTCTGCTTCAGATGTCTTTGTGTTTTCTGTAACAATTTCTGCAGTTGCAGACTAGACTTAAACCAAATTAACTTGAGAGATGCTAGCTTAGTTTTWTTTATAGCTTTTATAGGATCAATATTAAAGCCTGATGTATTTCAGATTTTTAATGGTTCATAACTAAACTAGAGTCCTAGAAGTGAGAGTYAAACATTGAAACTAATTAGCTGCAGGTGGGAATAAGTGTTGTTGCTTGAGATTTAAGTAGCCTGTATTCTAGAGAGAAAATGTCAGTATTTCAATAGCAAGGCTAACCACCTAAATTCAATACTGWTTTTTTACATTATCTGAGGTACTGTTAAACAAACTAAGCTTTATACAGTTTGAGCTGTTAGATGGTGCTTGGGAAATTTAGTGGAAAATGCTGTTATTTGTAATAGATGCTACAATATCTGCATTTATTTGCTTTTGAATATTTGTATTTTAGCCAGTGTTTAATGGTTTTGCATCCCTTGATATGTAATAAGGGAAATTGTTTGTGCTTCTTGACCGAAGATATTGTTAGGTGTTACAGCATTGGATTGTATCATTATTGTTAAAGCATTCCACAGTGTTTATTGTTAAAACAATCYCCCTTGAAGTACTTGGTGATTACTAGTGGAATGCTCTGTGCTCCAGTTGCACCTTCTCTAGTGGAGAGAAATATGTGCTTTTCTCTTTTTTGGCTCCATTTAATCACTTACCTGGGAAATGAGGGGAATAGGCAGTGCACAATTAATAATTAGACTTTTGGAAATGGTAAAACAGTTCTAAAATGTCATAAACAAAGAGTAGATGAGATGGTTCTTCTAAAAGAGTCCAGAAGCTGGTAGACAGAAGTCTGATTCATCTGCCTTTTATAAAATGCCCATGGTAGACTTTCAAAAAAAAAAAAAGTCTAAAATTCTGTCTGAAAGATATTTATACCATCCTGAATAAGAGTAATGTAACTTCTCTCTGATACACAAAGTGCCTCTTCATCAGTTCCATACTCCTAGTTACTTTGAAACAACAAAAAGGGAAATTTAAGGGTTTAGAATTGTGAAGCATTTGGGAAACTTTTTGGATGCTGCTTGTCAGCCTTTGAAAAGTCGCATCCTGGGCTCAGGAGTCCAATTACAGGAGTTACGTTTATTGTAGACATAAGTGACCAAAAATCATGATGGTTTCCGTGATCTTTAGAGTTTGTTCCTTTGATATTGGTTTTTGTGTGGTTAAATTTATGGATATATGTAACTAAGATGTCCATGTTAATTTTTTTGTATTTGTCAAGAAGACTTTCTGTTAACGGCTGTTTCTGCTGAAACTAATTTATTATATATTATAACGTAAGTTCTTTGAGCAAAGCTTTATGATTGCTTTAAAGGTACAAAAATAGTAGTAGATATAAACCTCGAGGCAAGACCTTTTTAAAAATACTATTTTATCACATATTAACTCGTGCAAAGTTACATAGAGGACATGATTGTTTGGAAGAGTCTCTTATTGTTCTGTTCCCCTGAGCAGCTTTAAATCACAAGGAGTTGGTATTGCTGAAGCATCTGATATGTAAACAAAGTAGTGGTGTGGGTTTTGTATGTTGCTTTTCATTCCATAACATAATGGATTCTGAGGTTAAGTATAAGAGGAAAACAGGGACAACATGAAATTACCTGCTTTTGGAGCTGGGGCTAAGGCAAAGTCTTCAAATGGTGTAAAGCTGCTATTGTGATTTCAAACCCATGGATTACATTTATGTCTTGTGTAATAGCTCCTCTTAGAAAAGTGCCTTGTGAACTGCAGTGATTATCGGCAGTTATGGAAGTATTTTACGCTTTTAAAACATTTCACAACTAGAGGCAATTGGAACCATTACAAGCAACTGATTGCCAACAGTTGATGGGTTTKTCTGTGGGTAATAGTTTGATCACTGCTAGTGCATCTGTCCATTTAATGGCYTTGGTGTTGATTCTGCAATCATAATCTTGTTATTGCTGTTGCTGTCTTGCTATTGCTTTTTAATATATACCTACCTAAGTGTTATTTATATTTTTTCCACTCATCGAACTGTCATGAAAGAAAAAGGAAACATGCATTCTTGACTTCAAGTAGGGAATCTTGAAAGATTGATTCACATCTAGTGGTGCTTTTTTTCACTTGACTCTGTGGAAGCTTTGTGAAGGTAACAGCTGTGAGGTGAGATTCTGCAAATGAGTTCTCAAACTTGTCTTTCTGCTGATACTCCGAAAACCATTTGCTGCATCTCTGCAAACAGCAAAGCTTAAGCTTACTGTGTTTGATGTGGCTGTGCTCATCTGCAAGAAAATATGCAAGATGCATGACAATAACTTATAGATCTGAAAGTTTGGGAGCATCCTGCCCAAGACAGAATTCTGTTCTTTAACAGTCTTGTGTTAAAAACTAACATGAAAAAAATACAATACATCAAAGTTGTGTCAAAGCCTTGCCATGAAGACTCTCGTAATTTTCAATTATAAAATAAGTTAGTACATTTATGTTTTCCCTCTCTCCACTCTAAAATAATGAAACGTTGACCTTTGACTGTAGCCTTCACAAATGCTTAATGGATGTACCCTATTAACAAGTGGCAGCTTATTTTTGTCTTACTTTTTCTAAGCAAAATACTGAAGACTGCTTAAAACTGGGGAATACCATTAAGGCAGGTTAGTTCTTCTCTTTGAATTTGGAACACAAAGTTACTTGATGACAGTTATCCTTGTTCATCATGCTAGGTGTAGCCCTGCTGAATGACAGACTGGCTGATTTATCCTGACATTACAGTAATAACTCTGTGAGGTGGATGCTGCTGCTGTGAGAGCTGTTGGTGAGGCCTCCTGAAAATAAAAGAAAAAAGCACATACGCTGCAAAGTCTGCAATTTTGTTGTCTTGTGGAACTTGTCAAGAGCAGGAGAGTTGATCTTGCCATGGGGATTGTCATCAGTGAAGGTGAAGATGCAATGCAGATATTCAAAGTAAAAATACGTCACGTACACCAGGGCTGAGTTATAAAACCTACCTCCTTCCCCTCTGCCTCTCCAGTAAAAATGCTGCATCTGGGAAGTGTTTGGCTGTAGGGCAGGTACAGGTGGTTGTTGTTGTCTGAGTGCCTTTGAATTATGTGTTAAGCATTTAAGTTCTTCACATGTCACTCATTTGACAGCTTTTACCTCATACCTGTTTCTAGCATGTTGGCTTTCTTTCTTATATAAAAGGAAAGGTAATCCCAGACCTGTCAGAGAAAGYGATTCATATGTTGGTAAAGATGCAGTATTCTCACATAAAAATAATGGCTTATATTGTCACAAAGATAGACAWGGAGATTAAGCCATGAAGATGTCTTCCAGTAAGGCAGCAGATAAAACATCAATAGAGAATATAGGAGCAATATGAAAAATATGTTCTTGTTTTCAATATTTCCATCAATATACTTGTGGATTCTAGTAATTCATATAAATGACTTCCTGTGACAAAAAATGTTCTTGAATCTTTGTTATCGATATATGTAAAACTTCGGTGTACTGACTTTTTTAGGGAGAGTAGCAGCACAAGACTTACTTTCAACATGTAATTTAGTAAATAAATAATTGGTGCTAATGTTGTATATCGTCTGAGGCTCAGGAGATCAAAAATTAAGACAGGATGAAATTCATTGAAATTCAAAGTGTGCTGTGTGTACATCCTTTTGAACTAGTAGTCATCGTAAACTTTTGTTACAGAAGGTGAGAGCAAATGGGTTTTTAAGAAATAATTMATTTAATCTATTTAGCAATCTGCTTTAGGGTGGGATTATTTTCATTGTGGATGCCTTTGGAATTGACAGAATCTCCATTTATCGAGAAGGGAGATGGGAATGGCTAGCTGCCTGTGGTGAGATGATTCCTGCTCAAAATTATTTCAGATTTCATGTTGCTTAGTCTAATAATACAGGAAAGCTTTTTGTACAGATAGTGTCATAATTTTTGTTGAAACAAGACGTTGAATCTTTATTCTCTGCAGTAGGAAACCAATACAGAAATTAAGGTAAGATGAACTAGGCTGGTCTTATACATTGTGTATAATCTAATTGAAACTTTATGGACAGGATGAATTGCTTAAGTAGTAGCTCTGAAATGTGCTCTTTTTCTTTTATTATGTTTCTGTTTATTACTGTTCACAGTAACATATGAGATTAAGRTATATGAGTTTTTATAGTATGAAAGGTCTGTTCGGAATCTAGTTGTTATTCAGACATCTGGGTTGCATAAAATGAGTTTCATGAGTGTAGCTGAATGCTCCTAGAGTTGAGGAAAACTTTATTCTRGAAACCATAATTACATGCAGTGATTAAATCCTGCTTGTGGTTAGTAAAGCTCATCTGCTAGAACACCCAAAYTCTGTAATGCTGAAAATGAGCTCATAGAAAATAGAGATGATGTGAATTAAAGGAAGTACAGGTAAATATTTTCTGTGATGGAGGAAACATAACTGGCTTTAAGTATCTTTCCGCAAGCTGCAGTGAGGTTTGCTGCCAAAGTGTGGCCTGTTGAAGTCGTGGTTCCTGATTCTGTCATGTGCTGCAGTTTCCAGCTCCCTTAGTCATGCTGCCTTTTAAAGTTGTTCGAGAGCTTATATTGCAAACTGAATCATTTTGGTGATAGAAACTAGCCCCATTTTGAGGACAGATGATGGTGGTAGTTGTGTTAAATCTGGAGATTTTTGGTGTTTCAGTTTATATTTAACCCCCAAAGTTTTGCTGTCGTAACTAAGGGGACAGTGTTGGAATTGTCACAGTGAGGCAGGAAGTGACAAACCTGGTTCCTGTTCTCAAACTAGAACCTTGTGAAATCGGACACTTAGTTGATCCTCAAGTGCTTTCAAAGTTTTTTGCTTTCTTCATAGTGAGAAATTGCGAAAAAGAAACTACTTGCCATCTCTAGCAGGGTAATGCTAATGCTAAAAACAAATTCCAGATTTTCAGTCTCTCATTGTTCTGAAAAGTGTTTATCTAGTAACTGTGTTTTTTATAGGATAATTAGATTGTCGGGTTTGTATTTGCACTGTGATAGTTTTGCGTTCATTTCCTAAAGATGAATAATTCTTGCTTGTGATAAGTTCACTTAAGGCTATGTATCTACCCAAGAGCCTCATGTTTAGCTTTGAAGGTTTATTTTAAAACCATAGAATCAAAAGTTGGTTCATCTGTTACTGAGGAAGCAAAGCAAAATTGCTAATGAATCTGCATTCATTTTATGGCAGGTGGTGGGGCTGCAACATTTATAAGAATATTTCTGTGAGATTTTTACCCTATTGATTGCTGATTGACTTATTTCTCAGAGGCTTAAGGAAAACCAAGTTTTGCTGGAATTTTGGTGACAGGTTGGTGTTTGTGTGTACTGTCATCTAGAAATAAATCTCATATTGAGTTTAGGAAGAGGGTAGAAAATATGTCAAGTGAACAAATAATTATGCGTAAGCCCTTTCCTTGCAGTTGAATGTTGTAGATCCTTAAATGAAATATTTTCCTAGAATTTGGAGAAAAGCTAAGTCCAAATAGACTGAGGCTTTTCACTTCAGTCATTCTTACCACTTCCAATACCATCAGCTAGGTTGGTGTGCCACACGCTAAGAAAGCTGTTTTGTATGTGCGAGGTGTTTGAATCTGAAACCAAACAAAAAAAGTCTGTTAAAGCCATGATTCCTGAGGGAATAAAGGAGTTCTGTGGCCTGGGCCAGGCTTGTGGGATGGGATGAATTCTTGTGTACAGGGGCTTAAGTCTGGACTGTGACTTAATACTCAACAGAGAAATGGTCTGTGAAAAGTTGAATGCTGGAGTTTGCTGTTGGCAGATTGTGTTGCAGAATGACTATTTGCTGTGTTTTGACACTTTTCTTTTCCCTCTCTAAAAGTCGATTTAGCATGGAGCATTGAATATAGGATTTATTATGGGCAAAAACAGTTCTGTGGGTATAGGCTATGACCTAGTGGAAGTTAAAATGATTGTTTCTRTGATGTTTCTTGTTTTATTTAATAGAAGCAGTGAAGAATCTGGTTCAGGTGCTGTGGAGGTGGCAGCTTTTTAAAGGACCTTTTTTGGAAAATACAGYGCATTTAGCATTCAGACTCTCTAGTCTCCCACCTGGATGGGGCACAGCTGGTAAATAATATATTGTTTCATGCAGATTAGGGGTAGGCAGTTTACATATGTTCATGGATTACTTTTTCTTTAGCCAGCATTGAAGAGATTAGGTCAGTGTGATGGGATACTATAAGCTATAGTAAATAATTATGAAAACATTGTGTCACTTCTCAGCATTAGTCAGAAAACTGATATAGAGAAATATAGAACAAACATTATTATGCTTGAATATTTTGATTTTAAGAATATATTATAAAATATCAGCGCAACGTGTGTGTGCATCTTGCATGAAGTGTACACTCTTCAATTTCAAAGATTGGATAGTAGAAATGGAAGAATATAGAGAAAAGTAAGRAGAAGGGTAAAAGATATGGAATCACCTTTGTACAGGGTGTGACAGACTAGGACTTGAACTGAGTTGTACTGAAGAGAGTRAGGAAGGAGACTGCATTATGAGTCACTTGAGGCAAGGTAAATAATAAAGGTAAATAAAAGTCTAATAATTCTTATTTTGGAACAGGCAGTAGACGGAAAGATGTAGCTACTCTCAGGAAGCTCAAAGCAAGAGGAAGTGTTTCTCATACACAGTTGAGCTGTGAAACTCCTTGTTGCAGGATGTTCTTGATACTAAAATTTGGGTTAGTAAAAATGCATGGTATCCTGTGATGAGCAAACATCCATCAAGGGGGGGGAAAAACATTCATCAAGGATTRCTAAACACAGTCGCTGCCCTGTGATGTGAAGAAGCATGAACCTGTTGAAGCTTGAACCTGATAAAAGATATGGAGAAATTCATTATGTATTGTTACATTTGCCATTTTCTATGATCTCCCTGAGCATCCTCTAATGGTCACTTGCTGAGTAGCATACTGTTCTAGACGGGGGCTTTGATCTAGTGTGTGTGTTCTAGTCTAGTTTGGTACTTTATGGAACAATATTGGGTTGGTTAAGCAGGGAGGTGGGGGAAACTTGTGTGAGATGAGCAGTGTGGGATTTGTCAGRAAGCATACATGCCAACCCCACTCCTTTAGAGCTGCAAAACTTTGGTGTGCAAAGCAAGCTATGATCTGCAATTTTAATACCATGCTTGAAAGCCGGTTGCTAAAAGATGAAATGCTTGCTACTGAATGAGCGCAGAATCAATCTCCCAGAACAAGCAGCCTCTTTGCCTGTTAAAATTTGTCCAACTGGAGGAAGCTCTTGTGTATATGTTAYCCTTCACTTTATTGGACTACCATCTGCCTAGAGCTTCCTTTAGACCTAAGTATGAGGAATTTGGAGCATTGGTATGCAAAATGCTTGTTGCCTCTCCTCATAGTTCCCTTTCAGGTATCTCTGAATTTTTTTTTTTTTCTTCCTCCTCTGAATTGTACTTGCTTCCGTTCTGTCTTCCTGTTTGTCCATTAAACCCTCTTAACCAGATGGGCACAAGAAAGACTGAGAGGAAATCTATACAGGTTGGGTTGTTTTTGCAAGAGTAATAGGYATTTTTGAGGGGCATTTTGGAGGCACAGTTACCAAATGCAGCAAGGGTTTTAATTGTGACTTGCACTTCTCCGCAGCATGTATTGCAGTATGTGGTGTGTATCTGCGCCAGTGCTCTACCTCTCAACATCTATGAGCACAGAATTGCTTGGTCTTGAGACTATATGATATACTTGGTGTGTCTTAGARGAAATGTGTGCTTATTTGAAAAATAGGTCTTTGCTATGCTTTGTCTAGTGGAAGCTTCTGGATTTGAAAGGTTATGTCCTAGGTTTGCTAGAAAACTCATTTTTTGACTGTTGGTTTTAAGCTTTGATCATTTTCATTCTGATTTTATTGGCCTGTGTTTCCCTAGTGTAACTCACGTAGCCAAATCTAAAATAATTCTTCAAGAAAGATTTTTCTGAGTGACAGATTTTGATATTATTGGATCTACTAATGAAATAGACTAGTTTTTGAAAGATCCTCTGAAGTATAATGCTTAATTGCTGATTGAAACAGTGCAATTAAAAACAAACAAAACCCTAAAAAATCCCTACAAATACACCTTTTATTTGCTTTTTCTAAAGAACTWAGTTTATGTAATTGCCCCCATGCCCCTTGGTCGGCTTGTGAGGTTTTGGAAGTTCATTATCTCATTCAAATTTTATAGGGATGGAGGTCTCAGACTGAGCTCCTATAGACTATAGAAACAACTTGGATAGAGAAGAGTTTATATCATGGCTTCAGATGAGAGGAGCAGTAAGGTGAGCTTGTTAAACACCAGAGAATCCTCACAGGACCTCAACCTTGTAATTGAATCCATGTGAAACCTGGTTCATTAGTTTAGCTGTTTGTGAAATAACTTGTTCAGCAGGGAGTGTTTTCAAACTAATGCTTACATTTCAGCTTGAAATTCTCTTTGCCAGGTTCCTTTTCAAAGCTTTCCTTTTTGAAGTTCATTTTTGAAACTTAGAAAATATTCTCTAAACCATTATTTTTTCAGCTTCTTACTTAGTTAGCAATAAGCCATCTAACTTTCATACCTTTAGCTGCTTTGTACTCAAGGTAGGAGGAATGGTTAGCTTTCTTGATAACTCCAGGTTGTTACTAAACTTAGATTCAAGTAAAAGATGCAGGAAAATTTTTGAGGGAGTTGTCTGTGTGAAGTAAAATGACAATGAGACATAAGACCTTCACAAACAGGTTTGAATATGAACATTTTCTACATCAACCCTTGCTTTTTAAGTGCTAAATTAAGTGACAAGCAGGAGTTCAGCACAAATAAGCTCAATTCCTGAGTTTTCTCCCATCCTTACCATGTTTCTTCCCCTTCCCCTGACTCATTCCCAGGACTGCTGAACACAACCTACATGCAGATTTCTTCTCACCATCTTTTATAACTCCAGTCAAAATATGTAAACAATGTTTTTATTTAGCACTGAGGGCATATCCAACCCAAATGTTTCATTACAAGCTATAGAGCTTTTTGTGTTGTAATTACAGTATTGATTAACTATGCTTTGGTTTACCAGAAAAACAAACTGAAAGCATAGGTCAATCTGACCTGTGCTAGACAGGAAGCTGTTGAAAGGGTGAAGATAAGTCCAAAGTCATGTGCTCAGAACTTTGTATTGCAAGACAACTGTTTCATGCTGCAACATAAAATTCGACATCAAAATCTAAGTTAAGCAGAGCATGTGCCTCCTGTTAATGTTATGTGTTGCCCAGCCAATTTCTAAAGTAGSTGAAAGTCCTGTGGACTCAAGTGTTCCTTGCGTGGTTTCTAACTCAACTTGAAGGCTGCCTAGTTTCAGGGAAACTTTCATTGCTGCACTGTTGAAATTCCCTTTGTTCAGGTGCACTTGATAACATGGTTTCAGATATCTAGTGTTCTCCACACCATTGCTTATCAAACTGTCTTGAATCTTATTAGTACTCTCTAGTAATGTGTTAATGTAACCTCAGAAGAACTACAGGTTAATGATTTTGCTTATTTTGCACAATTATATAATCTCATCTCTTTATTTTTTAGGTATGCTTGGCCATGACAATGGATTTATTTGCATTAGATACTCTTATATGAAAAGATCACGATTCCAAAGAGTCTGAAAGTTATTTCATCTCCTGAAACAGTATGGCAGGCTTCAAACGAGGATATGATGGGAAAATTGCAGGATTGTATGACTTGGATAAAACTTTGGGCAGAGGTCATTTTGCCGTGGTCAAACTGGCTCGACACGTCTTTACAGGTGAAAAAGTAGCAGTCAAAGTAATTGACAAAACCAAGCTGGACACTTTAGCCACTGGACATCTTTTCCAGGAAGTCAGATGCATGAAACTTGTACAGCATCCCAATATTGTACGGCTGTATGAGGTGATTGACACCCAGACTAAGCTCTATCTTATTTTAGAGCTAGGTGATGGCGGAGATATGTTTGATTATATCATGAAACATGAAGAAGGCCTGAATGAGGATCTCGCAAAAAAATACTTTGCTCAAATAGTTCATGCTATATCCTACTGCCATAAACTGCATGTAGTTCACAGAGACTTAAAACCAGAGAATGTGGTCTTCTTTGAAAAACAAGGACTTGTGAAATTGACTGACTTTGGCTTCAGCAACAAATTTCAGCCTGGAAAGAAGCTCACTACAAGTTGTGGATCTCTTGCATATTCTGCTCCGGAGATTTTACTTGGGGATGAATACGATGCACCAGCAGTGGGTAAGTCCTTTTGTATTCAACATAATGCCATATATGGAAGCCAGCTAATCCGAATGAAGTAAATGCTATAAGCTGAAAGTTACTGAATGGCCTTATTTGAATGAGGAAATATTTAAAACTGTCAAAAATGCTTAAAATTTTCATGTTTCAGAATGAAGCAATCACATTCATCATAAATAACCATGGTATTTTTATTAACACTAAGGTGAATGCAACTGCATATATCCATACTTGCAGTACTAGAAAACACATCTCCTATGTGTGTGTTGTTTCAAAATAAAGTGATTCTTTTGTGTTCGGGTTAGCAAAGTAAGAAAGACAGTTATATTTCAAACCTAGACTGCTTATATATTTTGCTGTAAGATGGTATAGTACTAATTCTTAATGGATGTTCTTTTAATTTCTTGTCTCTTCCTCTGATCACTAAAGAGGCCTTAATTCCCTTGTTTACCTCTGTCCTGCTTGTCTGGGAATCTGAAAGTAGGAGTGAGATTTCAAAAAAATGAGTTAAATGAGTTTTAAAAAAAAAGTTAAATATGAGTTGCCCTCATATTTAGAAGGTGAGGGAAACAATAACATACGGGTTAGCTTTCATGTTTCCAGCTGGAAAGGTGGAGTGTGGTAGACAGGCTGATAAAGATAATTTTTACTCTTCTGTTAGGTTTACTGCATATGCTATTAGAAGTACCTTAGAGTGTGAGATTTGTTTTAATAGCTGTAAAAGCTGTTGGTAGAATTACTGAATACTGTCCTGCAGTCATACAAGTTGCCCATATATGTTAGTTGAGGTAGAATGTAATTTTCATGTTATATTGTAAACAGATTTAGGTAGATAGAATTCTAACGCTTTAAAACTTGCTAATTGTAGTCAAAATCCCTTGCTCTTCTGTATCTGGTGTCTGATAGTTTATTCTTTTCCAGCTCTCAGTAGGACTCTACACCGCTGTACCATGTATTTGGTGCAGTTACAGTAGTGCTTGTAGTGGTGAGAGGAAACTTGAGAGGGATTTGTAGCTTGTCTGTCTCTGCCTAACATTTTCTCTGGCTGGGGGATGGAAGAAGGGGATTCAGGAAAGTTGCTCATTTATCTGAGGTACAGGTGCTGCAGCTTACCTCATGTGCTGGTGAGATGTTTATGCATATTGTAGAGCAAAGTCTTACCTTATTTTTAAAACAAGGGGTTTTAGTGATTAAATGTTATGATCTTTGCTTATACTGTCAGTTTATGGATTCTGATGTCAAATAGATGTTTTACTAGGGGTTCTCTGGACTTGAAAGTACTTTCTGAAATGTGCTGTAATTAGGAATGTAAGATGTTTGTCATTTGTCTCTTATCCATGCTGATGCTACAGTGATGTTTGGCAGTGATTTCTAGTAAACAGTTTCAAAAGTTCTAGATTTGTTGTTTCTGGTTTCATCAGGGACAAACTRGAGATCCCAGATTCTGAGCTCTTCTGTGTAAGTACCTCTTTATGAGTATTTCCTAAAGTCTGGATCTCCTGTCTTTAGTCGTATTTTTTGACACTGTATTTCATATTTCTTTATGACYGATATTTGTTCTATTGCAGTTTTGCATTACTTTGAAAGAGAAGCTATAACTAATGTGGAGTAAATGCAGTGGTGCTTAATGATAGTGAYGTATTGCCTCACCTGTCAGTAAAAGGAGACTTGAGATTTATTTGACTGCATCTGACAAGAGACTGTTGTGAGGGATGTGAGGGATTCCTATAATATGGAAATATTGGGGCTTGTCTGAACAAGATAYAGTTTTGCTCTATTATTTTGAAAGATATTATTTTGAAAGATTTTGAATCTGACTTCAATGTAAAAGCTTTGACCACAAGGCCCAAATTGAATTCTATCGCTTAGGAAGCAGACTTTGCACCTCTTTATGCTGCCACCATTCTTATTTTTTTTATTTAAAATGTTTCTTAGATGAAAAACTGTGTGAAGTTGTAAATGATAGTATTAAAAGAATATGATTGAATGAATTAACAGAAGGCATATCTAGCTGTTTCTAGCCATCTGGTTTGTGCAGAGTGACTTGATGCAGATAGAAAAACCTACAGACAAAAGAATTTCTTAAAACTTGTGGTCAAAGATAAGCTGTTTTAGATAAGATAAGCTGTAGATAAGCTGTTTTTCTAGCATATTTCAATGAGCAAAACCTAACTCCTATTCCCCAGTGCACATTTTCAGTTGCTGTATACTAGGACTTTCCCTTAGACTGATGGGCAGATTGCAGTGCATGTGCAAACATTGTTTGTGACCCAGTTTTCATGACTTTGTTTTATTTTAACTCCAACTACTGTACTGACAGTACTTTACCTGTTAAAGAATTGTGCATTACAAAGTTCACTGTGTGTTGCCAGGTAGATAATATGTGTTTGAACAATCCAGATTTTCTTCTCTAGCTATGAATAAAAGGTAAGACATGTCATGCAAAAACTTACTTTTTTTAATGCAAAGATTGTGAGAGAAGAAAAATCCTTTTTTAAGGTTTTCATAGAATCATAGAATGGTTAAGGTTGGAAGGGACCTCTGGAGATCTTCTAGTCCAACCCCCCTGCTCCAGCAGGGACACCCAGAGCATGTGGCACAAGGTGGTATCCAGGCGGGTTTGGAAGATCTCCAGAGAAGGAGCCTCCACAACCTCTCTGGGCAGCCTGTGCCAGAGCTCTGTCACTCTCACTATTGAGAAGTCGTCTTGCATGGAGATGGAACTTCCTGTGTTTCAAGGGTTTTCTCTAAACTCTTTCAACAAGCAAGAAGTAAACTCATGCAAATTTTTCTTAACTTTTGAAAGTAAACTTTCATGCTTAGATAATGTCATGYGTGGACTACAGGTTAGGATAAATTCAGAACTACACATAATCTTTAAAAGAACAAGTTATATTAAGAGATAAAATACAAGGTTTATAGTGCATGATGTCTCTATATAGCCTGAAATAGTAGCAAAGTGATGTGGACTCATTCAGCTATTGTCCAAATATGGCTGTTAGCATTACAAGATTATTAATTGACATTGGCAAAAATATTTTGTCAGTTGGGGTGAAATTATGTTCTAGCTGAGCCAATCTGCAAGTTCGAGGCTGCTGAGAAAAGGGGCCTATCCTTGCTATTGTGTTACTGTGTGGGCCTGCCCCTCTGTAAGCGTCTGGCTGATTGATGAATCAGTTAAACTGGGGCAATCTTTTTTTATTTTGGCTTCTTAATGCTCTGCTAGTTTGAGGGTAAATCATGCAGTCATGGTATTTTTAAAAGAAAAATCCTTTTGTATTTTTCCGGATTTGTCATTATATTAACCAAAAAAGCAAGAGTAATCAAAGTCTAAAMCTGATTTTCTGACATAGACTTCTGCCTCAGAGATGGTTTTTCTGTTGTCTTATGCACAATGTTAAATGAGTATTTAAAGCAAAAGACTGTATTTTCTTGTCAAAAAGAACTGATGTGTACAGGATAAGTTTATTAAGCTATATGCTTAATAAATCCTGTGGTGAAGATCAAAAACTGCTTCAATTTTAGATTATTTATTATTATAATGATATTTTTATTCGCCTTCCATTTAGAGATCAATCTTTTGTGATGTAATTTAAAGGTTTTTGCACTTGGAGAGGATAGTTGATTAAGCTCTGTCATTTCCTTTTGTGTTTAAGATTACAGTTAAAATGGTGCAAGGAGAAAATTGGGCAATCGTCCTGTTTCCCAGCGCTTTTTGAAAAGCTGAGTAAATTAGCTAAGGAAAGTTTAGTCAGCTGTAGTTTCTCATGTTTTTTTTCTTCATTTAATTATGCTGCAGTCAGAGGAAAGTGAGATAGGACCATTCCTGGGTATAAAGTTAATCTCAGTCTCATAAATTAACTGGACACACCATTTTAGGTCAGACTAGAGCTCACTGTAGACCATGGATCAGACTTATCTGTCTCTAGCAGTGTTCAGAAGTTCATAACTGCAGAAGGGAGGAGAGCATGTGTTCGGTAACACTTTCCTGCTGCCTCAACAGAGAATGGCTCACTAAACACATGGAAATCCTCCCTTTCGTAGGTGAGGGTCTAATTACAGATTTGGAGGTTAGTTGGCTCTTAGGGAAAAGGACAAATGCCTCTTTTTACTATTTCAAATGTACATCAAAATGTTAAGTGTTGGGTAGACTGCAATAATTCAGGAAGACATCAAGACTGCTAATAGCTTTTATTACTGTAATTGGTTTTCGGTATGTGATTTTGTAAATATATGAAACATTTGCAGAGTAAATGCATCCTTCTGGAGGTAAAAAACGGGCAAATTCAGATCACAGGCTTGGAATTGTGTCTATTTTGTACAGTTGAGCAAAGACCTCTCAAACAGTAGTGTAACACACAAATAACATTGTACGTGTTTTGCATTGCAGTCAGTCCTCACTACTAGGCCAAGGAGTTGGTGGTAACATGCTCCTTGTTAGAGATGTGCCTAGTACAAATGTAGTAGTTCCTCCAAGTCAGTATTCCTGTATGGGCAGTGTGTAGTATAATTTACTGTTTTCTTGGAGGCTGCCCTGACCAGACACCTGGGTAGCATTCWTTACTTAAGTAGGGAGTTGCTGACTTTCCTTGCACAGCTGAAGCCTGGATTACTTCTGATAATACAGTAGGATGTAGCTGCTGTATGTAGTCATTATCTAGGTGTGTGCTTGCTGTTATTAAAGGAAATAGAGGACTTGTCATGCACGTTTTTCCCTTTCSTGAGATAATGATACTGTATTTAGACCTGCTCTGTGCCTGTGGGAATGATCCCAAATGCTTTTGTCTCTATCTCCTCCCTCTTGCCTTATAAACATAAAGCAACATAAAGCCTTACAGAATTTGATTACATATAACGTAGTTCAAATGTGTCCAGCCTTTCAGAGGCTCAGCTGGCCTCATCCATGCTTACATGGTGCTCATCCGTGCCTAAATATTTCTGATGACCCTGGCTGGCCTGCCTGGCGCTAGTTTGGAGTCCTTTATGTGTGTCGAGGGCTTTCTTGGCAAACTGAGCAATGCTTGTGAGCATAAGGGCCAGTGGGTATGAGTAGTAATCTTTCACATCTCAAAAGTGCAGAGTATGAAACTTGACGGACTTGATAACAAAATGGGTAGTAAGATATTTGTAAACTTGGTGTATTGAATAATTTAGCACACTCAGTGTTGTTTTGGAATTTTAGTATTTTCAAAGTGAGATTATGGCAAAACTTGAAAGAAGTAAAGCAGGAATTCATACAGGATTATTCCGCTGATTGTGTTTTAGAAATCTCCTTTTTAATGTCACATTGCAATGCTTTAAGGAGATTTGTAGTTAGATTAGGGAGTGAATTTGAAGAATCAGGACTATAGTAAGCCAAAACAGATTGCTAGTGAGATGCTTCTAGCCTTGATGGTCTTTTCCTTGCCTTTCGCCTGCATCTGTGCAGCTCTTCTACTTCTGCACAGTACTCCCTTGGTTGCCTGGCCATTTGAGGGATGGTTTTATTTGCTGTTTTATCTTAAAAAAAAAAAAAAAAAAACAAAAACAAAAACCAAAAACAACAAAAAAACCCCCACAACCCCACACTTTTCTGCAAACAAATATTCATGTTAGTGTTCAATCCAGCAGAAGAGCTAGTGCAAAGAACATGGTGGGAGCATGCAGCTTGGTGGGAAGGCGATAAGATTTGCCCCACTTGGCATGAGCAAGTTTGGATTAGGTCAGCTCAGCCTGGCCTGCCTATCTTTGTTCTCTGTTTGAGAAACTTATGGACTGAAAATGATGGCCATTCATCAAGCTTTGTTGCCAGTGCAATTTTAGGAAAGAGGTGTTTTCTGCTGTCTGGCTCAAACGTTTTTTGACACAAACCGGTAGGGTTCTAGATGAGCACCTTTGCTACTGCCCTCTCCTTCTGAGTACTTTTCTGATACTAGTGGCCAAGGTTCCTCTGTCTCTCATGTCAGTGCCACACACCTTGCACTGAAATAAACATCAAATTTGAGAAATGAGCTCGAGTGAGCTGTTAGCACTTTTTAGGAGGGGCAAATATAGGTAAGTGGTTTTAGTAGAAATTTTTTTAACTTGTATTCTTTGTGACCATGACACAAATTGTTGTGTCAATATTCTCTGGCAGTTTACATGCAGGTGAGTCAAATTTCTAATGGGTGAAAGAGGGAAGGTCAATTTTTACTTGCTGTATTCCTCTTTGATTCTGCTTTTTCTCAATCTGATTACTTTTTTGGCAAAAATATGCTATTCATGCCTCAGATTATTCAGAAGTGAAATTATGATGCGGCAAGACTGTCCTGAAGGATGAGGTATCTGTGATCCTGATGGCTAACCCAGTAGGTCTGTGCCCACTAATGTTCATGGAATATCACTCGTGTTCYGTTCTGGGTTACTCACACAGTGCACACATGTTTTAAAGTGTTCAGCAACAAATCACTGGATAAAGCACAGAATAATTTATCCAAGTGAAAATATGCAAGGGAACTGTCAGAGTAGACTGCACTTCAGACACATCAGCTAAACATTGGTATAGAACTGTTTTAGTCACCTGCTTGTGTTCACAGGACAACTGTTCTCACAGTATTTCTAAATGCTGTTTGGAGCAAGATTTCATTACCGGACATACAAGGGCATATGATGGATATGCTGGTATCCACAGATAGGAAGCTTCATTTCACATATCTTGCAGACAAATTCAAATTACTTATGTTCAGCCCGTGGCTGACTAACTTGGCAGCATGGGCCTGGTGGGACTAAGTCAGTGCTGTACTAGTTGGTTATAAAACACATGCTCAGTTTCAGTTGTTTGAATATCTCAGTACAGATTTACACATGAATGATCAATTTTGCGTGTAGAGCACAGATTATATATATACTATACTGTTAAAACATCAGCAAAGAAAGATACAAAAAGGAAAATATGAAGATTTTTTTTAGATACCATAAGCAAATCATCTTCAGTATTCACATAGAAAGCATCACAGTGAAATGCATATGTGGTTTATTATAGACTTTGTCCACTGTTTTTGAGGACATGTTTTCTGCAAAGAAACTCCCTTCTACCTTTAACTAGTTAAAATTGCTTTTCATGGGCTACTTTTTCCTGGAGTAGTGGTGTTTAGAAATACACTAAAAGTAGAAAACATTCTCTCTTTTTTTCTTTTTCGTATTTAATGGACATTCAATAACTTCTGAAATGTGGCTAAGCAACAGAAACTAAAGGAGAAAAAATGTGTTTCTAAGTGCTGAATTGATGAATCAGAGGAAAACTGGATGGTTTGGAATTAGGGCAGTAGCACATGTTCAGTGAATCCTCTTTTCTCTTTATAAACTACCTTTGAAAACCGAGATGCGTTAGTTCCTGAACAGTAAGGAACATAACTGTTTGTCTGTAGTTTAATACCTTGATGCAACCAGCAAAACTCAAACAATTATCTTTATGGAAAAGATAATTTCCTTCATGCCAGATTGCGTGAAAATAAGAATCACTTCCAAAGGCAGGAGTAGTTCTTTGGCTAAGACTTGAGCATCAATAAAATAACATATAGAACAGACTGTTTCATCAGACAGATAAGCTAATTAGGAAAATAATTTGTTAAATGCCATTTGCTATTAGTGCTCTTTTTTTGAGGGATAGGAGGARGATAAAATTTCTTCTAGTTCTCCTGTCTGTTATTTGCTCTAATAGTTATTTTAATTGAATTTGTAGTCTTGTAAGATGCAGAGAAAACCCAGTTCTGTCTTAATTTTGAAAGTGTTACCTCTTTCATGAAAAGTTGAAGAATTGAAGAACAGCCATCTAAAAAATAAGTATCTGCAAAATTAGCGATCTCAACTCCTTTAATCATACTTTTCRAACTCTGCAATTGGTCCAGTTAAGTTGCCTTTCAAACTTGTCATCAGTCTGTACTGTACATCAGCGAACCATGCAAGCATTTGCAGTGCATAGAATTACTGAAGTTACTAACACCGGGATTATGGCATGCTGTCTGGCTACTGATTTCTTATGGAACAGATACAATTTTATTAATCTTTTAAGCTGTATAGGGTGGAAATGCTTTTCTTACTCTCCTCTTGAAGCATATCAACGGTATAATAGGCACCACTTAAATGATTCAGTACTATGATACCAGCTTTTATCTTTTCATACTGCACTGTCTGTAATTTTATCTTACTCTAGGCATTAACAAGTCTCATTTTTTTTTCTGCAGCTTGCTTAGCTATCTGAGTTTTCATTCTTTTTCCTATAGCCTGTGTTGTGAACAAGATCTTACAACTTCAGCCTGTAGCAGCTGTGATGCCACAGCTGTCTCAGCCTTGAATTACCAGCTTGGACCTGCACCTGAGCCCAGTTAAGGGTGACAGTTCTAGCCCTAAGCTTGAATTCAAATAAAGTAACTCAGGATGGGACTTGTGTTTAAATTCAAAGCAGCAGTTTTCAGGTATTGCCAAGTTGCTGCCTAACCCTGGAGATGCCCAGAGTACAGAGACACCTACATTTATTTTCTCATATTTAGCTCTATATAGAGCTTGATACTAACTGTTGGTGTGTCAGTCTTCTTAAAGGCTTACCTTCAACAGGTGATTTGAGTAGTAGAAATGACAGTGGTGATCCTTACTATTGTCTTCCTGTATAGTTAGATAATTGCCTACAATACTGTAAATCTGTCTCTATCTTTTCCCGCTTATTCACAGTCTATAGATTCTTCTGCGTGCCAAAATAAACACTTAATCACTTTTTGATTGTCTCAATAGAGTTTGACTTTTGGGTTGCTTTTTGCCTTGTTGAACTAAGTGGCTTCTGATGGAAGATAATGTTCAGCTGTTACAGTAAGCACTTGGGAGAATGATATAAAACCTGACAGGATTACTCAGTGTTACAAATCACTTTTGAAGAAACGGATTTCTCAGAGGAWAGATCAACTAAACAATATATGCTTTGTAAACTGTTAATCACTTCTATATTTACAGTTTAAAATGGGGAAGAAGATTTTTCTGTTCCTATAAAGGCCTGAAATAAACAGCTTTGATAAACTGACTCTGTATATCATCTTACTTTAGCTAGTTGAGCCCAAGTCTCTGTCCCAAACAAGTATGGATTTTTAGCTTCTCCCAGTCACAAATTCACACAGCCTGTATAAAATATGACAAGTGTCTGACTGCTGAGGTAGGGTGAAAAATTGAGCAAATCTTTAATGCTGAAGCTGTATGCATCTTCTATGCAATGCAAATTCTAACCTTACGGAATCCATAGCACTCACGCTAGGAATAAATGGGGAACTTCAGAACGGACCCGAGGTCTTATGAAGCAGTGAAGCCCAGCTCAACAGCTAAGTGAATAACCACAGCTCTCCTTTGCGCACAGTGTACAAACTTAAGCAGTTAGATATGTGACTGCGCCGTGCTGGAGCTGGGCATCGCAGAGGCAGCTAATGACGTCCTCTGGTTTCCATGGCAGTGACTTCATGTTATGTAAGGAAGTTGCGTATACACTGCCCTGGTTGTCATGGTTCTGAGCCTGCTGCTTCCCCAGCCCCTGCCCGAGCTGCAGTCTTTAATGGCTAAAAACCCCATAAAATATTCCCYTGTGCAGTTAGCTTGCTAGTGCTTTTAGGTCCTCGTCTCTCTTTTTATTCTTGTTACAGGAATGACATTTTCAAGATACTGGTATCTGATGTAAAGGCTAAACTGTGTCTTAATCTTCATTGTGCTGTTGAAGGAGACGTTGATGGTTTTGTCTTTTTTTTTTTTTTGCCACCACACTGTATAGGAGTGCTATGCACCTTCTTTGCCTATATCCTTTTGTAGTTGATTGCTCTCTAGTTTTAGAGGCTGAAAAATACTAACTGAATGCTGTACCCAGGCCTGAGTTCTATTTTTACATCAGTTTTCTGAATAGAGAAAATTAGATGACCCGGGGAGGGGAGGAGGCAAGTAAGCAATTCTCCATAGAGCCTTCCATGGCTAATCGCTGAGAGGGGTAGAAAACTTCTAGTTACATAAAATAATTGCTTAAACATCCTCCCCTTAAAGTGGATGCCTGTAACCCTTCTTTTCCCTGTGCCTCTACAGTTCAGCTTCTGCAATGTGGAATTAGGACTGAGCTGTAGTATGGAAATATAGCTGCAAACTTATATTGACTGCAGAAGCCAGGGAGTCATGTTTACAAAAAGTACTCCTGTATTTTTTTATGGAAGTCCAGTATTAAATTCACTTCGGTAGCTACAAGTTTTGTCTAATGCCTGATGTTTTGGAGCACTGATGCAGCACTGTAGGTACTGTATCATCTTAAAATATGCCAGAGCTGCTACTCGAGAGACAGATCTCTGCAGCTTTCTTCTGTGCTGTGCACTAAAGCACGCTGGTATCAAACTGCAGCTGAGACTTTATGTTGTCCCCTCAATAGAGCCCAAAATAGCAGTCTGTTTCTCATATCCTGCCCCATTGCTCTTGCTTTGTGTGTGTCTGTGTACACATGGGGACAGGGGGTGGTTTGCTTATTTAGGTGCTTGGGCAGCTCTTCCRGGAGCTAGTTCCAGTAAGGAAAGGTTAGAGAGTAATTCCTTTCATTTTTCTGGATTAGGATAGTGGCAGGTTCTTGGGCTACTGGCAACTCTTGAAGCTAATAGAAGAGAAACAGTCAGAGCAAGAGCATTTTTGAGGGCAGTGGAAGGTTACCAAGCTAAGCTGCCCTCTGACACCTTAAGCCTCAAGTCGCGTCTTCAGCGTGGCGGATGCAGGAGAGATGCCTCTTAAAGGACCCCCAGCTCCTAAAGA
This sequence comes from Eudromia elegans, assembly GCA_003342815.1. NCBI lineage: Eukaryota > Metazoa > Chordata > Aves > Tinamiformes > Tinamidae > Eudromia > Eudromia elegans. The sequence goes on from PTEX01000081.1 coordinate 2,470,010, forward strand.
ACATTTAATTAGAGAGAGATGTTTTCTTCTCCGCTCTTAAATATATTTCCACAGCTTCTAATAACGCGTGAGAACAGGAGCCTGAGTTGCAGCAGGGTTTACCCAGGCTACCTCAAATGAAGGGCCCCACCCTTTCCTTGTACAGGCAGTCCCTAGCATGGAGCTTTGCAAGGGGGCAGTGACCTGAAGAACTGTTTCTGAAAACTGATTTTTTTAACTTCCCCTGCTTAGCTAGTCTTTCTTTCTATAAGTCTTCCTTTGATAGCTGCATCAGGCTCTTAACTGCTGCTACAACAGCTTTCCAGCCTACATGCAAAATCATCTTGTTCAAGGTGATGCTTTTAGCAAAATCAGGTGACTAGATCTCGGCTGAAGCTTTCCCTTGGTGAGATGTGGGTTTTGGCTAGTTTGTTTTTCATCTTACACCAGATAAGAGCCCTCTTTGGGACTTTGCAGTGACAGAGCACGGTACTGTGTTCCGCCTGGCTGGGGGAAGTGGTCTGCCCTGCAAAAGGAGCTCTTCCCCTTCTGCTGTGCCCATGGCCAAGGTAGTGCCGAAGCAGGATCGGGCTGTGGGCACCAGCCTGGTGCTGCTTAAAGCCCTCTGGCAATTGTCTGCCAAGACTCTGGCATCTTCCTCCCATTCCTTGGCATCTAGAAGACAGATGGGGCTTCTTCTAATTAACCAGACAAGAATCACGGAGCAGCTTTGATTACAGCAGTTAAAAACAGCATGGTGAAGAAGATGCCTGCATGTAGCTCTGTATTTCGCTCAGGGCAATAATTAATTTTTTAAGTAAGTGCTAGAGCAAAATTCCTGGTCCCGCCTTTGCCAATTCCTCAGACAACCATTCTTCAAGTTCTTGAATCTGATCTTCATCTCAGCCAAACTGGCACTGTTTTGGGAACCACAGGTTTATTACCAAAGTATAATCTAGTTGTCATTGCATTAAATAGGAGAGCAAAACACATATCTTCAAAGGGAAGGAAGCATTTTCTTTCTTCTTCTCAGTTTATTTTCTGAAGCTGATTGAAAAATCATGCAGCTATGAATCTCCTGCAGAGAAAAGTGCAAATCACAAAAGCAGTATTGATTTCTTGGCATGTATAGAATGGTCTAAAAATTAATAAAGCAGTGGAGACATTGACACTTTGAGTACRTATACTATAGAACCATTTAATTGTTACCTTTTAAAGTGTTGGAAATGACAGGTGCTATTAATTCATCATGTGGAGTATCTGTTTCATAGGCTTCAACTTGAARTGCTTGGATCTAGAGTTATTCCAAAGCCCCCAAGCCTGCATGTTCAAACTTATTTGCATGCTGGGAGCATAGATCAYCTGTCTAAGCCTGAAATAGGTATTTGCAAATAAATATGACCTTGAACCCTTAAGGTTAGGATTRTTATTCTTCAAACAAGCAGATTTCCTCAACATAAGCAAAATAAGCTCAAAATGTTATAAATTCTTTGGTGGTCTGTTTTCTCTCCAGGAAGCTTAATTGCAGAGATATCTGTAAACAGTAAAACACCATTTTATCTAGCATTGTGTGACAATTTCTTTTTTAATATTAAAAACAAAAAAAAAAAAGAGCCAAAGTATGATTCTGTGCTGGTTGGGAAGGGAAGGATACTGATTTTACTGCTTTTATTTGAAGTTTGCATGTATCTGTTTGAATAATTACGATAGTTTGAAATATCAGCAATTTACCTAGTTTTTAAGTGTTTTTACATTGTTCTTGCAGAGCTCGTGCATTTCAAAAGAAGCTACTCTGGAAACTTGTTCAGTGTTTCCTGTTTTCTCTCAGTGTTTTTAACCACTTCCTTCATAATGATAAACATCTACTGGGTTTGGTGTGACAAGTTAAATATAATTCTGGCTGCGTGAGGCAGCCCTAAAACAAAGCCTGACAGAAAAATAGTACAGTATTAAAAACAGCAGGCCTTTCTGGAAATGGTTATGGTGATGTTTTTTGCTAAACACCTGTAGACTTTTTTCATTACTTTTATTATTCATATATATTTTTTTTTCCTGAAATGCTASTTGGCTAAATGCGGGAATATGTTCTCCTCATACACGTGCAGGCATCCAAGTGCCTGGGTCTGTTTCATGTGTGAGGAGGAACTTGCCATAGTATGATTCTGGAGGGCCTGTAAAGGTGACCCCACGATGGGATCTGGCTCACAACATAAGTTCTGCACCAAAATAAGAAGAGAAYGTGTTCAAGTCATCTGGTGATTTTCTATTTTAAGTTTCATGCAGATTAAATATATTTAGGCACACTGTCTCACCACAGTCCTGCTCCTAGTTATCAGCATATTTTAAAGTCTGCTCAAGTGACTAAACTGGATCCTTGAACCTCACAGCTGAATTGCTGTAGTAGCCATGAGGGTAGGTGYAGTGAAGATGAAAATCCCTCTCTGGAGCCACTGCTGCTAGAGAAATAGGGCAGGAATAAAAGCTTTGCAGTCATTTTTGCACGTGGTTATTGCCTTACTGCACAAGAGTAAGTCTGCTCTGGCATCAAATTAACAAAATATACATTTGTCAGAGAAAATGTAAAATATATTTTTGCCTAGAATATGAGAGAATGTGATAAAAGGTTATTGTTGGTACCCTAGCATGCATACTGTAATGAAATACAGCAGCAGTTTAGTGCATGATTGAGACTATACTATGATCAAGAGTTTGTCTTCTATTTTCCATGTGGTTGTATTGAAAACAGTAGGTTCTCATTTCACTGTTAGCAGCTCTTCTCATCTCCGAGGACTTGTGGGTATAGAGTGGAAAAATACAATAAACAATCAAAGAAAAAAGCACTACGTTCTGAGATACGTGCTGGGTAATCAGTCATTATGCTTCTGTTTGTCAAAACAAGTGATACAGGTTGATATCTAAAAATTCTGTGTGGCATTATACAAAATAACACTGTTATTTACTTGGATTTAGATCAGTTGGATACCACTTTTGAATTTTTTTTTCATTTTTTTTATACACATTTTTCAAAATTTCTCAAAATAGAGGAAAATGTTACGACAATATCTGCTGTTACAAGTCCTTCCAAGTTGCAGCATAGAGAAATGTTTATATATGTGTGTAAATAGCAAAGTGCCTCAGGATGCTACCTTCTGTAGGGAAAATACTTGCAGAATGTTTAGTATCTACTCAGTACCCTAGAAATGCCTTATTACCTAAAATATAGATTCTCTTGGCTCCTGCTGCACGCAGACCTGTGACACATGAAGGAAAGGAACCACCGGGAAATCTTCATAGCATAGAGGCTTACGCTGGGGGACATCCACTTATCTAAGTCTATACGTTGTTTGAAAGGCAAAACTATGTATTTCTCAGTGTTTTAAGTATCTAATGCAGTCAAACTTGACATGTTTTCATCTAACATTTTAATGAAGACTTGAACTGTTCTTACAGTGTCGAAAAACTAATGTAAATGCTTTGTAGCCTTTATTGCTTCTTTTCCGTCTTTTGGAATGTCAATTCATGGGGAAGCAARGAAGATGTTAACGTGCTTTATGCAAGCAGGAATTAAGACGAAACAAGAGGACTCCTAAAACTTACTGGAGGCCACAGTTAATTTTGTTAAAGGCCTGATGGATTAAAAAAACACTATTAAATGTGCTATAAGAAGATAGTTTTACATAAATGAATTTTTATTTCTTCAAGCCTGAAGGGAAAAAAACAATTTCATTAAGTGATTTTTTCTAAAGAATTCTGTGCTTCATAGAGTAACATGGCAATAGTGAGAACAGTTTGCTCTTGTCCTTCAGAAAGGAAGATGCTTTGAATACAGTTTTTCTTTAATAACCTCTGTCTGTGAGGGGAGGGATTTGGAACAACCAGCTCATCCCTCAGCCTTGGCGAACACCTTGCTCTCAAAGGCATTTTGTATCTCAAACAGTTACACATCCTTCTTTCCATGTAGTCTGCAGTAATGTCTTTTGATCTCTTTTCCCCTTATAAAAACTGTTAATAATACTTCTGTGTATTTCTATGGAATTGCAAATCCAGAAATAATAATGATCAACAGAGTGTGCTAGTAACTCCAGCTTGCATCTTGACAATACTTCACAGGTTTGATGGTATWTCTGTAAGGCTCATCAACACTTTTTAAAACATGCCGTGTTTATTTACAGATATATGGAGTCTGGGAGTCATCCTTTTCATGTTGGTGTGTGGACAGCCACCGTTTCAAGAAGCAAATGACAGTGAAACTCTGACCATGATAATGGACTGCAAATACACAGTGCCACCTCATGTGTCCAAAGAATGTAAAGAGTAAGTAGAGTAAGAAGGTTTTTGAAGTGTTTGTGGAGGGGGATTCTCATCAGGTGTGAGAGCTCTCCTCTCACCATGTGCAACGGTCCTTACCTCTTCACAGCACTTTATCTACTGTTTTTGCTTAGTTGTCAGTATTTCTTACCACTGAATTTCTTGGGTGCTACTACTACACTGTCTTTATCGKTTTTTTGTTCTTAATAAAGTTTAATTCCATGATACTTTTGGCATTGGACTTTATGTATGTACTTCTGTGAAATTTTATTCTGATTTTATGCAAAGTATCCTACTTTTATCTGCATCAGTTGTCAGGTATTTTATAAAAGACTGGAGAAGCTGTTCACCACTGACCAGCTTTGGCCAGCACTCTTACTGCAGGTGTCATAGAAGTGTTTTTGTGGTGATGATTAGCTACTGATTCTTCTAGATTTCTGCTCAAAACCCAAGAATAAAGCAAAAAGGTTTTGCTCATCACTTACAGGAAACAGTTGCAATTCAATATCAGCATTCTGGATCTTCAAGAGAAAAATAATCTCCCTGCAAATGCCATATATCACTTGGGAATTATGACTCACTTTGGTATTTTTTCCTGCAGTGTTCACTGCAACTTTTTCATTTTTTTTTGTTATGTTCCAATGTTTGTCATATGATGGAGAAAGATTAATGAATGAAGTCTTTATTTAAAGRGTTGTCCCTTCAAATATATATCCAAGTTGTATTAAACTATTCTACCATGTTCAGCCACATTCCTGAGTCAGTGATAGAGAATCTTGTCATCTGTCAATATGAAACACCAGGTAGGTGTACAGAGGCTTGAAAATGCTTCTCTATAGGATTCTGTTATTTGAAAAACTGTTATTAATGCTCTCAACAGCTTGAATAGCAGGAAGAAGTTTAAAAGAAAGGTCTTGCTCATGAATTGTATAAGAAGAAATCTTTTCAGATGCTACATGTAGTGCCGGGGCAAGAAATGCCTATTTTTCAGCTCCTCTCAGTTGATATGCTGGCTAGCACTGATTTGTTTAAAGGTAGTCTAATTTGCTCCCTTGTGTGCCGCACTGCCAATGTGTGATCAACTACTGAAGTTCTCTCTGTAGACTATGTATATAGTTTGTTCCATTTCTGTCAAAATTTTATTAAAAGTAAAGAAAAACAATGCTCAAGAATTTCACAAAGCCTTTTCTTTTGCAAAAGGCAGAGACTAAAGGAGTTCAGTGTACCCGTGGCATCCTTTTTTGAAATTATTTTAGAAGAGTCTGCACTGACTTCCTTTTTCCCCTTTCATAAATCTTTTCATACAGGAAAATAATTCCAAACCTTCATATTACATTACACCCCACATAACCCCTAATTAAATTTGTYATTTCATAATCCCAGAGAGACCTTCTGCTCCCACCCCACAGGTATAGCGGATCACTGTCCTTTGGGGGAATAGCTGTTTCATAAWAAAATACTTTTACTATTTCTGCCACTGCATATTCTTGTTACAACAGCAATAATGTAAAATGATATTTCTGCTACTGTGCAGACCAGCCTCCAGGCCATCTGTGACAGTTGCCATTATAATCTTAGAGGAGAAAAAAAAMCCCAAACCCACAGACAACAGACATCTGGATATTAAATGAAAATTAGAATGTTTGTGATAGTTACTATTTTAGTACATAAATTATGTTTGCTTCTCTTCTGCATTGTCATTTGGGATGTATTTGAGAATAGATAACTTTGCTGTAATATTGTTTACATTGCTTTTACTGCAGGGACTTGTAAAGATCTATATGATCCAACAGAAAGAAGAAAATTCTTCCTACTATTGCTCTTGCAGTGGCTGTTTTTAAATGTGTGAGTACATTTGGTTTAAATTTATTTATTTTTTTATTTACAGCCTAATTACTCGGATGTTGCAGAGAGACCCAAAGCGAAGGGCATCTTTGGAAGAGATTGAAAACCACGCATGGCTCCAAGGAGTTGATCCATCTCCTGCGACCAAGTACAACATCCCTCTTGTGTCATATAAAAACCTGTCTGAGGAGGAACACAACAGTATAATACAGCGCATGGTGCTTGGCGATATCGCGGACCGAGATACCATCGTGGAGTAAGTTACCAACTGTACACGTGCAGTTTTGTGCATCTACAGATTTGTCATGAACATGAGTGTTGCTATTTTTACAGACCAAATCCATTCAATTAACAAAATACTACAGTTTTGCTTGGTGATAGGAAGAAGTACTTAAGTGTTACGTATTAAGACTGCTTAAGAACATACAACCTTAGGGAAACTCTTCAAAAAAGTTTTGAAGCAATGTGTTTCAAAACAAACTTCAACTTCGAAAAAGTTTTGAAACTTTGTGTTACATGTGGTAACTTGCTGTATTAAACAGTGTTAACTTCTTTTAATCCATGTTTCTACTTATGCTATATATCTCTTCAGGAATTGTCTGGTGTCATGTAAATTTAGGGATGATAAATTCKTAGTTTTTCCCTTAGTACCTTTCCAATATACTTGAACCTTTGTAATTTAAAATATTATTCCTTTATGTACATAATATACAGTAGACATTGTCACTGAGTGAACGTGCTACAACTTTTCCTGAAAGACTAAAAAATCCCATATCTCTAAAATAGTCCCCAGATTGAAAACGGACAAACACACTAAGAAGTAGCAATTTTAATGTGGGGAAAAAAAACCCCAATACTTTACCATTTAAAAGAAAAGGCAGAAGTGCAGCCTTTTAGCTTTCTAGCAGTGGTATGTTCTTTGGTGTTAGAATATTTGAATGATGCACACTGACTTGCAAACTTAACTTTATCATAAACTTAATGTGACAATCTTCTAGCTTTTTCATAAGCAAATACCAGTACTTCATGGGTTTATGTGGAGTTAGGAAAGCCTATTATTGTTGYGCAACACTAATGAAAAAGGATTCTATGATTTTTCAGTACATTTTCAGAAAAAAAAAAAAAAATCTAATTATATCCTAGAGATACCCTCATCTAACCATAGTGAATTTACTGGACTTACTGGCTCTTTCTTTAATAAAGCCAAGAAACACTTGTCAAAACATCAGTGATGCCCATTTTGGTTTCAGGTGCTTCTCCTGCTTTAAGAAATGCAACGAGTTGTATGAGCTGCACGTCCAGTTTTAGAAAGCTGTAGATTTATGGCCTGTTTCATGTTTCTGTGCTTTCACAGGGCTTTGGAAACGAACAAATACAATCACATCACTGCTACTTACTTCTTACTGGCTGAAAGGATCCTGAGAGAAAAACAGGAGAAAGAAATTCAGACCAGATCTGCAAGCCCTAGCAACATCAAAGCTCAGTTCAGGTGAGAATTTAAGATGTTCTGTTTTGTTTTTCATGTGCCTTAATGAGCTAATTATTGAATGGCTCAAGTACTGCCTTTTTAATAGAGCTAAATGATTATATGATTATTAATTGCTTAAGTGTCTTGGCAGTGCTGTGGATGCTTAAGGAACTGTTCRGAAATTGGTTACCAATAGACTAAGTTCCTACTAACTAAATAAATTTGAAGTCCATATTTGAAGTAGTATGTTTTCACACCTGGTAGGAAAGGAAATGTTCATTGACCTTCAGTTCTTCATTAAAATTACAGATGTGCCAAAAATTAATTTCATAATTCCATAAATGTATCAGTGGGGAATTAGTCATGAGAAGTTAGTCTGAGAAATCAGGCACTGACCTTTATGTTAAATTTTAGTAGCTAGCTTTGATTTTAATATTCTTAAACATTCCCTAAATCAAGCTTGGAGCATCTTTATGGTTTTTTGTTTCTTTGGTTTTTTTTTTTCTCTTTTATAGAGGTTAATACATCTGTTCTCTAAGGAAGACCATTCAAATAATGGCTCTATTTCATTGACTTTGAGCTGTCTTCTGGTAATTAAAAGCACGTTGCAAAAAGATTTTCAGCTGAAGTCAGATGTTTAGTTTGATAAAAACATTATTAAAAGACCCTGTAGKAAAGTTCCCAGAAAGGCAGGAAGCTTTCACGCGCTGCAAACGATAACTCGAAGGAGTGGGGGATTCTGGCAGGCAGCTGCTATTGGTACGTTCACKCAGTCTGCTTTTTCTGCAGCCAGGAATCAAAGCAGCACATGCCTTCACTTACAACAGCATATGTAAAAACAAAAACTGGAAGCTGAAGGGTTTCTACCTGTACCTTGGTGTTGGAGGAGAMATTTTGAAGAGTTAGTTTGTTTCTTTATTAGTTCTTTTCTTAATTTGCTGARTTAATGTTAAGAGTATGACCAGTTTTCTGAGTGGGGATCTGGCGGTGACCTCCAGTGTCTCTAAGAACCTCCCTTTTGAGCTTTGATACCAACACCCCTGGGTGCTCGTGGCTGGTGTCTTAGGGAGCTGATGCTCCCATCAGGTGCCTGTGCTGCTGTTCAGAGCTCAGTTTTCTCAGCAGAGAAAAAGATGAACCAGAGTGTTCATCCCGAAGATTTTTGGGTACCTTTCACTCAAGATCGTATGTGTAATCACTTAACAGGAGTATTAAGTGGGACACCCAGCAATATGTCCTGGGTTGTGTGGCCAGGCTGCCCCAAGGCCTGTAAGAAGGGATAGGAACTAACCACTTTGCTGTGACAACCCCAGGCTTGGGTTTTGCTGACAAACCTGCCTGTTGTTAAGGCACTGTCAACTGTCGAAATGTTTACATTTTCATTTCTGTCATGTTCCCAGTTATGTTTCTAATTGAAGGCCTATTTGTTATCAGCTGGCAGTTGCTTGGTTTGAAATAGTGAGTTTAGCCTCAGTCATCACAAGATGAGGTGAGTGGTTCCAGTGTGGCTGGAGGCAGCGGCGGCCTGAGGGAGGCAGCGAGGCGGAGGAGGCAGCGCAGAGCTGCCAGCTCAGCTGCCCCTCCTGCTGTGAGAGCCTCTYCTTCAGTCTGTCTGGGGGTCTCGGCACGGGGGGAAGCTTCTGTTAAACATAATTCTTGCTCTGAATGGGTACAAGAATTGTCTTGTTCTGTACCTGAGCTGCAGGGGTAGTGCTGAGGGAAGCAGTTGAGGAATCTTCACACCTCTTAAGGGGGTTATTTATTTTCTGTTGGGTTAGGCTTTGAGAATACAGCTGCCGAGGTAAGACACTGACAGGGTTTCGGATGCTGTTAATTCATCCAGTGGGCATTTGGGAAAAAATATAATGTATTTCAGGATTTAAAGTAAAAAACTCAGCATGAGAAACCTGATTAGATACTGAAGATAAGACATGAGTTGTTAAGTTGACTGAAGACTGATTTAGTCTCAAGGATCACTTCTTTCATTACATTTTAATTTGAGGCCAATGCTTCGTACAGAGTCATACATTTTAATTTTTCCCTTTCAGTTAAAATAGCTCTTTTAGTCTTATGGTCTTAAGCAATTTGAATCCAGGCTTCACATGCCTGTGTTTCGGTCAGTCACATACAGGTATGATCTCAGCTCAGGTGCCTTAGTCTGAATGAGGCCTACTGAACAGCAGAGAAAGTTTCTTCGGTCTTAATTGCATTAACTCTAATAAATTTTTTTTTGAGTTAGAGAATACTGGAAAAAAATAGTTTGCAATACTATTTATTTAGATTGTGTTTGAATCATTTGCATGCCTCATATGTTCTGTAAACATTGGCTCTAGGCCTCCTTGAGGCATTGTTTGAGATGCAGAAAGCTACTTAAAGATCTTTATTGCTTAATTAGTTTTCTGAGAGCAGTGAAAGGGATTTTTAAATTATTTTTTGACTTCAGCAACCAATAGAACTTAAGCCATGTTTCTGTATATAAAACATGCCCTTCAAGTAACAGCATTTCTCTGAAAATGAGTCTTTCTACCCACTTGCCATGCGTCACTGTTTGCAGATGGGCCGCTCCACAGGCCAGGCTGAGGTACAATATATTTTCCCGGTGTGCAGGTCTTTCCTTAGATCTTCGCAGATGCTCACCGTGATGCAGCTTTTCCTTTATCCTTCATACCCGTGTTTTTTAGGCAGTCGTGGCCAACCAAGATTGACGTACCCCAAGACCTGGAGGATGACCTGACGGCTTCTCCCCTCTCCCATGCAACCGTCCCGCAGCCTCCGGCTCGCGGAGCCGAGAGCGTTCTCAACGGCCACAGGAACAAGGCCCTTGGTGACCCGGCAAAGAAGGAGGAGATGCCGGAGTTAGCTGGCCCCGCACTGTCCGTGGTTCCGCCGGTGAGCTTGAAACCTGCCACAAGCGGCCGCAAGTGCTTGTTCAGGGTCGAGGAAGATGAGGAGGAGGATGAGGAGGATAAGAAGCCCATTTCTCTTTCCACTCAAGTTGTTTTGCGCCGTAAGCCTTCGGTTACAAACCGCCTGACGTCAAGAAAGAGCGCGCCGGTCCTCAATCAGATCTTCGAGGAGGGCGAGTCRGATGACGAGTTTGACATGGACGAGAACCTGCCCCCCAAGCTGAGCCGCTTAAAAATGAACATCGCGTCGCCCAGCACCGTGCACAAGCGCTACCACCGGAGGAAAAGCCAGGGCCGCGGCTCGAGCTGCAGCAGCTCGGAGACGAGCGACGACGACTCCGAAAGCAGGCGGCGCCTGGATAAAGACAGCGGCTTCACCTACTCCTGGCATCGCAGGGACAGCAGCGAAGGGCCCCCGGGCAGCCAGGGGGATGGCGGGGGGCAGAGCAAGCCGAGCAACGGCAGCGGAGGGGTGGACAAGAGCAGCCCAAGCGAGAGCAGCAAGGGCGGMGGGAGCCCCTCCGGGAGCGCCGGCGGCAGCGCTGGCAGCACGACGGGCTCCACGCGCCGGTGCGCGGGGCCAGGGGGCTCCGTGCAGCTCTCGACCAAGAGTGCAGGGGACCTGGTCGAGAGCCTAAAGCTGATGAGCCTTTGCTTGGGTTCGCAGATCCACGGCACTGCCAAGTACATTATTGATCCCCAAAACAGTCTCTCGTTTTCCAGCGTGAAAGTGCAGGAGAAATCAACGTGGAAAATGTGCATCAGCTCCAGCGGGAGCGCGAGCCAGGCCCCGTCGCTGGGCAGCCTCAAGTTCTTTTCCGACCGGATGTCAGACACAGCCAGTGAATTGGAACGGATAAAGAGCAGGAACTTGAAAAACAACGTGCTACAACTACCTCTGTGTGAAAAGACGATCTCTGTGAACATCCAGCGGAACCCCCAGGAGGGGCTGCTCTGCTCCTCCACACAGCCCAGCTGCTGTCACGTCATTTGAGGGCGGCCGGCCGGCCCCAGGCRCCCCCTCTCCCCAGCAGCCTCCTYCTTCCCGTTCAGAGCTGTGACCCTCGCTCAACTCCCCTCTGTTGTCTTAATATTTTAAGTGGGCTTTGAGCAGTTATTTATTACATTTTACTTTTGTGTTTGCTTGATGGTATGACAATGCATGGTCTTTGCATGCTGCTAGCCAATATGTTTTTCTTTCCCAACAGAGCAGACTATTTTATTGTGTAATTTTTACATTTATAATTTTACTATGGAAGATCTAGATTAAGTTAAAATGAGTATCTGGATCCTAATGTAAACGGAGCACTTAGAAGTTTCCTGTCCTGCACTTAAACTAGAGTAAGAGAAGCTTTTGTTTGCTTGTGAAATGTTAATTCTTGTTCTGACCTTCTGTGATATCTAAAATATGTGATATGTGGCATACTTCTATGTGTCTGAAACAGAACCAAAGCAATAATGTTTTGATGCTGAAAACTCCTCAGGGAGCTTTCAGATGTTCCAAGGCTTGTACAAAGCAAAGATGCACTGAAAAATTAGTGATCTTGAAATATGATTTTAAACCCACACCTATTTGTCTTAAGCTATGATATGGATAAAGTTGCGGCTCAAAAATCAAACTGAAAAGAACTTGTTTTGCTAGAGGCGATTTTTTTCTCTAAAAAAGCAAGTAGGTTTATAAGGCAGCTTTTTCCCATAGAAATATGTTAATATTACAAGCAGACAATCTTCTTTTTTTCTTTTTTTAATAATAACAAAGATAAATTATTAACTCTACTTCTGAGTTTTTGCATTCTACCTGAGAATAAAGTATTTGTATAAAGTACTTGGGTTATCAGTATGTCCCGACACTTACCGTAGTGTGTTAGCTTTTTCCCCTGTACTGCTCGTCAYCCCCCGCCCTGAGTTTTCCACAGGCAATAAGGGATGAAAAACCTTGAGAGAATTGGATGCAAATGGACAGTGCTATTGTCATTTATTTTTTGCCTCATCCTTAAATTTGACTCTTTCAGAGACTTACAAATACTGCTGTTTCCTACAYGTGCACTGTTTATTTCCCTCAATAACCTCATTTTCTCATAAAACTAGTTGGAAACAGCATACATGTATTTATTTCACAGCAATTAGCTTTTTTGTTTGGTTTCCCATTGCCAGGGCAAGGTCTGGCTTTAGAGTATTTCTGTACAAAAGGCTACTGTGGACCAGGTGAGCTAACTTCTTTGGAATTTTATTTCCTAGAATAAAATATCTCGCAGGTCCCTAGGTCGGGGGAGGGCAGGAATGTTTCATGTTTCCTTGCTGGGCTCTGGCTGCAGGTGCCTGAAAGGAGCGGCCACGGCAGGACATGGTCACAGCATCCTGTGCTCCAGCCTTCCAGCAGGGCGAAGGCAACAGGCCCTTGGCCTGCTGCAGCTGCGATGTCGATAGAGCAGAAGCTACGAGAAGAGACGTGTGGATGAAGCCCATAGACCACGTTCGCTTGAAATTCTTGAGCAGGGATCTTACAAAGGGCCAGAAATCAGACGTGGGGGTCGCAGATGGTGAGCGCGACGTGGAAGTCGCAGAGAAGTTTCTAAAGGGCATTGGCAATAAATGTGTTTGTTGCAGTTTTTTTTTTCCTTTTTCCAAGTATTGTAAATACTCCTTCCTGATACTATGTACAGCCTTGGAATGGCACCTTTTAACTAACCCCAGGTGTACTTTGTTTCCAATGTTTTTATATACAAATGTATATATGGTGCTCACTTTAGAACAGCAGTGTTGACCATTTATGCTGCATAGTTGTATTATATTAGAGCCTTATTAGTCGTGTGCGGCTGGTTGAGCCTCTGTGCGGGCGTTGAGACGTTGGTTTGAGTGGTGCCCCTCACCCCCGTGTCGGTAGGTGGATGACTGTGCATGTGGTGTGTGTCGTAGCCTGTTGTCATGTAAAAGGAAGGGCGAGAATAACCACTACATTCAGATAATATCGGACCAAACTATTTAGAGCAAGTAAAGAGTTTCTTGTACCCCTTAACGTGTCTTTAAAAGTTGCATATAGTTACCGTAGTGTATAAATTAAATATTGTGGGAGAACAATTAGTCTTGTATTTTTCTGTATGTGTGTATATATATACATATATATATATAAAATAATGTACCTCTAGCAACTTCCTCTGTATTTAAGATGTGACAATCTTGACACAGAATTTTAAAGTAGCAGTATAAATAAGCAGAATTACTGAAGAGAACACAAATATAAAGCTTCTCTCCAGGAACGAATCTGTGTGTGCRTGTTAAGAGGGTACAGAAATATCCGCTGGTCTTGCTGCTTCCAGCAGCGTTTGGCTTTTTCACTGTATGAACATTCATGGTGTGCGACAGAAATGGAAAATCCGGTTAATAAAAGCGATACTTGACTGACGCGTAACCCGCGGCTCCGTGCCCTTGGTGACTCCCGCGGCGGCTCCTGGGGACGAGCGCGGTCCCCTGAAACAGCAGCGCTTTCCAAGGTAACAGCTGAGCAGCACTGCAGCCTGGGCTGTTCTGAAGCCCCAGCAGCAGTTGGSTGCGCACACCCGCTTATTTGCAGACTTTCCGTTAACTTGCTGCCATTCTTGTATGCGGGGAACACCAGATCTGCTGCTTTTAGAAGGTGTCTCAGTTGGCACCTGCTGAAATGTCTTTTTGTTTGATGGTGGATGGCTGTGCGTTACTGGGCCTGCTTGGTCTAGGCCCAGCTGATTTAGGTGCTATGTAGAAGGATGCAAACTGCTCTTCAAAACCTTGAGCTCACTGGAGTCTCATGGTGCAGATGGAACATTTTTAATGCCAATCATCTCACATATGTGAGGTAAAGTAACCACTTAGAGAGACMAAAGGGCTCCTACCATCAGCGGCAATAAAACACTGGGTGCAGAATGTGGAGAGCACCCAAACCAGCTGTGCTGTCCCCGCCACCTCTTGCACTATTCCCTCAAAAACCAGGCAGCATGATGGAAACTTTAACAAACAGAAGCTACCTCTGACCAAAGCAAGGAAGGCCTCATTCTGTCTCACCCGCTCGCTCCATTCTGCTGAGGGCCCCGCACAGTGACCTGCAACACGCAGAACAGGCCCATGGCTGTGTTGTTTACTACCCACAGGCCTCCCCTAACAGACTCCAGCCAGGGTCATGCATCCCTTAGATCCACCCGAGACCGTGGGCACATCCCAGGGAAGGGGACTGTTCCAACGTTACACACAAAAAATGTGGATTTTCATCTTATTATTCACAGAAAGCAATGAAGCATTTGGAAAATTTTGTGAATTCAAGGAAAAAAAAAAAAGACAAACACTAAGACAGTCACTCCATCCATGAGGAACTGGGATAGAGCATCAGGTTTAATTACTGTTTTGCTAGGGTCAGGTCATAGACCCAGAAGACCACATCGTTTAAAAGAGCCAGGAAAGTGATACCAAAAGCTAATGTAAATTAAACAATATACAAATAATTGCTACATTTTTTTTCTTATAAATTAATGGTCAATAAAACTCTGTTCTACTGAATGCCTTTTTTACTCAGCTTTTGAGACTACTTTAAATGGCTTTATTTTKATAACCAGCACGCTAGAGCATACAATGCATACTGTATATAGCATTAGTGTTCAAATATTCCTCAGGGAACAATCATACACTGCACTGCATAATGTATAAAACATTTACATAGATCTGCTAGGTGTAAACAGTGGCTAGCAAGTGATCTTTGGAAAAAAAAAAGAATAGCAGACTGATTACTTGTTGTAAGAGAAGGAAAGAGGCAACAGAGTCAGTACACCATGAATAAAGTACTTGTGTACCTGGATTTCTTTCCTTTTACAACCTTGCAGCTCAAAAGCCCCGTTAGCTTCTGGATGCTTCATGTAAGACTTCATGTAGTCGGTGCCGCTTCACGAGCGGTGGTGAAAGGGGGTGAGCAAGAGCGGGGAAACCACCACCCCCTGCTCCTCATGGCACGTGGTAATCTCGGAGCCATGGCAGGTGCTGGTACTGGCACACAGCAGAGCCCAGCATCCCTCAGAGCAGYGCTCTGCTCCTGCCCGTCCCGCCGTCACCGTGGTGTGGTCCCCGCTCGCCGCCCTCCTCCTCCTCCACCCCTCACTCCTTCGATGACTCGGCTGCCAGTTTCATTTGCTGGAGGGAAGGAAGAGAAGAGAAGGTAACGCTAAGGGCTATGGATGAGGTAAACAAGGGCTGAGAGCAGGACGGCTTGGGCTCCATCAGGAACCACACACATACACACAAAATCAGGCTTTGGTAGGAAAAACAGAAGCACAAACTTTACTGCAGGTATGACCTGTACAAATAACACAGCTCGAGCACAGGTATCGCTTTCCCCACTAAAAGACCCTGCAATTGACGATGCAATTTGTGTGTTAATTCGTTCTGTTCATGGTGAGGAACACCCAGGACCCGAGCGCGCAGGTGCACAACCACCCCCTCCGTGAGCCTGGCAAGGGCACAGGGAAAGCAGGAGTAGCGGCTGGAACACAGATTCCTCTGCTGCCTCCTGACTCATTTATTTCAATTTCCCAGTAAAACTAGAGCAACAATTAAAAACTACAGCAACTCAATTATAAGCAACTTCTACCCTAGCACAAAAACATGAGAAAGATACAGAACGCAGCAACTTAACTCAGTTCGTGACTCATGCCATTCAAACCTAATTCACATTAGTGAAGTATTTGYGAATGAGCTTCTTAAATTCCTGGCACTGCAGTAGTACTGGGATTGATGATGAAGAGAGAAAACAATACAGAAAASTGGGGAGGGATTTAAGGAAAACGCTTAAAACAGCTTCGCTTGCTGCCTCGGTGTGCACAGGCTGGGTCACAACCGTCCCCACACCACCTCTGGGATGCTGAGGGAAATAAATCACAAGCCAASTGAATGTCCCCCAAAAACAGGTCTTTTTTTTTTCCTGTTTAGCAATTTCCATTATGCCAAAACTCAATTTGCAAACCTGGCAACACTAGGTTGCCCTAAAAGACACCAACTTCTACAAGTGACATGTGATGGCACCATCAGACAGAACACAACTCCTCACCAAATTCACATGGAAAAAKAAATTATCTTTTCGTGTGAAAGAGAACATTCCTTTAACTGGGAAAATACTTTTCTAGGACAACACATGGACAGAGAGGGCATTTTTTTCGTTACCARGAAAGGGAACACGTGGCAATTTTCACACTGACGGCCCCAAGTGATGTATCTGTGGGTCTGAGTTTAAGGTCCACCAAAGACGACTCTGGGGTTTTGGATTTTTCTACTTATTTTAAAAATAAAGGAAAAGGAAAAGGAAAAGCCTCTCAGGGCACCACTCAGTCAGCCCTACACGCCATCACGGGGCGCTCCAGGAGCCATGGATCTCGCACGAGGCTACAGCTCCTTCCTATGCAGCTTTAGATACCATGCTGAGAAGTGGCTTAYGCTGTATACACATTATAATTAAGGCATATGTTTAACTAAGTAACTAAAGCRCAAGCTGATACGACGGTAGCTGTACAAGAACACCAAGTTACTAAGCGCTGCAGCCTGCAGTTGACGCACAGGTAAGGGACTTGCACAGGACTCTGCTGCAGCAGCAGCGCCAGGGCTGGGCCGGGTCTCGCTGGAAAGCCAGGCTGCCCATCACAGGCATCTAGATGTGAACGAGGTGTGAGGCTGCCGCTACAAAGGCACTTCTGCCAACCAGCAGCTCCACCTGTACTCGTCACGTGAGACGGCTCAGCAGGAACCTTATGCTCACATAGCATTTTTCTCCGGTTCTCACATTATTTACAGTATGAAAACATGATGGAAATATATTCAAATTATTCTTTTCTACCAGTACACASTCACAGTAAAGATGGTTTCTTGGGCCTGAATCACTTGCTAGCAACTGAGAGAACTATATCAACCGAACCGTTAAGTACCAGCCAGCTACCTGAGGGGCAAATGCACAGCTCCTTCAAAACTCCAAAAGCCTCTTCTACATTTAATGTTTTATTCTTTCGCATCCAGGAACATATTTAACGGTAATTTGTTACTGCTGGCYGGTAGAAGGTTGTAGTCCCCTTCTTCACTAACACACCCCTGTCTCCAGGGCGTGTGTGCTACACCGCACAGCTACAGAGAATGCCCCTTCAGCGCTTGTTTCCAACGAGTCAGTCAGTGCTGTCCCTGGTTCTTGCAAGCTCTGTCCTATTGAGGGCTACTCATTCCTACATTGCACTTAAAAAGTTACTTAAGCAGAGGGTAAAGACTTTGAGACTTCTAAAAAAGGAAATGGTGACATGTTGATCACAGTCAAGACCAAACCCCCTGTGAAACTCCAGGCTAGTAAAAACTATTCTCTCTAAAGAGAATCCATACGTGGGCATTAAAAAGACAAAGTGAAGATTTCTGTTGAGTAGGTGAGAAGAATTTAACTGAAAAAAACCCAACAGACGAGGAGAGGTTGAGACACTCTGGAAAGCAGCAGGAGGGAAGAAGGATTCCCCATTCCCAGCAGGAGTAACAAGGAGGCTACTGAAAAGCTGGTGCCAAGCTTGTGGCTGAGCATCATTCCCTGTACAGCAAGGGAAGGGGACACCAAGGAGTCATRAAGATAGAAGGAAAAATCTCCTTTGTGAGGATAATAAAGCACTGCAGCAAGGGCATCACATGAGCTCTGTCTGTGGAGGTTTCCAAAGAACCAACTGGAAAAATCCCCAAGAAACATGGTCTGAACTCAGTGTCCACCCTGCTTTGAGCAGGACATTGGACGGGAAACCACCCAAGGTCCCTTCCAWTGAGTGATTTAATAGTTGTTCCCACAGGAATTCCCATAGAGAAGTATGCCCTGACTCTATACTTGAGTGGGAACCTGTTGTGACAAATAGTGTTAAAAAACTCTGTACTTTTCATTCACCTATGTCTCACTCATGACAGAACAGCAACTACAKAAAAAGGCAGTGTTAATGGCAGCGTAAGTTTGCACCATCAGGAACTCGGAGTCAGGAAACCCTTGCAGAGTCGCATACGGGCTGCTCTGGGGCCCTCTCTCTGCCTGACAGCATGGTGATGTGCCTTGGGAGACACACCAGCTCCACTCGCAGCAGATTTCCCCCCGATCTGCTTCATAGTGTGCCTAATATAAGCTGCAAGGTATTAATTACCACTCATTAGAATGCACTTACTGTATTAGTCACCCCTTGCCGAGTCTTTCTGTCACCCAGCAGTATGAAACGCAGCAGTCACAGTGAGAGCCACAGGAGGTATCACAAGCGTGTCTCCAAACGCAGCGGATGTTTCTGCGAGAGGAGCACGCGCACGCCGTGGCCCGGGGTGCCGCCCTGCCTCACGAGGCCCGCGCACACAGCGCGAGGCAGCGGCGGGACGCGAGCTCCCACCTCCAGACCACGCAGCGACGTCCCACACGGACGCAGCCCTCCGGAGYCACAAGCCATGGAGTGGCTGGGAGAGCAGCGACGCAAAAGCACCCCGAGGGACGAGACCCTGCTCCCAGCGCCGTGCGGCGGGGTGGCCTATCGATCCCCCGAGCCCCACGCGCTCCCTTCRTCCTGGGGCTGTGCCAAGCCGCGCTGCGATGGAGGGTGCGCTTTCGCAGTGGGTCCCTCCACGTGAGTGAGGGACCCCCACATGGATGCAGGGCTGAGCTACCTGTGAGGACACAAGTCACACGTGGTATGGTTTTGGGTAACGTTAATCACCTCCACGCAGCTGCCAGTCACCATGAGGAGAAAATGGGTAAAATGAGCCCTCCTCCTCCCTGAAGCTCAGCCTCAGCAAGCTAATATGGGAGGCAGGACGCCCTGAGCGCTGCCCGTACACAGAACCCAGGACAGAGGCAGGCCGGCTCCCAGGATGCCGGCAGCCCCAGCCGGGCTCCTGTTCCATCCCAGCACAGCGCCTGGGCAGCTCCGGGCCTCCTGTTTGGGGACTAGGGCCTTAGACACAGGCCGCTCTCCAGTGCTTAAAGCCATGACAYGGGTTGGGTGGACACGGTTCCGTGGGTTAGGCTGTCTCCTGCAGCACCGCGCGTGCCAAAACACGCATCATTTTCCCCAAAATTGTTTAATAGATTCTTCTTCTCCTAAAGGCAGAAGCCACAAAGTTAGACTATTTAACACCACAGAAAGAACACAGGAAAGATCCAGAGTACAAACACGGCTCCTTGTAATCCATGCAATGGAAGGGAATAAGCTGCATGGAAAGCTTAGAGGATCTCTCAGTAAAAATTATGCCCCATACTGCAACTGAAGGCAAAAAAAAATCCTCAGTAATCCCATGCTCACCTGAAACTGCTTTTTGATCACAAGCCTGGCAATCACTCCAGCACCAGAACAAACCCTGCCAGCCCATCCTTACTGACAGAGCAGCCTCCTTGACCAGGAACTGGTGCTCACTTCCTAATGCCAAACTTGGATTCTGTTTCTGGGGTAGGACAGAACCCTCCTCCCTTCCAAAACAAAATTAAAAGGTCATCCTCTACCCAGGACTCCAGATATAAAAATAAGAACCAAGCTGCACGCAGGATTTCTGGAAATGATTTAGCTGTGATACAAACCCGGTACAAAAGCAGGCAAACACGGAGGTGACGTGGCTGCCCATGGTGCTCTGTGACCCCTCTCTCGGATCACCGTGTGATCCCACACAAATCCAAGCGCCGCAGGTGTAAAATTCCCATCTGTCCCGCAGCAGGCAGCAAGCCTAAGCCTGGGAGCCACCTCTGGGCAGACACACAGTGAAAGATACATAGGGACCAGTACACACACACAGAGCTTTCTGAGAAGCTTTTTTTTTTATCTGCCAATATATATATGCCATGTCAGCATGAAAAGTGAATTTTGAGGCTATCATTATCCACAGTAGTTACAAAATAACCGTTCATTGCAGTAAAGTAGGAAAAACTATTCTAAATAACAATATTTCAAATTATTTGGTGAGGAAGAAATACTCTCAAGTCCACCTAGGGGCTTGACACGCCAGGAATGCCCGATTAGAAACAGAAAGACCTATCCGATTACCTCGTTTGTTTTCCTCCCCTGTGGAGACTCTCGTCCTTACAATGTAATTTGCAGCAACACTTTCATTCTGGTAATTATCATCAAAGATAAGCTCCTTCCCACTCTACTGGGGGGGGGCTCTGCTATTATCTTACAGTCCCCAGAAAAAATAATCAGCACCGAGCTGGTAACTAATTGCTAGCTACAATCATGCTATAAATATTCCAAGGACATCTTTTCTACCAGTCTTAAAGCGGACTGAAGGTTCCTTTGCAACTACTTTCAGAACAGCAATGGGTCAACTGACAGAATCACTTCTTGCACTCAAGGTATCTGCTGCCAGGCAAATGCCTCCTCTGTCAAGGACTTTGGTTCTTGGGAAGACTACTCACACAACACAGAAAATGTCGGGGGGGGGAAAAAAAAAAAAAAAAAAGGCAGATTTTTTCCCCTTAACTAAACACCGGGTTAAGGCTGAGTATCAATCAGTAATAGGCACAGGCTTGCACATAAACATTATATATAAAGTCAATATCCACCTGACTACCCAGATAAGGCCAGATCCCTAATTCTGACTGAATCAGCTGCTGAAATTATTTATGRTGGGCTGGTAGTTTCATTTGGTTTAGGAAGTTCCCATTCTTCAACCATTTCCAGGTCAGGAGAATATACCTGGGAAACATGAACAGTTGCCCTGCTTTGCTGTCCCTCCTAGGTTTTCTTCAGCACTATTTCTAGGCGATATCATGGACCCTAGACAAAGTGCTGCAGTCTTCCACCTCTAATATTGTCATCAATTTCTTCACAGACCTTTATGTAATTACACAGCAATGACAAGTGAGCTGCGGAAAATTAAAGCTAAGCAATAGCCACCATTTTCAGGTTGAACAATTTTGAATTTGGAGGCAACTTTGTAACACGAAGATAAAAAGCAACCGCATGACACACAAAACATTAGTGTGTACTCTTTGATTCTGATATTTGCTCTGGTGCTTTGGAATACACTCTTGTGCATAACTGAAAAACTACAGAAAACACTTTTAGATAAGATTTAGATTGGAAAGAAATGTAGAACTCACTTCTGACTCTGTCAGTCTATTATCTTCAAGCCTTATCAGCCCTGTAATCCTAGTTTCTCTCCTCACCTAATGCATAATGTCAGCACTTTTAGTTGGCCTAACTATTAAGTTAGTCTATATTTTGCGGAATGCAATACATAAAGGGATGAGTAAAAACCCTGCATTATATAAAGATATGTTTAAAATACATACAAATGATTAATTTCAGTAACATTGTAGTTTTTAGTTCTGGAATTGCCTATCAAGTAATCAGAAATGGTATCTTCCAAATAAAAGCTGAATAACAGCAAAACACTGATATATATATATTGAAATTATTATCGCAGCTTTTTCCAACACAATTCTTGTGTCTGTGTGGCCTTTCCATGAACAGAACAGTTCAGTCAACTCTCACAAGAATTCACCAACACTCCCTCTTTTGTTTTCTGCCTTCTCATTTTTGTCCCATTTCTCAACTTCCTTCCCTCTTTACACTTCACTTCCTTTCTGATGCCTTSCTGACTCCCCAGCCTATTTTTCTGCCCTGTTGCTGCACTCGTTTCCTCTGATTTCCTCTTTTATTCCTCTGAAATGGGAATGTCTCACTTCTCTGCAGCCACGAGTGTGCAAGGGGCAGACCTGCCAGCTGCCAGAGAACTGCTTCAAGCCAGGGTTACTGCTACCATCACAGGCCTGTTTCTCAATTGTATACCACCACAATATATCACAACTATATTGTCTAATATGCAACCATAAACATTTGCAATCATTTCTATTCAACTCATTAGTTGTAATACATTACAACACCATGACCTATTGCTACAGAGACACTGTACAATATTACCACTTGTCAGAAAATGTATCTTGTCTTATAAATTTTATTGAAGCCCTATACAAAATAGGTACCTACATCTGTCATACAAATAAAAAAAATTAAAATGCCAGTAAGTGCTGTCAAAGGACTCTAAACAAATGTTTAAGACATCATATGATTTTGCATCAGCAGAGTGAGTTAATATTACCCAATGAGTCACTTAGTTAATTTGTTGTAAATTTACGTGATCTTATAAGATGGAAGGTGAGCACACATTTCCACAGGTCCTTCAGGGCAAATCAAATAAGCTGGAACAGGGCAAATAATTACAAAATATTAGTAAGATCCACAAACCCATTTTCTGCACTCTGAGCTTAGTAATATGTCAGTGCTCACGTTTCCTCCTTGGCACTGTTCAGATACAATGGAACCAAGCATAAAACAAACAGTAAAAATTCCTTGTATCCTTAAGGACCAGGACTGCAAAAGCACATCAGCCAGCTTCATCTTTTTCTACACTAAAAATAATTCATAACTGCAGTCAAAGACTTCTGAATAACCTAACACAAACTTTAACACCTCTCACATACTGAAAAGACAGAGTCTCATTTTCCAAATTGGTAGGAAATACCTGCAATTATTAGCACTGCAAGAAAAAAAAAAATCAAAGAAAAAGAATATATTTTATTAAAATAAATATGCTCATAGACTACAATTAAGACATACTAGCATTTTTTTCATATTACCAATGAAAAAAATCTATATTTTTTTTAATTATTGGGAAAATATTCAGCCCAAGTTTTTTGATACAGAAAGACGGCAAGGAAGCCACTGACGTTAGCAGCAGCATTCTGTAATTACCAGAACTGGTGCAGTATCAAATAAAAAGCAGATGAAAGACAGAGGGGATTAACTGAGCAAGGGAGCCCTGCACCAGAACCATCCCAATGATCAGAACAACTACATGAGTGGATATAATTGAAACTCCCCCTCATTGTTTGTGTGTCGTCTTTGGAAGAAGAAAGTCCAAGTCAAAACAGCCCTTCAGGAGCTCCTCTTTTCAGCCGAGAATATTTTTGACTGGTATTTCCACTAAGTGGCTTTGTACCAAAACAGCACTCTTATTTACTACTTCTTAAATGGAAGCATTTGTAAAAATCAGATTATATGAATATCAGGAAAATACTTTGGTCCAAAAACACCTGCTCCAGGACTATGTTTATATCATATCTGATAATTAAGGGAATGACAAGGAGTCCCGAAATCAAGGGACCAGCTGCTGGGGGGTCAGAGGAGAGGACACACTGACCTCCTCCTGATCCTGATCCTGAATTCCAACTTCAGCAAGTCTCTTAAGACAAACCTCAGCTTGTCCTGTCCGCCACCAATAGTGCTGGGACAAAAAAGCTTCTCAAAACTGAGCACTCTGTAGGGGTCCCACTGGAAATACTCCTCTTTGTCCCACACTAGTGAATGAGCCTTAGTGAATTAGTGAATGACTCTTTTCTTCATCCACTGATCACTTGAAGATTGGAAAAGAAAGCTCAGAAATAACAATCCATATGAATACTTTTGTATTAGATGTTCATATGACCAAGCAGACA
Source organism: Eudromia elegans (assembly GCA_003342815.1). Taxonomy (NCBI): domain Eukaryota; kingdom Metazoa; phylum Chordata; class Aves; order Tinamiformes; family Tinamidae; genus Eudromia; species Eudromia elegans. Next base: position 2,493,999 of record PTEX01000081.1, read on the forward strand.
CTCCACACTGGCATTAATAATATATTTGGTTTTGGAAGCAGATGAAAATTCCTCTGATAGGCGAAATAAGCATAATACTAAGTGACATGGAAAGAAAAAAACTTCTCCCATTAGTCCTTATTTGAAATCTGTGACTGAGTTCTCTATAGTCTCTTGTACTTCTTTCTGGGACAGAAAAAAAAAAGGAAAACAAGAAAAGAAGAAAGGAATTGATTCCCTCCTGATGAACTAATTAATCCTTTGGTCTGATAATTGCAACACCCTCAAAATTAAAACAAGTGAGGGGAAACTCTTCGGTGCTCCCACATGCAGGAAAATGTTTGCTCTTAACACATGGGAGCCGGGACCAGTTTCAGATCAGTTCACAGCATGTCAGCATAAACCCACCTGCCTTCCAATGCCTTGAGCTTTAACCTCACTGCTACACACCGAATGTTAGCTAAAACGGGGTGAGAACAGCTCTTACCATCCTCCCTGGGGAGGAAAGGCCTCTCAAGGGGTATAGCCATGCTACTGTGCAAGTCATTCACTGTCCTGCCACTTACTGCATGTTTATCTACACACATTCAAGGAGAAAGAAAATTGAGGCAATATAAAACACTGAATAATCTGGACTGTGAAGGACTTTAATGTTGTCCATGTGTACTGACAATAAGTAAGGAAATTTCTTTGATTAAGAGCCAGGAATAAGACAAGAAAATCATAGATTTAGTACACAGTTCTGACAAAGGCTCCAAAAGTAAAGCAGGCTCTGAAACAGGATTAAGAAATTGTAAAAGAGAGGAGAAACAAAAACAAAACAAAACAAAAAAAACAGGGCAAATAAGCTTTACATTCTCCAAATGCTTCTTAGGAAAGCAGATCTTTCTTTTCTCAATCCTCTGCAAAAATAGCCAAGAGCAGTGCATGTTACATAACCTAGCAAAGTACAGAGCTGCACGAGGCTCTGAAATGATTTCTAAAGTTTTCCTTGCTGCAAACAGCAGGGAGAGGGAGTTACACAGCACCTCTACTACCAAATAGCCTATGCATCTCCATTTCTGTTCTTCCATTTAATTCTCATCTACTTTGTTAAAATGTTAAACATAATAAAACAGTAAAAAGTAGCTGTCTGCACACAGAGCTGCTTCCCTGGGCCCATTCTGCGTGCAGAGGCGCCTCACGACGCGTGCTTTGGTATGYGGAGGCCAGCAGTACCACTGAAACTTCCTGCCAGCTCATTTCTCAAAAGGAAACAGACATCATCTCATCAAAAGACCTGCTTTAAATAGTGTTTTCTTTTGCATATAATCTACCTATCATCACACGTCATGTTGGTTGTAATTCACATAACTGCACGGTAGAGAGAAACAGTGCTGAGATGTATGAAYAGAAAAGCTCACTCTGCTTAAGTATACAGCTGTTTATATAATGATGTGCTGCTTTATATGCATGCAAATGAATTTRTGTTTCATGAAAATGATCTTTATACGCTGGAGATTTCAGTCTCTTATTTAACAAAGTAAACAGAGATCACAGAGCAGCAACACAATATTGCTCCTTTAGCACAGCAATACTAASTATAAAACTACATGCAAGATACAGCCTGTGTCTAGAGAACCACAGTATGATTTCAAAAAGGTCCCACAATTTCAAAGAGGCCTCAGAGCAATATCATGTTGACTTGACAACAATGAATGTCAAACACTTTAGAAATTATTTTAGAACGAGATGGATAGGGAATTCCATTGATGTCTTTCTAAAGCATCTCAGAATTTTAGTATTTTATAATCTGTTAAGTATAGAGAACAGCTTTTTCTCGTCACAAATAACCAAAATGGTCACTTCCAGTTTGTCAAATATATATTTCTTGCTGTTCTTACAGCATAGTCTATAATGAACTAACTACACAGGGGACAAATAGTCTAAAATCTTGCCCAGATTCCCTAAGAAAGGATGCYGCATACTAAAGTTAGTACTAATGCACTAATGTTAGCACTGGCAGTACTAGTACATTAGTACTAACTAAGACTGAGATGCTCTTTGGCCCTAACTATCTTTCTCTGAACACCTCTTACRTTTCCCAAGTGGCAAGTCCTGCTGCTTTTCCAAGCGAGAGTATGAGATTTCAAATGCAGCAGACACACTGCATTTACAATGCACCATAGGAGATAGAGAGAGGGGAGGCAATCTTAATTTTTCAGCTGTTCCACATATACAGGTTAACGGTGGTATCCTTCATAAACATGGAMCAGGTATCATTTGCTCCAGTTAATGTACTCCCTCTCTTTCTTACATAGTGAAAAAAAATCTCACATGACCTTCTTATATTTATTTTTTTTTTTGTTTCATCATTTCATAGTTCAGTTCTTGCTTCAGTGAGATGGTCTTTCAACTGATTTGCTGGCAATCTGAACTATATTTAGGTTTTGTCCCGAATGACATTTTCCCCAATCTCATTCTAGAAACAATTCTGATTTAAATAGGAAACTTAATGGTAACATACACATTTTCAACAGCCATTTAAAATCTTWTATGACTTATCCAAGTTGCACAGTTCTCCAATATCTTCCTTCCCCTTAACATTTGTTCTCAATATTTTCTTTCAGATTCTACGCACAAAGAAACTCTCTSCTTTCTGGAGGACTAATACACGGTGTCATTATGCCATTTCACACTGGGGATGCCTATTCCTAACAAAAASTATGAATATTTTTTCCTGACCAGTACCCTGAGAGTTTACATATGCTCTGTCCTCTCATACTGAACTAAAAAGGACTCTGAAGTGGGTGGACGGTCAATTTACACACTGGCAAAACACTTCTAAAAACTTCACTTTGTAACAGGAGTCTCCTTTTCTTCCTTCCATGCCTGTCCGTATATGATCATTCACACCACCAGTGACTCAAAGCAGGAGCTTCCCACATGTTCACTGTTTATTAGGAGTTGGATTTCAGRGTCTCTCAGGTGAGCAGCTACCACAGGGCTACTGAAAGCACCAATGCACCCAAAGGTATAACATGCTCCAGGACAAACCAACAGCAAGCATACACAAATGCATAGACACTCCATTTGAACTGACAGATTACTAACGAATAAACACTAACATCCTCTCCAAGACTCCAGAAATTTTCTGTAAATTTCAAGCTAGTCTCTGAATTTCATGGGTGGCCCAAACCTGTCTCCTAAAACCTGCAACTCATCCACAGCGACCGTATGCCTCTTCGAAGCCACCTGAGTCAGGTGTCGACCAGAGAGGCAAAACACCATCCCACAGTCGATGAGCACTGCTGTGGTACTTGTGTGCTTGGGATTTTGCTCACGGTCACACTGTTTCTATCAGAGAATTCTGCCACGTTCAGCATTCCCTCAGCATACTCCTTTAAYATTTCTTTTTATATTTATCTAGAAAAGACTGTAAGATTCCATACCTGAAATACTATTCTACGTTCCTAAATAAAAGTTATGGTACTAACTTGAGTGAGTGTGTAGGTAAAGCAAGTTTAGAAAGAAATTTTTAGAAGGAAAAAACATTCAAGTGAACAAATGACAGAAGGAAACCATCAACGACAGCAAGAAGAAAAAAAAAATTAGTCTAACTACTGCTTGCTGCTTTGATAAACTTGCAAATACTCACAGTTTATAGAAATTTAGCTCTCCAAGGAGCCAGGAGAATAATATCTGCCATGGCAACCAAGCAGAGCAGTCTTCTGGCACTTTCTGAATGAGCATTTAGAAGGAGATTAATTCAATACTCCACATGATGAAAGGGCTCTTGAGATCCATAACTGTCTCCCACAAATTACCCTTATTGTACAACTGGATGTTTAGAACAGATTGCACATTATCTATATTGAACTAGAGCTTTCATAGCAAATTTATATGAAACAGATTAAGCCCACATGATGTGTCACACTATTTTCACCCACTCCATTCAGTGTGTTTAGAGAAATGGGTATTTTGTAAAATGGATCATTGCAGTTTTGCAAGATTTATTTTTAAACTTATTTATATGTAGAAGTATTGTAAACGTTTCAGGAATTTCCAAGTTACATAGTAAAAACATGGAAAAACACAGATACAAACTCCCCCACTTAAATTGTAATGTAGTATATAAGCACAGAGAGCAGAAAGACTGCCACAAAACAGCATTATAGTTTTTTTATACATTTCATATTTCACAGACACAATAAATTCAAGAGACAGCATACCTCAATAAATACTTCAGCCTTCCTACTTACATGCATCAAAATACTTCTTTTTTTAATTTCTCCCAGCAAACACAGCATCTGAGAAGTATCACATAGCTCACTAAAGACATCTATCCTTTCTAAAGCATTTTAGAGAAGTGCATCAAACACCTTGCTACTTCCTCACAATCTAAACTACTGTCAGATCTGGTCACTCTGTAAAAAGTAATTTAGTGTTTTGTTTACCCATTTCCTCACATGGCAAACCACCACACTGTTAACAGACACCAAACTAGAAGAAAATMATTCTGAAACAAGATTTACAGCGGAAAAATACTAATTATTACAGCACAGAAGAGTTAGTCAGCTCGTCCCAGTTGCGCAGAAGCTCGCGCGCAATCTCTTCTAGGAGCTGTACAGTAAAGCTCTCCTCCACAGGCTAGGAACACTCAAGACACTGAACTCCAGTGGCTGAATTAAGTTAACAGTTTTTTAGTTGTTTGCTATTATGAGTAATATACAGATCATACTACCATGGAGTGAAAAATAAAACCAAAAGCAGCTTCACTCATTGAACATCATCTAACTATCAGTGAGGGAGACAGGAGCTTGGGAAGGTAGTATTCGCAACAAGACATTTCAACCCTGAATCATGATTCAGAGCTCAAGGAACAAACCTGGTTTTGGCAAGTTTGCTGTTTTACTGTTCATTTTGCTATTACTTTCACCCCACCCTACCACCATTATTTACCATTTAGTTTAGAAACATTCAGTCCCTCATTCTGCTATTGAAAATTAATATTGTTTAAACTTGAGAAGGTCTTTCAAAATGTTAGTTGTTTTAAGTATCAGCTACTACTAAAAAGGCCCCTATGGCCTACATCTCATTTGTGTATGAAAGAGGCTCTTGAATCTAATGGAGCTGGGCAGATTACTCCAGCTGAAGACTTTTGTGCTTCTTAACTCCTGTAAACTACTAATGAAGTGAAACAGGCTTGTACMCTTCACCATTAGAGCCAACAAGAAAATTACACTGGTTTTACTACCATATCTAAGGAAACAATGGAGGGTTTCGTTAGAACAATAGTTCTACGAAGAAGTGTCTCTGTTGATTAAAAAAAAAAAAAACCTCAAAACAAACTCATCATCTACATTAAGTGAATTCAATGGGTTAATATATTATCACAGAATTGGAAATTGCAACGTGAGAATTCCGTAAGGCTTTKCAGAAGTACTCACACTATTCAGCAAATCACTTCCTCCTGCTAGTATTGCCCTAGGGTCATCTCCCAAGTTTACTGTTATCTCAAAAAAACAGGCTAGACAAACCTCCAAAATGTGATAAGAACTTGAATCTGCAAATTCATGAAATAAAACGTGCAACTAGAGAGCAAAGAATTATTTACCAATGTGAACTTTGTCCTAATACCAMTTCTTTTACCCACTTGTCAGTGGACTCTCTTCTTCCTGAGTCTTTTGCCTTCATCCATCCTTCCCTCTCCTCCTATTAAGGAAAAAAACTGCTGTTGAAGTACTCCTTCAAAGCTTCTCTTTGACTTTATTACCATTCCTTTAGTGTATTCTTTCTTTATACGAAACTAACTTCTTCTGACTTCCAGTATTTTTCCATTTAAGCCATAATTGACTTGTTGCTTTAGGACATAGGGAAACTAATTTTTCTTACCACATTGCAAAAATGTACTATTTTCATTTCCTTGGTGCCTGCCTTTTCCTCATAAAACATTATTTTTTCTTTCATACTGTGACATAGGTATGGAAACGCTCTCTATGAACATCCAGAAAGCACAATCATTTCTGATCTATAAAGAGCATTTCATACAACGATGATCAGGCATTAATGAGTCACGATCACATCTTCCTGGTAGGCTGCAAACTGTCCSTGCAATTAGATCTGCCAAAATGCCTGATTATTTTTTTCACCACTTCCTCCAGGGCATAATTTTTGCTGTCTTTCTAATATGACCTGTCTTAGTTTAATGTATAAAGTTTTTTAATAGAAAGTATTAGACTAGATTTGCTAAAGATATCACAACTTGTCTCCTATAATAGTCAGTGAAAAATGAGAAATGCAGCGTGAACTGTAGCAGATTTAGAATACGGTGTTGGGGAGGCAATAAGTTTTGTGGGAGTTTTTTCTTTTCATGACTGAATGAAGATGTACCAAGAGCTGTACTATAAGAGTTTCGTAGTTCCAGACACTTTGAATGAATCGAAAATCTTAAATATAGTAAGATGTTCCCTCAAGTCAGCCTTGCCATTCATTCAAACACCCTCCATGCCCCAAGATGACAGCTGATTGCTGCCTTGGTAACAAAGACTCATCTCTACTGCGTTAATTTAAAAGGATTCAGTCAATCTGAAGTCACTTTTCCAATTACTAATTTTAAACTTGCCATAAGTACCAAAGTTCACATGATTACAACAGAAAGTTATCCCTGTAGTTAACGACAGCACATACACAGGTGTTTTTCACTGCTCTTGGGTCAACTGCATTATTCGTACAGGCTGCTTTACAGGAAACTCCATGGCTCAGGCCCCCCTCTTTAGMAGGGGGATTGTGATAATGGAGGAAGCAAATTTGAAAGTGAAGATAGAGAGATAAAAAAGTGTGTAAAATAAATTAGGTACTAGTGTTCTTTAAACTGATGTAAGATACTTTCACAAAGAGCAAAACCAAATTAGCACAACAAACAAAACACAGTAGACTCTTTAAATGCATAAGAGTTTATGCATATGTTTACATAACAAGCTTATAAAAAAAGGGCCTCAAATTCCAGTTTCAGAGACAAATCAAGGTGAACGTGCCTTACACATTTCTYATAGCACTTGTACAGGTTTACACATGGGCATTTGCACAGAAGCACGTGCAATATCAGGGCCAYAGTTTGCATGTATTTCCAAAGCTTAAGAAGCTCTGAAGTACTAAAGTTTAATGAAACTACTTCAGAATGACCGAGAATCACAATTACCACCCAAATTGTCACTGACAAGCTGATTAAGTATTACCAAAGACAAAATAGTATTAAAGAACGTAAATTTACATACAGATCCATATTCATATGCAGGCACGTAAGGACATGGGGACATACTGAGGATTCAGTATGTTAGAAAAATAAAGGTGTACTTCAAACAGCAAGAATAGGGACTTCACAGCTTACATTTCAGCATATACAGTCAGGAGTTGTTCATTTGTTTTTCTACCGTGAAGACACTGGAATTGATTGATTTTTTGATATCAGTGCAAACTGAAGAACCAAAAGGAAAGCGCCTCCTGTGAGTGTGAAATGTGAGAATGTGTGACACATGCACCTACCTTTGCTGTCACTGCCCCTGCCCCCTAACTTATCTTTTCAAGTTTCAGCATTGTTTGCATTAGATTTTCTTCTGAATCTAGCACATTCGGTTCTCTCTGAAATGAAGGTCTCTAGTGCTGAGTATTTTGAATGGATAACCAAAATGTGCACATAATGAGTGTAAATTAAAAACAATTAAGTCCAGCTGAAAGGCTGTGAGATTTTGTTCAAACACTGAATATTGTGATAAGGGAGGAACACAGTCCAAGAAAAATACTGTTGTTCTYTATCTCTTTGTTTGTGCCCCAATAAAATCAACGTAAATGAACTGCCTAGTGCAGCAAGGTTGGCACGAGCACTTAAATGACTTTTTTTCAGCTCACTTCTTTTCCTGCATTTATTCCGCTGGCACTGTGTTCAGCACTGTAGAACACTCATAGTGGCAAATAAATGGCTGTTTTCAAAATATTCACTGCACAGGAGTTTAAAATGCCTAGCAGCTGAGTAGAGCTCAGGGTAAACTGTAACAAGGCAAACAGCACATTTATTAAATCAGCCTCATGAACCTGCCTGCATAAAGCCTAACAGTGCCTCTCCCAAGAAGGCCATAAACATTAAGTGAAACAAAGACATTCAAAACTGAAAAGATGAGAAGAGTCTGCACATTGAAAATGAGCAAGGCTAAAACCCCTTTTAGAACAAAACACAATGGAGAGAATAAGAACAGCAAGTACAAAGCTTGAGGGAACACGATGGGAAAGGGAGGAGACCATTTCCAATYCAAACCACTCCTGTGAAACATTTGTTTTTTAGTGCCTGCTTTGGCCCAATAACAGCAATGACCCTGCTGCACCCTGACATACAGAACTAGAACATCAAGTAGCCCCTTTTCCTCTCACTAACCTGCAGACTAAATGCTATAGCACTGCTATTTTACTTTAACTGATTCTTCAAGTTATATTRCTGTCATAGCTATTGCTTACACCTGTGATCACTGTGGTCTGGTTATTCTGAAGGCCCCCCTCRGGACTGGGAACAACCAGCTTCCCTTTCTTTATCAATAACGAATCTGTAAAATATTAMAAACTCTGGAGAGACAAAGAATTAGGGTGCACCATAAAATTATCTGGAGAAGATCTAGAAAATCAACTCATCAGTTACTATAGCACATACGTAAATACTTCTCTTTAACCATCCACAAAGATCTCACCCCAAAGTGACTAGCAGCCTCCTAACATGTGGCTTGGAAGTGTGTGTGAAATGTCCATTTAAATAGAAGAAGAATGGTTTTATAGGGCAATCTTCCTAGACACATTAAGTAAGAACAGATCATGCCTCAAGGAAAATACACAAAGCTCAGTTTGTACTAGACTGACATCTCAAAAAGAAGCAGCTCATGAACTGGTAAATGAGACCATAGCAATCGTGAGGTGAGCACATGTATCTTCTGCCAAATGTTTCTGCTTAAAGTTAATGGAAGGCTCTGATTAGGAGCAGCAGCAGCAGACCAGAACAGCAGGTTTGTGATTAACATTAGACTCCTGATTGACTCAGTTTCCTTCATTTCACTTAGTAAGCCAATCTGCATTAAAATGTTGCTTTGCATTCTCATGGACAAAAAAAGGTCCGAACTACAGCTGAACTGCCTCACTCTTGTGGCAACAAACACGCTCGATACAATGATGGACATGAACGCAAATCCTGACTACAGTTTTACTGGGCAGAGCAGGTAACGGGGCTACAGACGGACAGACGGGCCGGACGGACAAATTAGCCAAGTACTACTACCTATTATCCACTATGTAGTCGCTAAATACAAGAATTTCAGCCATTTGACCTGGAGTATAAATGAAATCTGCCGCTGTGAGGCAGGTACCTCAGCTCTCTGACCACGGAATGCCAGTCATGCTTTTACTGCTATCATTACATGATGCTTCAAAAGGTGGAAAAGCACTGCTATCATCAAACACCTTTGGGTCTTGCTCTTAAATTGTGCTGGATTAAAAAGGCCTCAGCAGATTCATCCTCCCCTCCTTTTTTCCTAGAGAAACATCAGTGCTTCTTGTTGCAAGGAAACTTTCTGAAGTTTTTACTAGCAATATCAAAAAGCTAACAGAAGGCAAGCCACAATTCTCTCTTTTCTAAATCAAAAGGAAAGAAATGCTTAAATCAGGCTGTACATAAACAAGGCCTTTCTAGTGGGCCTAAAACTCACCAGTACTGAAAACTAYTCTTTAACATATAAGTTTTAGAATATAATCTGCTCTTTTAAACACAGCTTCACTTGGTTAAAATAAGTTTCAATTAATTTCTTAGGAAATTTCACTTTTTCTTCATACAAATCCTCCTATTACTTTTGAATATTATAAGTGATTTCACTCAAAATTGCTGCAACTACTGTAGATATAATTTAGATGCACATTTTCTAACTGTGCTGTCTGTGTTTCTTGGCTGTCGTTACTTTTGGGAGAATATCCAGTGAACTGTGGCATTGGAGAACACTTATGTAATGTGCTTATACATGTTACATAACTTTCATATACTATGACAGCCAAATGATCTCCAGGATATTTAACTATCCGACAGCTCATCTTTTCCATCTCTCTTACTATCTGGTTTTTATGGAAATATTAAAAAAAGCCCCAACACCCAGCTCCCTAGATAATGTACAGTAATAAAATCACATTTCCTAACGTCACAAGCAGATAAGATATATTTTTCRTATAGTCACATATATGCTAGTAAACCCAACTTTAGAAAAGCACATTGCTTACATGACAGTCCCTGTTTCACAGTGGGAGACCCCCTTTTTGCCAGTTTCCTCAATAATTCCCTCTTCAGCTGAAAACATGGCCAATATTATCCAAGAGCATTCTTTGAGGAGAAAAAAAAAGAAGTTTCTTGTATGATACTAATCTAGTTAACAACTAAGCTGCTACCTTTGAAAATACCTTGTGAGAAAACATTTCTTATCATTTCAGTTATTCTTCTTGGTCCATATCAAYGCAAAAGACAAGCTACTTTACTCCTAAGAATACTAGTTCTATTTGTCTTCCCTAGAGYAGCTATGCAATCATAAAGCTTTATATTTTTCAACTACACTTCCTAATAATTATTTATAAATTGCAAACAACACAAGATGTAAAACATACTTTTTCAGAAAAGTGTAACAATAAGCAACCTGAAATCTCAYATTCTGATTAACAAAAATACTAAGTCTCAGGATGCTGCTGTAAAAGAAGTTCCTTCATCTCCTTCATAATAAGCTTTCTTACATTAATACTGACAGAACACAAAAAGCATAAATAAGCTTACACTTTAAAGTAGAAAACAACTCATGTTTTTGGTTGTATAACACTAAGTATATGCAAGTAGAACTATCTTATTCTTATAGCTGAGGCTGGGGCTTTAATTATTAAATACTATCTCTTTAACCTTGTCAAAAATACAGCATAGAATYTGAATTTAAAAAGTAGCATTTAATGCTAACATGTCTGAAAACAAGGACAGAGGGTACAAAATAGATAATTTGACCTAAAAAGCTAAGGGACTTTGAGTATTTTAGCAGAATCTCTAATGTTTATCTTGGTGCAACAGTTTTACCCTCAAAGCTMTCCAGCAAGAGTAGTATTTGTTGGAAAACATTATGTCCACAGAACACTGTTGGATTGGAACTTTTAAATATATCTCGGCAGGGAAAAGTAGCCRCTTATAATCAGCTAAACATCTGAAAAACTGTCTGTTGTGACTATAAASCTGCCTTTTAGAAAATGAGCACATTTAACAGTTACAAAGGAAACGTGGAGCTCAAGAATAATGTTGGAAGCTTGGGCTGCACACATCTGCCTATGCATTACAGAAGTGCTTGCCAGAACTCCATTACCAAAATTCCCACTTCAAAMTCAAAAAATCCAGTAAGAAGAAAGATTCAAGCACTTAGCATTTCTGAATGATTAATAATAGAGGAATAATAATTTTAAATGTAAATCTCAAGATTTAAATTTAAAGTCTCAAGAAGGGGGCTAATTTGACCTTTCCTAAATCTGGTAATCTGTCTGGCTTCCCTTACGTTAGCTAAACACTAACCTGGCCTCCAGAAAGGAGCATTCTTTGCACCACTGCACATTATCTGCTCATGTCCAAGGGGTAAAAAGGCAATTAGATTAGCTAAAAACCTGAGGCCCAATGGTTGAAGCAGCAAGCCCTGAAGCATGAGATTGTGATAACTGATTTAAAGCAAATCTGCTGCAAGCAAATTAGGCAGCTGAGCCTTATCCAAAGGTGCCCCTTCCCTCCACCACCAAAAAAGGGCTAATTCACAGATTATGAAAGTCAGAGGGATCTCCCTGACAATTCAGCCAAACACTTCCTCTCATATGTAAAACCTAAAGAAAAAATCCACCAAATTTGATCAGAATATATGAACAGTACTGCAAATAATGAACCTTCATCCCTTATACAAAGRAAAATCAAGTTCTAGGAATTCTTGCCAAGGGACGTTGTGGATCCTAAAACTAAAAAGAGTTCAAAGGGAGATAGGAAAATGTCATAATAAAAAAAGAAAAAGAATCACTAAATACAAAGAAACTGCATTTGGATTAGAAAATCCAAGCTCAAAAAGACTGGAATGTGGGAGCTTATTAGCGGGAAGCACAATAGTCTCTTGGCTTGTTTTTCTGTTCTTCTCTGAGCACGCTTTTATCAAGAAGGCTAAGAAGTCTTCCACTCTCTTTCCCATACACAACTAAATATGTATACATATATGACAAGGCATCTCTCAACTCTCTCCTTGATGGACAAGAGTCTTTGTCATTAAATCACTGTATCATCATATATCATCATCAGGTACCATTAAATAACCTCACCTATATTACAGAGGCTATAAACTTCTGGTTCAGACCATAAGGTAACTCAAGAGAATCATTTGTATATGCGCTAAAAAAGAATTGCTTACATTTGGGACAAAATTCTCTTAAGTGTATTGAGAGCAGATAGACATTTGCTCCCATATACACATAYTAAGTGTGCACTAATCAGAAAAAGTAACAGAACTTAATCTCTGCAGAAGTCCCAGTCCTCCCTTCATGTCATTTCCTGCCTTCTTGAGGTAGCATCAAAGCTCCTTTCTGACTTCCTAATTCTGTGCACTAAATKAAAAGGACTAAAAGATCTCAGGATAACTTGGGGATACAAGTGCTACCAGTCTTCTGCTATGGAAGCTGGCAGTTTGCTTTAATGGCAAATACATGAAAATAGAGAGAAAAAGAAGGCAAAAACTTCTTTTGGGCTTGGTGCTTCATGTCTGCTTGTGAGTGTTGACGCTGCTGGTCTGCTCATCACCTATGCACAAATGGGCAGTCTCTGTTCTTATACAATGGAGATATTTATGTCAGACAAATTGCTTGTTAACTGACACAGACAAACATATGTAGAGTTTGCAGAAGCCTTCTAATCCACTGCAGTTAAAACAAATAAAAACACCTTCATTGCACCAAGCTGTTTCACATCCATCTGTTCACTTGGAAGGTTTTCTCCTGCACAAATTTTATCACATTCAAATTTGGGAATTATCCCAAATTTCAAGAGGGAGCAAAAACATAGCAAGTGCATAAAACTAAGCTGCCAAACAACATGTCTATAGCATGACACCATGTTCACAAAGTTAGAGAGTAGATAATTTGCTCCAGAAAATGATGAGTGCCACACGGATTCCAGAGAAAAACCCCAAAGCTACCATATGCTCCTGAGCTCTGGGAAGCCAGTGGCCTCTCACGGACAGCAAGCTGTCCAAGATGCAGCACCACTTGACAGGCAGATGTCTCCGGAGAGGCACCTTAGGAGCCGGAGGTTCCTCAAACCTGAATGCTCCTGCAATGCAGGGACCCAAGCCATACACGACAGGGTCCAGCCTGTGACAGACAAGGGCTCGTCTTCCGCAAACCAAGAGCCTGATCAGATCAAAGTTCAAGCCATAGCTGCAGGGGAAAGCRTCAGGAAAGAGGGTGGTGGGTCACCTTTCAGAGAAGGACAGACCTWTATGCCCTAAGAGCAGGTCTCCTCCTTTCCTATGCAACACAGTCCTTGACTAAGCTGAGAAATTTGGCTGCTGCAGTGAATTATAGGAAGATGCTCTGTATTTACATACTCAGTGCTGGTTATGCCCTATTAGCATTATCTGTGATTATTTAAAAAAAAAAAAAAAAAAAAAAGGCTGTGGCCTACCACTTAAACTCAATATAACTCTTTAAGTTATATGCCCAGGTCAACAGCACAGACTGAAAATTAGGGAAAATAATATGGAAGAAACATAACCAGTGCTATTTTTTTCTTGCATTATGAAAATTTCTCAGTCAATACATTTTCAGTTATAACAGCTCATTAGATGCTGCAGGGAAGGTACAGAATTAGATACAGGAGACAGCAGAAGGCAATGGTCCACAAAGCAACCTTTACAATGTACTCCGTGGCAGAAGAACATTTACATAACACTACTCTACCATATGAAGAGCATGTGCTACTTAACATCAAATTTACACATAGAAAACAGTATGATATTCTTACTTTTATGTTATTCAGCCAAGCAACTACAATTCATTTTGGAGAAAAAGAGATTTGGATTGACATACAGCACAAATGTACCCACTTGACASGCTTGTTACCCATCTCCTTGATGTGCTGCTTCTTACACAACAAGAAGTATGTGCATTCAATAGGCACAGAGACTTTCCAAGTTTAAAGTGAATATAAATCCAAGTGACTACAGAGGCAACATGTATCTTTTCTGACAGTTGTTTTCAGAATCACCATGATCAGGCTGCATAAGAAGTGTAACGATTTAGTAAAGCGGCAAGYGTCATCACATGGACATCAACACATTTCTAAAATTTTTGTGTCTTTTTCAGGAATTTTCTAGCTTCCTGCTTTTTGATCTCCAGTTCTTCTCAAAAAGAATTCTCCCTGCAGGCAGGGAAGCAATTAAAAAAAAAAACTCCAGAAGTTGATGGCAGGGCCAGGGTAGTATTTAAACACCTAAAATTTGACTATAATCCTTGATCTCTGAAAAGTTTGGATTATGTTATTTACTGACTCCAACTCACAAAGCAAGTTTTCCAGTGTTCAGATGAATATTTCAACTAAACTAGCACCTCCTTTGAAGATTTATTGTTCTCACTGGTATCTTTTTATGTGACATTAAAAAAAAAATACTTAAAATGTGATAGGCATTTTTGAGTTGCTACTTCTTTTAATACTTTAAGTTCTATTTAGGCTTACCATGATTGGCTTATGAAATTTTGCTAAGTGTAATCTTTTGAGATTTTTGTCTTTTGAAGGAATTTTAGCAAGCAAGAGATTTTGTCTCTTACTCTGCTCATTCCCCTTCTTAGTAATAGGTGCAATCACTATATAAATATCTGGAACTACAGGCATATAGAAGTCCTTTTGACTTTCTTGACATCAACTCCCTTTTGCATTTTACTCTCATTTGTATGGGGAGTAGAATAGACTCTTCCCTTCAAGCTAGTTCAATAATTCGGAACCCTTCTGGGTATGGAGCCCTGAAAGCCCCATGTAACTGGAGCATTCCTATAGGAGGAATCATTTTAAGGTAGTTCCATCCTAACTGCTTACTYCAGCTTTCCTTGTTGAGACGATACTGTGTCATGATCTGAGATGCTAAGCAAAAACAAAAGACAAAACTGCTGATTTCACAACTAGGCTCTAGAGGAGGATTTGAGAAAGGTAAAACAGGTTATCTTTCCCCAGTGACTGAGCTGTTACAGCAACCTAACTTAATGGGCAAAATCGCCTTTGGCAATACTTACAGAGAAGGAATGGGTTGTTTGCAAAAGAAAAYTGCACTTTCTGGAAATCTGTAGAGTGTTTTAGTTGTTGTACTGTTTTTCTATTAGGAGTATGCCACAGTTTCAGTTATCATCACATAATACACTTTTTCTTATGCATAAAGTTTTTTATTTGTGCTGTTAACTCTCAACAAGGTTATTTTACCTCCAAACCACAGAGATTTTAAATCACCTCACTTTTGTTTGAAGCAGCAAAATGGGGACATAAAAATTATCTCAAAATGGATTTGGGGCTTTTGATTCTATTTTGTTATGGGACCATCATTTATTTTAGGTTTGCCAGCACTTTTACATTGGAACTAAATTTCAAAAACATACTCTCAACAAAGGTCCAGTATTAAGACACCAATGATTAAAATATATTGGCAAAACTATGTCTGAACATAGCATACCCTCCTATGAGGGGCTGCATTTCTACTTCTAAAAGCTCACTACGTTATGAAAATCTATTTAATCTTACTAGCATTTAAATCTCTGCTGCTGCCAAATACATGCCAATGTTACATTAAAACATGCCTAGAGGCATTCGGACTACTCACTAGGGAAAAATTGCATTTGCAAAGTTGATTTAACAGGTTTAGATTCTTAAAAATAACATAATAAACATAAATGATTAGTAATCACTCTATTTTAATACAATCTGCAAGTTACATACTGATTACACAAACCACTAAAGCCTATCCAAAATTTAGTCATGTGTTTTTGCTGGAAAAAAAATAGATTTAATTAAAAATATTTTTTCTGAGAAACAACTTTAATAAAAACTTTTGGCAAAAATATAAAGCAAGTGTTTTATTTAATTTCCTTTCATTCTAGCATAATCAAAATTCAACATTTTGAATCAAGTCTCAGTACTCGTTCTGATAGGTTGCCTTGCAAATCTTTGACAGATTGAATGTACTCTTTTCGTTTTGGTTACTTGCCTCTCTCCATCCTGACTGCAGGTTTGTGTGTGCTCAGCCTTTCATCAAGCACAGAATGAGCTGCTGCCATTAGTATTAGCAGTGTTGTGAATGCACTGCTGAACCTGCAGTCAGTCCTTCTCCAGTCTCYCTAATTCTGGTAATTACAAGACTGAATGATGTAGTTACTCATTGAGATTTCAATTCACTAAAACTACTTTCAGTTCCCATTTTGCAAGATAAGCAGGTTTGAAGACCTAAAGACCAGCATCTCCCAAAGTTAATTGGTAAAAAAGATCCTGTTCTCTCCCTCCCCCAAAAAGAGAAAGGATTTCTAAGGTTTACTGCCAGTTCGAGCTGCTGTATCACTGACACCCATGGTAACACTGAGATACATGTTAGTAAGTGGAAACCTCCTGCAACAAGAGCAGCTTGAAAAGGTACAAGGAGCAAGCATAAATACTTTGCATAAGGTGTAAAATAAGCTTCCAGGAGTTCTCTGCAGCCCAGTGCTACACTAAGTTGTTCTCATAGCTAAGTAGTCTAATAGGGGACTGACCAAGAGGGTACACTCAATATAGGATATTTCCTTTGGGAAGGAGGTGGTTGGTGCTAATGGCTACCATTACTAGGAGAATGACTAGGGGCAACCATTGCTGTCCACAATAGCGAAGTCTTATAAACACTGGAGACAGTGCAGCATAGAGAATTCAGCATTAAAAGTACTGTAATTGTTTGAAGTGTAAGGTTAATTGAGCAACTTTTTAATGCCAGAATACTTGTATAAGCAGGGAGAGAGTGGGAACACTCCAAATGCTTGCAGCTACACAGACACCAGCTCCTGTCTGTCATTTACTCAGGAACCCTTTCAGAAAGAAACTACTCCATGCATCTGCATGTTTTGAAGAAGCCTTTGGTCAGCAAGGAGGATGCAGGGATCAGCCACAGCACTCTCCAGCACTGGCACTTCCTAGGAAGAAAACTGATATCACTGGAGAAAACCTTGCAAGAATCATCCCAATGATCGCTTTGGAATATTTGGCATTCTGCTGGAAATCCTTGTGGTGGTGCCCTACCAACTCTCATTCTGAAGCCACTGAAATAATGATTCATAGCCATTCAGAACATGTGGCCACCATCAAGTTGTCCCACAGATGGCACGACCCCCACAGGAGATACCGCAGAGCAGAACAAAAGGCCATTCTGTGCATGGGCCAAATGACGGCACGGCTTTGTCCTATTCTGCAAAGCAGTGCAGCAGGCAGGATAAGAGGGCATATTTTCAAGCTACTTGGCAGCTGTTTAATGAGCATGGATGAACTTTATATTATTGGCAGTTGAGAAAAATATATGCTGACTGTGAGGCTGCTGACTGTGCCCCTTGCTTCTGAGGCGGTATCTACCTGGAATCCTTTTTTGTTGCTGGAGCAGGTACCATAATATTCAACAGATGAATGTGCTTCTCCAAGTACACAAAGATTTTCACTGTTCAGAAAGAAAAGCCACTCCTGTTAGAAGATGCAGGCCACCACCTTGAGAAAAGAAGCTAGGGTACAGGGATGAAATAAAGGATTTTTATATAACGGTCCTTTTGGAAGAAAGCGAGGGACAGGCAGGAGAAAGAATTCAGAAGGGATGCACAGAACTAAAAAAACTAAACCCCTCCAAAATATACCTCTATTCCCTCTCACGTTTAAGGATAGCTTTTATTTCCATTACAGTTACTGTRAAAATGCAAAGGTTTCTGTCGCATCAATATTTATTCCTCTGTTTATCGCTGCTACCGCTGCTACCACTGCTGTGTTTATCTTGCTCACCAGTGCATAAGACAGAACCTAAAATGGCCTCAGGGCCAGAAGCTGTAGTCTGCTGTGCTTCTCTATCTGTGCTTTCAACCTGTCACAGGACAAAGTCCAGCCTCTTAACTGGGTCATTGCCACTCGCTTCAGTATTACAGCATCCTCACACTAGCGTTACAGCGCTGGGACTCACCTATAACCCATGGCTATTCCTGGCTGCTTCTGGATAAAGTCAAAGACAAGCCCCGAGGGACTGCTGTTCCTCGAACAACCTTGGACTCAATAACACAGGATTAGGGAGGGTAGGGTACCTGATGCTTGTTTCCCTGCTCCAAATCAATGCCCTGCCAGCCTCCTCCACCATCATCTGCTCTGAAGAATAGCAAGGAAATCCAAATCAATGTCCACAGATTTAGCATATTCCCTGATCTGGATTCAGAAAGGTTGAAATCCTTTGTTTTCAAGTATGCCAAAATCCACTCTGAATAAATGAATGAAAATAAAATATTTTCAGAATATATAGAAAAATTATTGCATCCTATTCAACAAAATATTTCCTGTTAACACAAAATATGTGAAGAAATGTTGAAAAGAAACATTTCAACCTTAATGTCTGACTGTCATTCCAATATAAAATGAGCTTCTCTGAGATCACAGCATGTTTCACCGTATAGGATTTTTAAAGCAAGCTCTATCGATCATCGTTCATTTCTGTCAAAGAACTAGGACATTGTATTCCCTAAAAATCATTTTCAAAGGGACACTAACTCAGTTTGCAAATGAATCTGAACACAGAATGGCTATAGCCCACTGSAACCAGTCAAAAAGCAATTATCTTAGCAGTAATGAAAATATGGACATGTTCACACTGTGTGAAGTTATGGATCACAAACATAATCAATACAACTGTGTTCAAAGAAGCTGCATTAGGAGATTTGCTCTCTGTGCATTATATAAGGAGCTTAATGTTAAAATTTAGTATTAACATTTTGGCATGTAACAGAGGATTACAGTCCAGTTCTGTTAACATCCTTCTTGTATCTACCTCCTAGGAGGTAGATACAATGCTTTCAAAAGCATTGAAAAAAMCAGACATCACTTTTAACACAAATCTCACATGACAGAACACAAAAGGAGGCAGGTCTGGATGTCATTAGAGAGGAATGTGAAACACACTTGCATAAATGTAAACTAATTCCTATGTAATATGTGATCCTACAGCATTTTTGCCTCAGAATTTTATAACTGAAATTCAGAGGAGGTCAGGACAAGAGAGGGATGGGGGATTTTGTTGGAAAATAAGATATATGACTTAAATTACCATGACTACTGTTAATACCAAGAGAGGTAACTGTAACAATATGCTTACACTTAGCTAGAAGAACTAGAAAACATGCTCCTAAAATAAATGCTTAAATATTTTTGTACTACCAATGTTTTATTCTTAAATGCAGTTACTTTGCCTTCAGGCACTCAAAAAAAMCCTAAGGCACTAGAAAAAAACCTAAATGTCTGTTTCTGTGAGATACATAGCATGGAGGAAATCAGAGCAAATCTGAAAAGGTGATGGTGGGCACTTGTGTTTAGACATCCTAAAACCAGTCAACGATTTTCTTGAATCCTGAAAAAGGTTCAAACTGAAAGCATGAGACAACTGCCAGGGTTCAGGTTCATAATGAAACTCAGATTACCCTCTTACTATGAGGTAACCTTTTACTTTATTAATGAAACAAGTCTGAAGAGCAAGGGATCAGGCAAATTATTATTACAGGGAATGCACAGATGCAAAGATAGGAGATTAAGGCTTAACTGTTGACATATAAATTCATACTGGAACAGACTCTGAGTATTCCAGGTGGTATGTTATAAACAAAGGTGACTTTATTCACTTGAGCTTACGGGTCCAGTAGATGACCTAATTTTGCCTGTCTACAAAATAAAAACAGAGAAGGAACAACTAAAATAGAATTGCAATCCTGTTCTTTTAAATATTATCTAAAAAGTACATGAGAGATCTATAACTATCTCCTGTAAGTTCACACAGAAATATTAGCGAAAGGTAAAACAAAACTTTAGGTGATAGCTTCAACTGTAATTTGGATTTTATTTCTCATGGTTGATTATGGAAGACAATGCTGACCTAGATAGGGATGTTCTACCACATGAGACTGTTTGTTTTGTTTTTCCAGAAAAAGGCTACTTATTTCTGAGCTCAGTATGGCCAGAAGTAACAGAATATTTTGTCACAGGCAATTGTGGTAGATGTTTTAAGAAGTGGTCTCCAACTCTACGCAAGTATCAATGAATACAGAAAGTTACACATCTGGAACACACAAAGAAATATGTTCATGGTAAAACAACATAGCACAGTGTAAGCATATCTGCACTAGCAATAAATATGTGAATTACTCTTTGCACCTCTATGATATTTTGTTTCTGACAGCAAAGTTAGTTTAGAAATCTCTATCTAGTGATGACAGCTAGAATCTCCTGAAGTACACTGTCACTGAARAAACAGCTTTGCAGAATCCTTGCAAATTAATCCATACAATTYTTCCTCTCTTGTCATCTCCACCATAATCCCTATGAAAGCATTTGCTTRGACAGGTGTTTTCAGAGGAAAATCAATTTCTACCCTATTACCATAAATTATTTTGGGATGCTTGTACAGTATACTGTAAAACACAATCAAATGAGACTATTGCGTGGACAGGAAATTTAGGCAATGCTACACTTTCCACATGCTTACTGTCTGAAAACAAGAGCATCTTTCCAGTTTCAACTTGCATACATTGGTGCATTAAAAGAACAGACCAACCAGTTAAACTTCCAGCTGCCCTCCCCATGCCTTAAACTGTGATGRCTAAGCAGAAAGTGAAATAGTTTTGGAAATGCAAGAGTTTACAGCTCAGGACATTGGAGTAAACCAGTGCTGACTTCTACTTAGTTATACCATGGCTACACACTGTACAATGACTGYGTTACAGTCACCCACCTTCCAGCCACCCCAACTGTGGCCACAGCAACCTCCAGGGCAGAGATGGAATAGYTTTAATCAGCTAAATTGAATAGAAGGTTGCAGGAATTTCAACATTCTTRGAATTACAGAATTTCAACATTCACTGAGAACTGAAGCAGACAATCCTCCTGATTTATCTTTTTCTGATGCTGCTTTAAAAGTTAGTTGCTCTTACCTGTTGTTTGAGTGCCTCGAGAGATTCGAATTCCAACCTAGCCAATTTTATCTGGATATCTCTTGGTTTATCAGGAATTACAAACGCCATGACAAACTTCATTGCTAGTAACATATGCTGGAAAATAAATAAGAAAATACCATTTTACATAGTGTAAAACATGGAAAGAACAGCATAATAGTTTTGCAAATTTTACTAATAGACATATGAAAAAATATTTCTTGTGACATGTACAACAATAACGTACTGTAACAATATTCAACTCTATTTTTTATGTTTACATTTATTCATACTTTGAGTCTAAGTGTAATTTAGTTGGTTTGTTCCTTATAACAATCTTATTTTCATCAGACACTATAAAAACTTCATTTAATTTTGTGATTCCAAGTAAACTATTAGGCTTTTTAAACATGTTATTCATGYAACATGTCCACAGAATCTCAATTGTAATTCACAGAGTGGACGCAGAGTGGAAAATACAACATCTACATCTCATAGTACTGGCACAGTGTAAAACTATGCTGAATAAACCTAAAATTTCTGCATTAGAAAAATTATTAAAACTTAAAAACACACCTGAGTAAGCACTGGAAGAGTACAAAGCAAAATAAATATTAGGTTAAGAGAAAGAATCTTTAAAGTGGGCAAACTCATGAACATAAACCTTCCATCAACCAGAAAAATGCTTCAAATGTAAGATGCCAAATAAACCATCATTTCTCATAGAAGGCTGTAGTGTTATTAAGAGAAAGCAAAGTTACAGTTCTGTTAAATCTAGAGTTCGCTGACCCATTTTTAAATTCCACTTAAACATGCAGCAGCAGAATAATTTCATTTAAAAAAAAAAAAGTCAAACTGTCAAGTCAGTGTTTTAATTTTGTTTCTTCACATATGTCAAGTACAGAGACCAATTAAAGAAGAATCATTAAATGCTTGTTCTTTCAAGGCTACCAGTATGCCTCATATTCCCTGGTGGGAACTTGCTCCTACTTGAGGAAACCTTGATCAATAAAAGGGAATATTCTGAGTGCATAAGCACGTACTTAGGGTCCACTGATATGATGATATTCAGACACATGATTGCAGGCCCAAGATATCTGGGCCTGAAATTTCAAAAACCTGGAGAGAACATTGCTTCTTCCCCAAACAGATTTTGCTAAACTATATGATCTTGATGCTTCCGGGGCCAAGGATAACAATGTAACATACTCCAAATCTTGAATTTCTGGAATTATGGGAGTTAGAAGCTAGCAAAAAAACTACAGACTTYCCAACAGTAGAAGCAGTGAAACTCTAAATACTCCAATTTCAATAAGAACAAGGTAAGATAAGAAATTAGAACCATTACATTGACCGAACAACAAAGGATTAAAAAAGCATCATGGATCAAATTATTAAAAAAACAAATCTGTTACAGAGAATAAATTAATAAGTTTAGGGAAAAAACRGATAGTGC
Organism: Eudromia elegans; assembly: GCA_003342815.1. Taxonomy (NCBI): domain Eukaryota; kingdom Metazoa; phylum Chordata; class Aves; order Tinamiformes; family Tinamidae; genus Eudromia; species Eudromia elegans. The sequence continues at coordinate 2,516,695 of PTEX01000081.1, forward strand.
CAGGAATAAGCAATTGTTAAAACAGGTGAAAGGAAGGCTGAAAATCAGTTTAACATTAATACTCTAGCAGTGAAGGYTGTGTACAGATTAAGAGGTTAATGAAGGGATTAGCACATCTGCTGCATAACGTGGTACGCAATACTGCATTATTAAGAAACAGTTATATCAGCAATGAAACATTCTCCTAGTTATATAAAACCATTCTCTTCCTATTCTTTTTTCACTCAACAGTATCTGCACCTGAAAAAAAAAATAGCCAGCCAGCAATTAATGTTTTTTATACTTCAAACACATAAAAACTTCAAAAAGAATGAGAGMGTGCCCTGGATGAATGTCTTAAAGGGAAAAAGATAAAATATCGAAGACAAATAGCAATAAAAAACAAACCAATATTCCTATGCAGGGCAGAATCACAAGGGATCACAGCTTGAGGGGGAATGGCTCATCTATAGATAACGCCTTCATTTGAAAATAGGAAAATAATCAGATAATTTTTGACCAGGATTTGTTTAAAATCTTATACTTGAGCCAACAAATTGACACAATGAGCAGAAAGGAAGGCATTTGGACATGAAAACTGGGAAAGTTTCAAYGGAGCTATCACTAAGATTCTGACTCAGTGCCACAGAGGTGGCTACCCAATAGCTGCTCACAGTCCTTTGTGCTGGGGTTCATCTCAGAGTGAGGTCTCTGCTGTTCTTTCCTATTGTCACATCCTTCCTGGCACTCGCTGCAGGGCACCATCAGAAGAAGGTTCAGGGAGATGGACCTTTGGTTTCACGCCACAGTGGCTTGCTGATACTCTTTCATCTCCATCAGAATAAAGATTTATTGTTATAAACTGCTGCAAACCAAGTGAGAAGTACATTCAGTGTGAGATATTTGGTTCATAAGTAAAAGCTTCTGACCTCAGAACAGGTGCTGGGCTTAAAGGCAGTTAATTCCATTTGATTCGTTTTCATAGCACTTAGTGAATCTGTTCTCAAGTACAAAGGGTCTTCAAACCACCAAACAATCCCTCGGACCTTACAGCAACATCTTCCATTTGGTAGTATCTTTCAAAAAATGCTTACTGAGATCTCTCACACTCTATTTGCAAAATAGGAGTAACGCTAGCAAAACTGGGAAAATAGCTGGAAGAAATGCTCCATGTAGGTTACACAATTCAGGCAACCTCTTGAGTATCTAATTCAGATAGCCATCTACGCTTCATTTTATAGACGTCATTTCACTGACAAAATACAAGAGAAACTGGAGAATAGGGAGGTGAGTCGTTGTATTATTTTATCATCCATAGGAGACATTAGTTAATTTCATTTTAGTGTAATTCCTGCAAGACAGATCCAAGAAGAGGAACTGTATGTTTTCAGAAAAGAKATGTCTTAAGAGTACAATCCAAATCACTAGAATGGATGCCTGAACTCTCTTCCTTAGTATAAAGTTAGGTGAATACAAATATGAATATATTATAAAAACAAAATAGTTAAGTTTATCCAAATTTTCTATACTAAGCTATAAGAAAGATACACAACTTTGAACCTCTATCCTCTCCCAGTGTGAGCAAAACACCTCTGCCACTATCAGGGAAAGGACTGACACAGAATTACRTTATTGTCAGGGTAAATGACAGGGAAATCACAGACTTCTCTGCTAGGGCACTGGATCACAGAATTCTGACTTTAAATGGAGATCAAAGACTAAGAGCAGACCCAAGAATAAATTAATCTCTCTGTGGCAATAGTTCTGAGGGACTTGCAGCTTTCTGAGCTGTTAAAAAAAAGAAAAAAAAAATGAGGAGAAGAAAATCAAAAAGGATTCTGTCAAGGGAGCAATGCAGGCAAAGAAATTTCCATTAAACTCAGGAAGTTAAATTCAATTATATTTAATAGATAGCAATAAAATAAATTTAGGAGAAAATATTCCTGCAATATGCATAAAAAGAAAGCATGACTAAACTTTCCTTCCCACTTTTAGACTCAACTGTTTTCATTATAGAGACTTACTAATAGAGCGGAATTGCCCAAGTGGCAGGACTTTAATAAGGGCCTTTTTTGTGCTCCTCTGATAAATGCTGCTTTTAAACCTCAAAATCCTTATGTTATTATGGATTTTTTACAAAATGCAAAGAGATTCTGCCTCAGCAAAAATCAGAACTCCAGGGCAGTGGCCGAAGAGAAAAACCGAAGAGATTATTTCATGTTGGCCTCATTTCAAGGCTTCCTCGTAATCTGCCATTGAGTTTCAGACTCAGGGCTCAATGACAAAATATAGCTCATTTTTGTGGTAATGGCATTATGTGGCACATATGGAAGTCACCTGCCTGAAGAGATGAATACTAGCTGGCACAGCATCTCTCCTAAGAAATATTCCTGAAATGTGAATGTAAACAGATGTAGAAATCAAGGCCTGTATTTTTATTACCAATCCATTATAAAATTTCCCAATCAAAACTGAATACTGAAAACTGTACCAGGTTTAGGAGGTAATTTTAAGGCATATTTCAACCACATAAAATTACTGAGTAACACCAGAAGATTCAGGGTTGTTTTGTAACCATTAAGCTACATTCACTGCACTAGTATCACTGATATACCACTCTTTTCAGTTGAGTCTCRGCCTTGTATTTCAAGGCTACTGATTCGATTTCTTTTAGAATCAGTCCTTCTTTTAGACTATTGATTTTGGTTTCTTTCTTTAGGAAGAAATTTATTCTAAGTACTAAAACTACTTCGCATTACTATTACTATTGAAAATAAGCCAATTCCAGACCTGAGCAAGAGACTTTAATACATAAGTCAGAAGAAAAGATGTGAAAATAAAATAACCTTGTTAGGAAGAAAAAAGAGGAAAAAAATTCAAACATCATCTTTTTAGCGGGAGCAAWAGGGGAATAGTCTCTTCTGCCTGTACATATTCTTGTCCTGTCTTCCCATTTTCACCAAAAGCTGTAAGAGCAGCAGTTAGAAAGGAAACAGAACATTACTGCTTCTGCAAAATAGCCCTGTTCTTTGAAAGTCTTAGGAGATGCTGAAACCAGACTTTAAATGTAGATCACGAGTTACAACTAATTTGTAAACTGATTTGTTAAACATTGCCAGTCCCTTTCAAGTATCCCTTCCACTATGCAGTTAAATCAAGTAAGTTTCCAAGCAATCAGGAAATCTCTATCAGACACCATGACGGAAACAAATGCACAAAGCGGTGCAAGCAAACCTGCATTCACAGCGGCTACAGAAAGGTAATGTTAACAGTAAAATAAAAATGATTCTTAAAAAGAAACTATGCTTGGAGTGACAAACAAGGATAAAAGATACCATGAAAACAYTCTCCCTTCTCTTTGTTAAAAACTGCCATTTGTGGATCTACCACTAGTTATTAAACAGCAGGTTCTAGAAATATCTGCTCATATCAGGAATTCTAAGGAAAAAACCCAGCCACATACACATAGACCTCTGACTGATTGCAACCGAGGGAGAAAAAATTTACAGGTATGTAAACTCAAACCTTGTTGCATAAACATACCATGTTCCATGACGCATAACATTTTAACAGCACACTTACAAAGCTGTTTTTGCAGAGCTGTCTATAAAAWTACAAGGCATAGAAATGAGATTTTTAGAAATGCTTTAAGGCATCATTTTTTCTCATATTTCATTCAACATGCAGCCAAATCGAAAGATACATTAAAAAAAAACCACCAGAGGTGTTAATTTTTCTTTCTCTCAGTTTTTAAGTATTTGCTAATACTTAATTTTGCAGGTCWGTCTAAAGTAGTGTGATAAGGCACCGATCTATATGTTACCRTCTGATAATCCTGAAATGTTTCGGCACAACCATTATCTAAATTTATGGATAGTGTTTAATAGGAACGGGGATAACAGTTGCCAAAACCCAAATTAGCTAATGCTGAATGTAATGAACCTTTACTCAAAGTAAAGCTTTGATCATACTCTAAAATAAATTCCAAGTGAGAAGGGGAGAAAAGGATGCCCACAGACTTGAAATTGGCATTATGATTAATACCAAGCCTTACGAAGTGCTCTTAGCTGATTGCTAGCATTATATATTGGTTCCCACTCTGACAGGCATACTTTATTGTCAAAATGCCCCAGTGACCACATCAAGAAAAAAAAATGTTTATAATTTTCTATTAATCTGCAAAATTTCCACTTCTTTCTAAGCCACACATTTTCCTGCATGGAAAAAAGACACAATTAGAGGTACTGTATTTACTTGTAATGATGTATTCTAAGAAATTCAGCTTGTCATGACTCAGAAAGTCATCCCCAGTTACATGATTGGATGACCTGGGATTAGTAAAGAGATACAAAGTGTTATTTCTGCCAAACGTCTGTAATTATTGTAAGTCAATTCAGTGCTGAACAAAAAAGGTCACCTATAGTAGGTATCACCTGGCAATTCCTTCCTCCCACCCCAAGCAATCCTCATAGGGCCTAACCCAAGTCAAAGTGGACAGGTAAAAATCTCCCAATTTATTTTGCTTACAGATTTTTGCAGAGATGCAAAAGATATCAGAACATACAAAAAATAGAAGTTAAACTACTATACTATAATCAGCCTTAYAGATGTTTTTTTCAGAGAATTCTACCTTGGTTCTAAAGACACAAAGTATCTGGAGCTTAGTTTTGAGAGAAAAGTCTCAGTCAGTTATTCTTCAGACCTGACAAACAGACAAGTTTTCAGCCTTTCTCTGTGAACACTAAATTACTTGACCAGATGCATCTCGTATTTTATTTACAGACGTTGGCTTATTTTTCCCACAATTTTCTGGCTTTACATACATCTGCCTATGATGTTTTGAAAGCTAATTCACATGAACATTATTATTACTTCTGTAAAATGCATTTGTCACCCAGCAAAAAATAAGTAAATGATTTTATCTGGAAAAAACATTTAAAACCAAACAGAGCATTTTTCACCAAAATCACACCTTCATTAAATGATTCATACTGCACTGCTTTCTTCTTTGCTTTCATGGAGATTGTTTCAATATACCTCTATTTGAAGTTATGAGTAAATTGTGTAGGACACAGTACATCTTTCTTACGTGGACYGAAAGGTGAATCATGCAATGCTAAATACAAAATGCCAAAGCCATGATTCATTACTGAAAARTAATRGTATTGCAATATATCACAAGGCAAGTTGCAGATTAATTGTTGTCTCTTTTCCTGTGAAACTTTAAGCAAAACAAATTAACTGAAATGGGTACAATAAAACCAGCTGATCTGAAGCAAGGGAATTCTATAGAGAGATTTTAATTAACAATTTTTATATTGGAAATCCACTGGTTGCACTTTTGCCTGGAAAAAGAAACTTTTTTTTTTTTTTTTGGTCAGCGTGATACAAAGTCAAATAATCTTTTTGTTTTTAATAAAGGTCAAAAGAAAAGCCTGCTATTCAGCTGAAGTATTTTAATTAAATATTGCAGCAGGTGTTTGCATATCCTGCCAACTCCTGAAAAGCTCTCATAAAAATTGCATCCCTAAAACATAAAAGATCTTTAAGCCCTCGTGCTCTCTTCTTCTGCCCTCTTTCCAAACTCATGAAGATTTTCTGAGGCTCAGAATACCATCTATGGAAAATATATAGATACAGATATAGAAAAGCTCTTCATCTAGGCTGCTGGAAATCAGCCACATAATTCTTACATCACCTTTCCTGGCCGTGGCAGACTCCTGCAGGAGAGCACAGTCATGAGGGTGCTGACCTGTGGGAAATTGTTGGGAATAGGGCTGGTCAAGCTGACTGAGAGAGGACATTAAAATCTGAGCAGAATTTCTTGTCCACTAACCGTTGCTTTCAGGAGCAAAGCTTGCAGTCAAGGCAGATGCCTCTCGGGGTAGGCACATATGAAACGCACACATGAGCTTCTTCTTCAGCAGTCACATCTCACGTTCATCAAACTGAAGTGACTGAAGACCACAGGCTTCCAAAGCTCCTTTCCACAGACCCCCACAACACAGTCTCTTGATTTTTAACTGGAAACACATTACTAGATGACACAATGAAAACGGCAAAACACAAGCAAAGGTTTCAGTGTTTAAGATGCTAACTTTGCTGCAGCCTTGCCTTTCTTTTAGTCCCGTCAGAGTTTGTACTTGACAGAAGTCGTCCCTAAAACTTCYTGGCCTAGATTTACATCTTTAATACATATATATTCTCAACCAAGTTTTCTTTGATAATCCAAACACAGACTCTTATGCATAAAAAATTTCTCATATAAAAATATGATATATATATAAAAAATTAGAAATATAAAAAATTATAATATATAAATATATAAAAATATAAAATATGATATATATAATATAAAATATATAATGATATAAATATATAATGATATATATATAAAAAATCATACATAATATAACAAAAATAATATAATGGAAGACGTATAATGGTACACATACTGGAATGTCTGTGAGGTGTGAGGTCTGGTGCTACTGGTTAGAAGAATTATCTTCTAACACAGTAAACTGTCATACAAAATCCTAAAGAGTTAAACTGATGGCACATGCTAGACTCATACATCATTTTTGCTGTTTTATATATTTTCCCAACTTCTCAATATTTTTATTGAGAGAAAGAGTGCGACGCCACAAATGTACTCAGGGAAAAAAAAAAAAAGTCAAACAGCATTTAAAAAGTAACATCTTCTAGCAGGACATATTAGCACTTTGAGRAAAAAAAAGGGGTGTAGTTTTCCCTTCAGCCCAGAAGAACATTACCTTTCTTTGATAGAACTGAATGATTCTGGGTTAGACAAGATGACTTTGCTGCATATAGCAATTTAAAATCCATTTCTATAATGAATCATTTCAGCATCACAGAGACCTAGTTCTCCCCAGGCAGAAACAATCTCTCACTAGTCAGCAGACACGCAGGATCAGGTTATTTGGCTTTGCCCACTTTCAATGGTAGCAATCTCATTACTGTGACCATAAAACTGAAACCTTTCCAGAATTTGCAGGGATGCCAAATGCAAAGTACCACAGGACATCCTGCTTCTATTTTTATGTTTTCTTGCACGCAACATTTTTCTTTATCTACCTGATTTTTTAATTCAGTTACAGAATTTCCAACAGTGTATCATTAAGCACTTCAGACAAGTATATCCCTATGTTTAAGGTCTGGCTTGGTTTTTTTTTTTAGGTTTGGAGGGATTGCTGTGCTTTATGTTTTGTGTGTGTGTTGGAAGAGGAGATTGTTTAAGAAACCAATGTATCCAAGTTACAGTTAACTTATTTTTATCTAACTTCTCACACACAGACAAAAATGGTGCTAGGTAACATGATTCAAAACAAAAATATTTGGGGAAGAGGAACAATTAAGATTCCCTTGCCAAATACAAGCCAGGCGTCAGCATCACTCTTCTTCCCTCACTTCATTTAAGATGTTAATATGCTTTTTAGAGAGACACACTCCTAAGACAACCACCGGTAGACATAAAGGGTTTCTTTGTCAACTTTAGCTGCCTGAAGTGAATAAAAATCTTGCSTTTATACTTCTAAAATCTGATTTCTAACAAAAAGAATGTGTTTACAGTAAGGTGTACTTACTTATACAGAGCTAACCTTTAATATACTCTAAATTCTTTATATTTTTAGAATATGGTCAGACTTTTTATCTCTAAGTGRGCTTGCACAGCAAACAGCAGCCTTTGTGCACTGTCAGCAACAGGATATGCTGAAAAAAGTAAGCTACAGGGCTTTTCTGATGAATCCGTAACTTGCACAGCCAACCCTGAACGTACAGCCTTTAAAAATACACTCTACTTCCTTGTTGTGGATGAGTTTTCCTAATGTGCTACATTTCCAGAGCTCCGAATAATCCATTACCAATATCTGAAATTACAGTAAGAAGAAGTTGTTACAGGTATTTTCCAAAATTTCATGTAATTAATGTGCCATGCTCATGTAATCTGAAAAAAATAATAAACAAGACCACTAATTTGAATTCAATGCCCTATTCCAAATAGTAGACATTAATAGTTTAGCATTGAGGATTATTGCAAGGAAATATTTTTGTTCTGTCTGAAGGCTTCACTCCATTTTTGAAATAAGGCAGTGAGTAATCTTATTCCAAGAAAGCCCAAGACAGCAAATAGATAAACAAAATTGATCTTTGCAAATAAAAGCTTCCAACTAAATATGACTGTTTTTAATCATGATGACAACTAATGCTTTTTAATTGTTTGAATGTTGTTTCTTTTCTTGTGGTTGAAGACTATGTCAAGCTATAAGCCTACAGCTTAACTAAAAGGCCTGAAATGCCAGCTAAGCTCTTCAAAAATGCTCTTGTTATTCTAAATCACTAATTGGACTGAGATGACTGCACAACCTCCAATATGTATGTTTCATATGTCTTTCTCAGTAGTGAAGACTTGCAGTAAAGACTCAGCAATAAAGACTCAGTTTGGAGCTCCTGCTCCAAACAGCAGAGTTTTGATCAGTCATGATGCCRTTAACTGTCAGCTCTACACAAGCAAGAGGGCAAAGACTGAGGATTAGAAAGAAGGGATTAGTGTTTGAATGGAAAAACACAAGGGCATCTTGATGACTGCTTTTTAGAACTCCAGTATTATTAATAGGAAGCTATATTTTTTTTTCTTTCCCTCCTGAAAAACTTATTGAACTACAAGGTCTACAAGAAAGAATTAAAATATAGCAAGGAAAAAAAAAGCTGCAGCTCACGTATCTATCCTTGTGCCAAGTACAGATGCCAAACAAGACCAAAAGGGAATACGTGACTTGGTCAATATAACTAAACCTTGAGCATTATCAGAACTGAAACAGTAACTTTGGAAACTACGAATGAAAAGCTGTCCTTTACTACAAATATCTCAGCTGAGTAAGAGCTCTCAGGGCATATGCTCAAACCAGACTCTGCGAAAGCCTCGGCACATTGCATCCCTGCTGGCACAGGCGGTGCTGTAGCTCTGTAAAGCGGGTCCACGCGACTTTCTGCCTCCATGTACATGCTTGAAATCAAACATATTGGAAAGTTGCATCTTCCTGCACTATACCTACAGGTGTCCAACTACTTGGGTTAGCGAAACAAACAATAAATTACTCATAATTATCCTGAAACGTAAGGCTAGACAGGCCAGGTTGGATCAAGCAATTTTGTTCTTTTAAGCAGAAGTAAATAAAAGGCATGTATGAGACTTTCTTTTAGCTATCTTTAGCCATCCGAGAAATAAAGTGTAGCCAAATCTAGCAGACTGATGTGTCCTAAGCACAAATCATTCTGTTCTAAACTAAGTGGCACAAATGATTCTCTGGAGATGCCCATACCTTCCCACTGAATGGTCAGTAATCTAGACAGCATCCTCAATAATACTGAACTTGCAAAGAAGAAAATACCTTCTTACATTTGAAGATAAAATTAAACTGTTTAGAAAAATATAAACAGCTTCCTCCCCGCCCTACCCCCCTACCCCAAAAATGCTCATTCTGTAATTCCAGCCTTTACAGCTGGGGAAGTCTCCAGATAACAGAGGAAGTAAAGGTGACATATATCAGACATTGAACAGATGCAGACCTTAGAGTGCACTGAAAAYTACAGAGGAGGAGTTGCTTAGTTTTGAACAAAGCACTAGGTCACAGAAAACAGGATACTATTCCGCGGGAGGTAGCTGGAGGAGTATAGTAAGCTACTCTCTCGTAGGCATAAAAGGGCAGTTAATAACAAGAGCAGCTAAGAGAAGTACTGGGCCATTCGGCCTTCCCGCTCTTGACACCGTTACAGAGATATGTTAACTACACCAGTGGCCAACTGGGAAGACTTTAGAGGAATCAATACATTATTCTATAATTGCTAAGCCAGTGTTTGGGGGTAATCTTCTCGTTAGCTGCGGTCCAGCTCTTCCAGATCAAAAGAGGTAACCTAGAGCATCCCCACATGCTTCCAGCTCTCCTCCCTTTAGGCTGCCTACTCTAAGCACTCCCACTCTAGACCAACATAGTCAAACTGGCTTTTTCAGCTCTCTATAATGTAGCTGTCCCACACCTTTTCAGAAGATTAGGGAAATTTATGGGCAGAGTCTATGGCCATTAATTTAGCACTTTCCATCAGCAGACCAAATATTAATGTTTTAAGTTTCTTTAAGCCTTCAGCAATCCTAAATCTCTCGATTTTTTTTTCTTGATTACCTACTAGGTTTTAGCACAGAATTCTGTCTCKCAAGCTGGAGAGGGATTACGGTATTATAAAAATGCTTAAAACTTCCATCATAAATTAAACTCTTCATATTGGTCTATTATTAAATGAGCTAACAGTCTATTGTTAAAAAAGTGTAATCTCTGCCCCCTAGTCTGGACAGCAAATAAGAAGAGCAGCAGGCAACCKAAAGCTCTGCAATCCCTGGTATTCCATTTGATGGTAACTCTAAGTTATCTKCTCAAGAACCCAGATGTGCAGTTACCTAGATGTGGCCCAGAATATTATGACCTAAAAATTCCAAGACCATTCTCTTCTGAGATCAAGATCACTTTTCTTTTTTTTTTAAGCGTTACCTATAAAAATATTACATCAGTACTCAGGTAGTTCAGCYGGAAAATGTGGCCTTTGCGAGGGATGTTTCAGACTTAGTTAYTTCAAGTGCCTCAGGTCAATAAGCCAATATAACGACATTCTTATAAATGAGGCCAAGAGTACTCATGAGGTTTTAAACAATAACTTCAAAAATATTAAATTATTCCTTTTGTGTTCTTTGTCTCACAAAACAGTGCAGATCACACTGAAAAAAAATTTCATTATATTCCAAGAGTCTCAATGCAGATTGAAAATCTCAAACACATCCAGCTGGAAAAACGTGACTTTAGGATCATTCTTATAAAAACATAATGGACCTGAACTCAAACAAAAATATCTAAATAAAATATGAAAAGAAATATAGAAGCAAACAGTATGAAGTAACAAGCGTCAATATTCTCTATGTTTAAGTTCAACATGGAATCACTTTTTAAGTAATTCTAGTCTTGTGCTCAGGCTGACAAATTTACAATGAAAAAAAAAAGGTAGTTCTTACAGTCAAAAAAATATTTGTTTTTCTGTGCTCCAGTCTGCTTGTGTGTTCCCATAAACYTGGAAAATACTAGAAAATCTGGGGTTTTTTTTCTGTAAATGAAGCACCTAATTAGTTCATATGATGCTGCAAAGCTATTTTATCGTCTCAAAGTGTCTGAAGACTGAGGGATGATGAGATGAAAAGATGTAATGAAAAAAATTGAAAGATTTCACAGGCCAGAAAAGTTCTAAGATAAGAAAAAAACCCAATAATCTACAAAATTCTAGATTATCAGAAAATAGCATTAGGATTTCACTTTTAACAAACAATTAAGGAACTAGATTCTATTCATTAGTTATTCTAAGGCTTTGATTCACATTTTGCAGCATTTTGAAACAATAAAAAGGTTAAAAATTATGTAAGTTTTCAACTACAGGCACAGAAAAAAATGCTATTTAACATTCACAGAAGAACATCTCATACACAGGTACCTTTTCAGACATGCACGGCCCACAACAGACAGATTTTTCTAAGATCCACCTACACTACCATAATAAAAGCAAATGTAACCTCAGCTTTACCTAGGCTACCAAATTTCACATTTAAATACAACAACTCCACCTGACTTCAACATAAGCCTCAAGGATGTAACATGCAACAGACTTTTTCCCTTTAGAAAGCACAAAATCACTTTTAAAATCTTGCTTTCTACTATGGCTGCTTATTCAGTTTGTTTACACAGAGGCAGCTCTCAGAGGAACAGGGATATAATAACTAGGTGACGATAAAAATCAGGTGCTATAATGCTGTTTACTGTGACTGAACATGAATCCAAGCACAGCTTTATCCGCGTGTGACAGAATTCCTACGAGACAGAAGCAGCTCAGTGAACCATCACACTCTTCTAATAGGTAAATACCTCTCTGCCTGCCCTAATGCCTGCAGAAACACCAACTGATAATTCCAGGCTGTCCTCCTCTCATAGTATGTCACATATAGCTCCAAGAAGACAACTGTAATTTTTTGGAAAGAATAAAAAAAATGATACAAAACAGAGCTGGTATCAGTCACCCAGTAGGAAGACATTATACTGCTTCAACATTGCAAAGGAAAGCCTTTTTTCTAGGCTCAACTCACCTACAGGCACATATGAAGTCTCTTAACATACAAATTTCATGTTGAAAAATGTTGAGCTTTTATTTTTTTAATCAACATCACCTATCTCACATTGAACAAGCAAATCAATGCAATGCTAAAAAAGCAAACAAAACTATTCAAGCTTATAAAAATACAGTTGGATACTTAACCCACAGCATTCTTATTCACTGTGTTGATCATGTTTTTAAAATCTTTTAATATCTTTTWAAAAAATAACAAATTTCAGTTTAAAAATACTGATGTTACTAAGATTTAATTACAGAAGTACTTGCTTTAACCTCTTCAAAAAATTCCTTATTAGTTGAACTTCTAGAAGGTTGACAAATACGTATAGCTGTCCAGAGAGGTTTAATTCTCATTGCAAGCAGCTTGTCCTGCTCCTCAGCCCTGAGGGGCCAAAATCACTGCCCAGCAGGATGCTCCACAGTCCATCTGCTACAAGGGTCTGTCTTAAGATTTTAAAAAAAGAGACACACTTCCAATACATTTCCTAAATTAAAAAGCAAACAAATAATATCCACTATGTTGATATATATTGCTATCTCTAGACTGCATTGTATTGCAACTTATATTGTCATCTCAAACGACTTACGAAGATTTGCATTACACTTGATCCTTGAYAATGGCTATTGATACCATCTATAGCAAGAGTCTCAGTTGAAAAGAAGAGCCTGTGTTTTGTTCGAGGGATGTTTTGGCTTCTTGGAAAGGAACTGAGCTTTACTGCAATGCATGAGGATTGCACTGTAAGCACTATCATTTGTTTACCAGCAAACCAAATACTCCTACAAAATAAAGCTTCCATTCCATTTAAAATTTTTCTTTTGTAATGAATGGGAAAATATGCATAAGTTATACTAGAGCTTTCTGAAAAYATATCATTGACATACTATTAACAGAAAAAAATAGTCTTTATGTATTAAGTGTTACAAATGTTTCATGACAGAAATTTACACTATTAAAAGGGGGAAATGCATGTATAGGATAAAATCTAGCAAGTTCTTTTGTTATTCCTTTGTGTATAAAGTTGTATTTTAGAATATTACATTACTAAACACTGTTTCAGTTTTACGTCCCCTAGCTTCCAGTGCTACTAACATAATTATGTTAGGACTTTTGTGAAAGTGTTTCAGCACAGCAGCAGGAGATTCCTTACGTTTATGCAGATGCCTCCTGTGCATCAATACCTAAGATGCCTAACAGGAAAATGTTAATCAAGCCCAAGCAGCAGCCACATCGWTCATGAGAGTTGTTGCATAACCAACTACTGCAGGCAAGAGTCATACTTACAAAATAATGTAGGGCAGTAGATTTGAAACAGTAAAGCTTGCATGCTAAATAAGGTGTGCCTAAAATCATAAGCGAATACATACCAAAGAACAGGAACATATAAATACTCTGAGCTTTGATAAATATTTAAGAAGTCAGAGGTCCTTTCCCTCCTTCAGAAGGACAAAAGGATCCCAGTCCAACAGGGAATGACTGCCTGTTTTGTTTTGCTGCTCCAGGAGCTATAAATGCCATGTCTAAGGCACTGCTGCTTTGTTGCCACAAAGTGACAGCTGAGTGATACTAAAGAAGTGTGTTATGAATATACAAATAGGTGAGAGCCAATTGAYTCCTGCAGAGAAGAGTCTAGACATTTCTTTTAAGCAGTGCCTCCCCCTCCCTTAAATTCAGCAGCCCACCACACCCACAGAAGTCTTACCAAATAACTCCTCTTATGAGAGTTTCTGGAGTTTGTTTGGTAAGTAAATGGTGCAGAAATTACTACAGCCTAAATACAGTCAGAAGCTTTAATACTAGCATTAATCTCACCATTGTTAAAAAAAAAAGATCAGTCCAAGGGTTCTAAGCCTACTGGGACACCTAATAAGTCAGCTTGAGACAGGCTTGGTCAGTTTGCATAGAACAACCAGAACTGACAGTAGCATGTGTTATCTTTTTAGTTAAAGATTAAAATGAAGAATGTAAACATAAGCATATATGAGAGACACACACAGCACTTARGAATATGTTTTTTGAGAAGCTGCCCATTTTTACTAGTTTGAAAATACTACGTTAGGAGTTTCTGAACAATACTGAAGTGTGCTGTATTTCCAGGAATTTGTTTATCTTGGCACATACACTTGCTGCAGGAAGAAGTCCATCATACAATAAGGGAAAAGAGTTTAGGTTATTTCTATAAACAGAAAGGAGAAAAAAATTTTTTTTTTTAGACATAAGTCAAAAGGCAAATCTTCAATTTACTTGGGTATTACAAAAGGTACTTATTCAATTCAATACAAAATGAGATTGTTTTAAGTACTTTAACAAGGGGTTCTTGGAGCAGGCTGSTGTTAAATCAAAGTGCGAATTATTATAGCATTTAGCAGAAATATATTATCAAAAATAGAAGGCATTCATGCTGTGAACATTCTAGCACTTTAAGGCTGATGAAATTACCTTTTTTTTTTCCCTGGGTTCTAAAGAACAGTTCTCACCCTGGTATAATTGTCTCAGTTGCCCCCGAGAAAACAAGAAGCTCTAGATGATGGGAAAATTTATCCTGACAGTTTCCAGCCACTTCAGTTTGTGTTGTGTTTTTATTCCTTTGTTTTTTCTTCTTTCAAGTTAATATAAAGTTATACAGATCAAACCTGAAATCTAGTAGAAAATTATGAAAACTACTATAGATTACAAAACAGCATATTAAAACTGTGAATTGTTTAAATTGAAATCAAGGATTGTGCAATTTCTGTGCAAGTRTGTATAAATAACAGCACTTAAAAAAACTCCACATTATAAACTCAGCTACCAGACTTAAAGCAAGAACTGAAACCTAAGGTACAAGTTTAACCAGTGGTAAGAATTAGAGTGGGCATTTCTGACTTTAAAATCTGACATTTGCAGAAACATTCAATATAAACTACAAATACCTGAACAAGACTATTTTATATAAAAAATGTTCTACAAAATGTCCATTTTCAAGGTACACCTCAGCCTGATGTCAAGTACTTTTAAAAGTTCAAATGTCAAGACAGAAGTATACTTGCTAAATCTTGTAGTTTTAGAAAATTAGTATCATGCAACATGTTTTATTATCAATAGTCTATCACATTTTAAGGTGGGCAAACAGTTCAGAACTTTCATTTTTACACTGCTATATAAGCAAACACTTATTAAAGAYGTGCTACAGCAGCTTGCCAACACACAACAAATAGCTAATTTTAAACAAACAAGAACTACTTGGAAATTAACATATTTAGCAGAAATAGTATTTTTTTAAAAATCAGAAAGTTCATCTATGTACCACAGTAGCTCATTTTCCATGAAGCTGGAAGTCAGATTTAAGAGGCTGCGTTATCCCTGAAATTGATTCCCAAAAGACTCAAACAAGAAAAAAATGATCATGTAATTTCCTCTCTACTCATCTCATGTTACTGCTAGTTTAATTGAAAACTACTGTAACTCCACTGCAGCAACATACCAAATCCTGCATACTCATTCACTACATGAACTGAAACACTCTTCAAACAGCAGTAACACAAAATTAAAACTGCAGAGCTGCACAATTCCTTYTTCTAGACAAGTTTTTTTCTGAATTAATGATTTTTGGTTTTGTCATTCAACTGTAGTGGCAAAGGAAAGAAAGCATCCCAACAATCAACACACTGGTGCTAATTAAAGAATTAACTAAATGTGTAAAGCCTAGTTCTTTTTTCATCAAAGTGAAGAATTAAAAAAAAAAAAAAGCAACTGTTAAGAACCATAATAATAAAACCTCTGAAACAAGATTGTTTACACTTCAAAAGACACCTAAAACAGTTAATTAACACTGAAAAAATTTTTTTTTCCTGACATGGGAAACAGAACAGAGTGAAAAGGATGGCCGCAGAAAGGAATCACTAGGAGACCAATAGACTGGGAGAGAATGGCTAACCAGGCCAAGAATTCTGAAGGTCTCTTAAAAAACAGGTCTGAAACAAGTTTAGTTTTTAATTTGTCTTTTATAACCAACTTTTCCAAATAAGGAAAAGGTCCTACGAAACCTGTTACACTAAYTGAAGTTTGATAATATAGAGATTTGTTTGACACTTAAGAGGAAAACAAATGCAGACCTTAAGCTACTGCAGTTAAGGTAAAGTACATATACTGCACGGGGTGAGCTACAAGCTCAGGCATAGTCCCATACTGAAGGGCTGCACATCAAGGCAAAGTAAAAATAACAGGATGTTTTTAAAAGAAATTATCCTCCAACACATACTGTAGAGCCCTTTTAATATGAAATTAACTGAGAAGGACTTATATGCTAAAATATCCCTAATTTGGAATAAGGGCAAACAATCCACACAAGATAAAAAGAACTTTATCTCAAGATGTGAACAGGATAGGAAAAAGGAAAAAATGAAAAGAACTCCCTGGTAAATTTCAGGTGGTATCATGTGCTGCTATAATTGGTGAAGTAGTTTTATTTTTAACTTGGGAAATGTGACTGTGATGTCACAGATGAATTTAAAATCATGACAGTGGTGAAGAACAGAATTCATGTGTGAACGAATATCTTAAGTTCTAAATATTGCTTCCATGAGCAGTTTATTCTGCAGAGCTCAGAATTACATAAAGCCATTAACTACCTTCCTTAAAACGCCTACAGGAAACAAAGCAATCTCCTTTTAAGTGATACAGGTGAGGAATCTAGTCTATCTTAAAGGTGGTGTTACACAACTGCAAGAGGCTTGCCATGTGTACTTCCATGGACAGGAAAGTAACTAGCAACAACCTTCATGGAAGTAAATAATTAAAAGACAAAACAGCTTTATGCCTTTTCTTCCATTCTTCTTTTCCAAAATAAGGATCATTCATCTATCAAATAATCTGAAACGTCTGAAGTGTCACAGGTATCCCTAGGAGATTAGCAAAAAAACGTTTACTTGGTATGAAAATTAAAGCACTAAATGCAGGCTCCCACTTGATRTCTTCTGGGACGCTTCACTTTCCAATTCATACCAGTCAATGCTCTTTATCATCAACACCTTCCTCAGAATTCAACACAGGTTTGTGTGATAAATCAGTCAAACCCTGATCATATATACTTAAAAGATCCAACATCTGGAACTGTTCAATCCTTTAGAGATATTTTTACTAGCAACTGCCACAGATTACCCAAATAATCATTATGCATTACTTAAATAGACTAAAATTACTGCTTTTCCATTTTGATTAGAATGGAGTCTCTTCTTTTTTTTTTTTTTWTTTGTAAAGCTATATAACGTTATGATACAGATCTATTCACTTTTTCTTGCAAGTATTTTCCATATGTTCATTAATCTTATCCTTGACTAATTTTAGGTTCTGCTTTATTAGAATTTCATAGCAAAAAAATGGTAGTAATGTAGGAAAAAATCAATTTAACACATATAAAGATAAATATTTGTTGCCTAGCACCAACAACTTGCACTTGACTGGATTAGTACTATCTTGTAAAGATGCAATAAGCCATGGAATATAAGGCTTTTCCTAGGTATTTTCCCTACCATTACTTCCCAAAAAACCATAAATATGCAATCTAGGTAGGGAATTGCATTTACTTTGATTAACGAGATCTTTTTCTGAATTGCCTTCTCTTCACCAATTCAATTATGTACACTTTACAGTATTTCCATTTTCTGACGGCAGTACTAAATGTCTCCAATCTTTATTCAAAATAACTTTATTCCAGTAACTATTTCTCATTTCTTTTAAATTCATGAAATTATGAATATAGTTCTGAAAGAAGGGCAGGAATTTACCAATGTTGAAGAGGAAAAAAAAAAAAAAGTTAAGAAAAATATCCTCATTCACACACATAAAACTCTCACTATGATAAATATCTGATCAAAATTTAAATTCTGCCAGTTAGCATCACTTCATGCAAACTGATGTTCTTCTGTTGACAAACCCTATTTTCAAGCAGGGCAATGTATACTTTTGTCCATGCTCTCTTTCTTTAAAAGTCATCACAAAACCTCAGCTAAACATTTCTAAGGATAACTTCCTCTGATTTATAGGGAATATATTAACAGTAAAAAAAAATGGCTGCATGACATGCAAAGCAACTTCAGTAAAAGTATAACACTGATTTGTTTATATTACTCCTACAGATTTCTTGCCTATTGCCTCTCTTTAAATGTTCTGTTTAACTGAAAAGGTCAAATTTGAGACAGAAGTATATATGAATTCATAAGAAAAGCATCACTGAAGAAATGCTGAGTATACGTAATACTTACTGCATTCCTGGGTGATACAGGGATTGCCTCCTGTCAGGCATAAGCCGTGGGCACAGCCTGCAAACACTGTACATGAATGACACTATRGAAGCATGTAGATTCAGGGCTCTCATTTTCACCCATATTAGAGAAATTTAGAATACAGAGCCTATTTAATAGTTACATTAGTAACTCCTAAAGGTAAATATTGGGAATCAGAACAGCAGCAGAGTGTGTGTGTATGTGCACGCACATGCCAGATAAGCTCAAATTTTGCAAAGAAGGTCAATGTCAGCGGCAGTTTGCTTTTGAAAATCAAGCACAACACAGAAAGGAAAAAGAAATGCATGAAGCCCTGGTCAATAGTCACCTTTTTCTATTACATCAAGTCCTACCTGAAAATGATCAGTAAAAGAAAGAAGTAATGTTGAAGTGGCTAAATGTGYGAAGTCTATTGACTTTCAATTAAAACCAACTAAATTTCCATTAACTCCCCAAAAGCCCTTATATTGTCTCATGAGAAGTTTAAATCGTCCTCCCATCTTTAGCCAGGAGAGCTGGCCCCCACAATATTCACACAAGCAATTCATTCCAACTATCAAGTCTCTGCTTGACATCCTGCACCTACATTTACTTCAGTCAAAAATGACATAAATGCACCACTGGGTCTTAATTTTTTGCTTCTAAACAAAGATATGATTCTGAAACAATAGTTATACATGGAAAAGTCACACATGTATAAAGTAAAGCTTCTAAGAGTTCAGCATATTCAAATGGTCACTTGTAAATATTCAATGTGGGAAGTYTGTAATGTTTAAATAAAAAGTTAATCTCCAGTTGTGAAGCAAAAAAAAATTTAATGTTTCAACAACAGCAATATTAACGCTGTAAAATAATTCACAATGTGTTTAATGGATAAAAGCAAAGGAATAGAGCCCATATCAATATAACTAGAAGGAAATACATTTCACATCTCAGATCCATTAACAAAGCCACCAAATAAAATATTTAAAAGAGACGAGTCAATGGTGTAGTTAATGTTTGAAAGCATAGGGCATGCAAAATCTCCCATCTCAGATGTTGTTATATAGAAGGAAGAGTTACAGAATCACTACTCTCTTTGTTTAAATTATTTCCTATTCTTAGGGCAGTTAAAACCCTCATTTATTGAAATTTCTGTATTTTCTTTTTTGCAAGTTAAGGTTGCAAAGTAAAAACACAATGATAAAGTATATTTGTTTACAAAAGAGCAACACAGTTACATTTTTTTCTACACAGTAAGCACTTCAGCACATTTTATCAGACATTTCTCTCTACCTCTAAACATGTTTCCTACTGTCCGCAGTGTAAATACTAAAGTACCAATATTTTCTTTTAATATCTTAGAAATTACTTTGTTAAGAGATTATAAAAATAAAAAAAGAAAAGCACTATGTTAATTTTAAGCGACATCAATTATATTAACCCAGAATGAACTTAATCAAAAAAAGATACTAAAATGTGCTAAGTAGTATATCAGTCAAAAAAAGAAAAAATAAAAGTAATTAAACTCTCTATCAGAGCAAGTTATAGCACCCTTTGTAAGATCTAGTTGCGTTTTACCTTCACTAAGGTAAAACCTTCACTCCCAATATTCTATTGGGAACTCCCTTTTACCATGTCAAAGTTGACAGACAATTAAGAAAAAAAGCTCCACTGTAATTATTTCCCATCTCCTTTCAGATATAAAATGTAAGATAAGGTATTGTGGACCACAGCAAGCRTTTGCCCATTCTGATAATATCTACAGCAACATAATTGTTCAAATATTTATACTTTTAAAAGAATAGAAGTTCTGAGATGCAGGACAGGAGAAGAATTTACTACATGTAATAACAAACTAATTTTTCTCTTCCTCTTCAGTTTGGTCTTTTTATTCATAAGCCATTTTGCAAAATGGAGTTGTAAAATCTGTTATTCCTTGAGGTCTGTTCTTAGGCTACTGGAGGGTAGCAGACCTAATGTGTTGCTTTCACAAAAAAAGGAAAAATATATATTGTACCCTAAAACTTTGTTCTCTGCATGGAGGACGCACATCCTCCATCATGGAGTCCATACTATCAACACATTTAAACACTAAAGCAACTACTGCAAAACAACTTTGATAGTACTCATCAAAACTAGCAATACCGTTTCTTTTAAAAAGATATTGATACAACAATGATTTTGCTTTCAAATTTTCTAGATTTTTACATTAAAAAGACTAATCTATGCTTTAATAAGCAAATATATTAAATCTGAACTCCAGAGGAAGAGAACAGCTAAATTAACTCCATTGGGGCTCCCAGCTTTCTTGTTCTGCCTGTTTTGTTTTTGTTTGTATGTGATATAAATATTGAAGCTTTTGGCTCAGATCACTCCTGAGTATTCACATGAGACTTGCAGAGTCAGTTCAGTGTCAAGCAGAGGAAAAGGAGGGCAAACAACATCCCGTCTGCTTATGTAACATTTTTCCAAAGTTCACTTCCCACAGTTGGGATTCAAAATAGCATCTTAGTTATATTAAAAAAAAGCAGAATTAGGGATTYGCAGGAACCTTATATACCACCAAATGAAACCCTATTTACCACCAAATGAATGCATATCAGCTAATAAGAACAGATAAGTCTGTACCAAATTCTTAATCCAGCATTATTCAATTTTCCACATTATTTTAATCAACAGGAGAAAACACGCCTACAAACGGAAAATGAAACAGAATGCTCTGCTTTGTTAGACCATTTATTTGTATTTAGGCAATTTTCCCAACYGCTGAGATAATATGGTGATGTACATGAGATAGCTATCTACTTTGATACATGACATGATGAAAGTATTTTTCTTCACTTAAAATGCATTATTCAGCCAAAGCAGCAGCAGCTCAGCTGCACTGCTTTGCAAAATGCAGTGTCTCACCCCAACAATAAAACAGGTCTTGCTCTATGTGCACTACTCAAAAAGCCTTCAATGCTGAGTGTAACACTCTGGTTAAGTACTCAGATGGCTTTCATTTCAGGCCATTAAAGATTCCTCCTCCCGCATGGAGTAAAATCATTATTTTGCTTATTCTGGCATCACGCAGCTATCTCTGTCATTGCTGAGAATAAATACCTATCTGTTACAACTACTTTAAGTCAAATTTCACTGAGTTTACTTATCGCAGCCCAAACATCCTGTCACTAGGGAAACATCTGCTGGTAGGAATGCAAATTATCAACTATGTTTGGGAGGTATAAAAGAAGGAAAGGCAAAGGAATTTAATCTTGCTTTCCAAATACTCTATAACTGAAACACTTCTGAAAAATATTTTCCAGTCAGTGTGCTTCATAAGCCCCTCTGTAAAATTATCCTCTACCAGCATTCAGAATGATAGTTTAGAGCTGACTGGGGCAAAATCCCAGCCTCGCAATAGTCCTAAGGAATTTCTGTACAAAAAGAAAATCTATCTTTTAATCCAGGTTATAAAGTTAATGCAGATTGAATGCAAATCTCAGAAGTGAACAAGTAGAAATCGTTAGAGTTTTGAGTGCCAGAGTTTTGGACACAGAGAGTCTCTAGAAAAAGAAAAAAAAAAAAAAAAAAAAAAAAAAAAAAAAAAAAAACCCCCCCCCCCCCAAAAAAAAAAAAAACACAGAAAGTAAGTATGACAGGGAGAAGGGGCAACTTCCAAAACAACGGAGTGCACGTTGCAAGTGCTTGGATGTTTGCTTATCAGGAAAGGATACCAGCATGGGATATGGTAATCTCAGTATAATTCCTTGCATATACTCTTACTGCAGCACAAGAGCAGTGTAGGTTTCTTTCAATCAGTCCTGCTGGGATGGTGAATGATGTGGCCATATTGTGCAACTGCACCAAATGACCACAGAGGTGTCATTCCCATTGCCTCAGGCTGAAAACAAACATTAACCAAACCAACAAAATGGAAAACTGAGCTGCACTCTGAATTTTTAGGTAACTCTATTTGTACAGATGTATTTCATTTCTTTCTCATAAGATATTTCTCTCTTAGGACTCCTTCTGCAACTACAAATATATGAAATCACCCAACTTGGTCAGCATTACAAGCTGGATAATGTATTGTTATTTTAAAAGAAGCTTTATAACAAGCTTAAAAATCTTGAAATTTCTTTTCATGTAAYTTCATATTTCTATACATAGAAAGTGCATTTCAAAGTTGTTTGTAGCAAATACTAAGAAATAACAGTAACTGAAGGAAAAACTAACAATAACAGAGTAAAGATTATACCGATCCCACGCAGCATGAAATTGCAAATGAAGATAGTGCTGCTGCTTTCCTGGATGTACCCTAATAAGCTGCATAACATAAAACCAGGTCACTCAATATTCCTAAGATGTTTACCAGCAATCTGAGCAAGTCTTTAAAGTTCTTCAAATGAGAGATTTTGTTAAAGAGTGAAGTCTTACAAGAAAAGGACAGATATGAAAATATATTTAATAAAATATGTGAGAAGTCTAATTCAAACTAAAACATCAGATTCTTTTCTTCATGTGGTAGCACACTCAGGAGGAGGAGTTAGGAATGAGAAATGGCAGACAAGAACTGCTAAACTTGTTAAAACTACTTGTTTAGTACCCAAAAAAAGAACATCCTGCTCTCCAGAACATATTAACACTGTTTGCTTGTTTTTAAATCTAATGCTAAGAAAACATCCTGTGTTTGTGGAGACAATCACCACTCTTAACACAACAGTGCTAARTACAGTAACATGCTCTGATTATTCACTTAGCAAATATTAAGTACAAGGAAATCTATGGAGTTAACACATTCAGAAAATAAAAGATGAAAGACACAGCGTTTTTAAAAAATGCTGTCAACTCAGGGAGATAACTAGCATATGGGCAATAACATTACCTTTCCCATTATAAACTCCATTTTCATAATTAGCTCTGGTCCATAAAGTGGCTATTCAATCCCACTTGTTATATTTCCACTTCTGCTAACAGACTGTAAACACRCTACCTTTTCATTTGATTAACCTCAGCTAATTAACCATCGGCTCGAACACGTATGCACCTGTCTCACAGATGCTTCTTTGTAGTCGAAAAGCACACACCAAACATCAGTCCCTCTCCGGAACAACATCAGTTGTTGTTATGCAACTGAGATAGCCAAAGTTTCAGCATAATTCTCAATTTTTAATCAAGCCTGTAATTGGGGAAAACAGATTTAACCATAAATATAAGAAACTGTGAACTTTTTTCTTTCTATTTTCCTCAGCACATGCACCATTCTGTTCCATCTGTATAGATTTTCACAGACTTATCAACTCAATATATTCAATATTCACACAATATATTCAATATATATATTGCATACATATTGAGATTTCAAAATATATTGAGTGAATATATACTGAGACTTCAATTTAACATACATGATCAATTGTCTCACTAATACATACATTTCCAAACCACTTGTACATGAAGATCTGACAGATTAAGCTTCATAAGTAGTGACATATGAAAGGGTACCATAAACAATTATTTCCATGCAAACTGGAAGACAGGCACAACGAACCTTAGTTCTCAGCATCTAATTTAAGAGCAACACCAGCTAGCTAAATTCACCATTACTACTATTTAGCAAGTCAGTCATTAACATCATGCAAATTAGATGGATCCCATGTTGCACAGTGCCTCTTTTGATGATAGGTAGACATTCTTATGTATTTTGAAGCTCTATTCTTTCCTTTTCTTACAGTGATTTCCCAATGGTACTGGGATATTTTTATTTCAGTTATTCTGAGTTGAACTTTACAGAAGTTTAAAGTCATGGGCCCCTATTCCATTTTGGTTAGATAATCGAATATAAATTTAGAACAACTCCTTTTTGACCGATAGGGATGCAGGCGCACTCTCACAACAGATTAGCTGGGGTGTTGTCTCTGGCAAAGGAGTGGAAAAGTGCAGCTGAATCCAGAAAAAGCAGCTCTCTCTGTAATGTAATGAGTCTTAGTAGAAGTGAGCATGACCTGCAAGTCCAGCTTCCATTATCTGCGATCAGATATCCCGTTCTGTGGGAAGACAGGGCACCCCGGGCAAATTCCAGACAAGTTATTTATCTATATTTACTCTATAATGTAAAAAATGAGGAATTTCATTTTCTCCTTTCTTTTTTCTTTTCTTTCCTTTTCTTCATCACACAAACTAATGTTTAGCTTGGCAAAACCAACCCCTCCTACCACTCCAACTCTCTAACACACAGACAATGAATTTAATAGCAGTTTAAATCAATTTTAAGCATATATATCACAGGCTAATGAAACATATTTATGCTGTGCATTTCCTTCCACATATGAAGATAGCATATTAACAAAACCTTCTTGTCATTATAAATTTCTCACAATGTGTTATTTCACATTTTTTCTTTTGATTATACTTCAGCTCATTTAAAGCAATCGTATTGAACACTCCAAAACAAACCAGTTTTACCAAGCAACATGGCATTTCACCAGCTATAAAAACAACGCCAGGCAGGGACCAGGCAAATCAGTACCTTTGTTTACAACGCGTCAATCCCTGAAGGAAGAAAACCAATTATTAGATAAAAATAGATCAGCACAYAGTCAGGATGGCTTCAAGCTCACTGAGGCTGAATGAGCCCTGACACACAAGCACAAACTACCACTCTGGTAGAAGGGGCTAKTGCAATTACAAAAGCAAAGATTGGGAATTTCTAACTCAAAATGGTTGCAAATGCTCTCTAGTAAGCGGCATGAAGCAGTAACACTGAGGAGGAAGGTGGAAAAGAAAAGTATGCAAACGAGAAAATGCTTTAAACAAAACATTCCTTTGTATTCCCTTGAAATACCTCAGATACAAAAGAGATATTAAAAGAATACTGAACATTCACTGGATTCAGCATCAAAAGGCCATGCCAGTGCAAATTAAAGGCAGTATTCTATTATCTGTCTCCAAAACCATTGCTGAACCCAAAATGAAACATAGATTCAAATGTGCAGCAGAGAGATTCAAACTCTCCTATCACATTAATGCATTTCCTGAAGTCACACAATCAAGATTTAGGGCATTAAAGGAATGTCTAGAACCTTGGATCTGGAGTTGGGCTTGGACAGAGCTTTAATGTGGGAGCATATATTCAAGATTGACAAATATATTTTAAAAAATCAGAAAAATATCAACGTGTGTTAAAAAATAACACTCAAGTTCAGGCAAAATAATATGCTCATTAAGAGACAAGAATCTTGCAGCATTAGATCAGTTCTGGAATTACTTTGCACTTACAGTAAAATCTTGGCATTCCCATTAATTTTACTCTTACTATTGCTAAACTGTAAATGGTAAAAATTAGTGACTACTGTACAGCACTACTTGCTTATGTAAATTACAGTGTATATTTCTGGAGAGATTTAGAAAATTAGCAGATGTTTTTAAAATCATAGCTAATTTTTAACTGATATGCAAATATATTTTAATAACTCCCAACAGAACTACTGTGATCTAGTATTCTTTCTGCTCTCCACTGCACAGTCATGCCTGCAACATTCACTATCTATGAAAAGCTCGCAAGGAGGGAAATGACTCACGCGCACATTTCATTTTGTACTTGTTGTATTTACTCCTCTCTCCCCAAAGAGCTGAGGCTGAGAACATGACAAGCTTTGTTTCCAGKGCATTTGCTGAGCAAGAAACGTGAACTTAATATACAGTAGTATCAGAAATCAGTGCCAGAATGAAAAACACAACTAAACTGAATCTGGTTCTTCTTGGGCTGGTAATTCTGCACACTGCAGGTGGCTTGGACCCCTCCCTAGCTGATGTAGGTTTTCTCCTGCATGCAACTATATCACTCTTGGGCTACTTTTCTTCTCTCAAGAAGAGAGATGAGATGCTTTAGGATGAGGCAGTTCTCTTCATTAATTGCTGCATAAGCAACGGTGACCAAATCTGTAGTATCCAAGGTGGCACCAGACTGCAGCGATTTAGGACTTATATTTTATCTGAGGACTGATTTTTTTATCTGACTTAATTCAGAGGTCACTATCTACCTCAGAATGCTGTAGGGCCCAAAAATATACACACATGTGTAACTACCTAAGTTCAGCTTGCAATATGCACTTAAATCATCATTCCTATGGATGGTATTTCACATAAGAAATATCTGTCTTTTAATATTCTCCATCAAGACTGGAGCCTGGATACTTCGGGCCTCTCTATTTCAAAAGAGATTTTAGAAAGCTTTGAGGAAGAATGTCAATGTTATAATGTATTGTGAGCAATTAAGGTTAAATCTATTATTTTTTCCCGCCATCATCTTTTTAGCTGAAATGCTCCAAAACAGTTTACATTCTTCTACTCCGTATTTATGACTGTCTCTTCCGCTTTGAAATAAATTCACAAGCCTGATAAACATACTGAGAGGTAATCTAGTTCTTGCAGATTTTCTCAAAACTCTGCATATCCTCTGCCAAAGTGCAGTCATGTAATACTCAGTAAAGGGCTTATTTTGCTCCTGCTCTGTAGTTTTGCTTAAGTCACAGACAGCACATCTTCTCTAAATTCATTAGCCATTTATTTGTATTTTCTCACTTTTGAACTTAAAGTTTTAATGATATTGTATTTCGATAGATAGTTTTGTTAGATATTAAAACTTCACTTTTTCGCTGAGGAAGAAAAAGGATCTTGAACTATTTGTTTCCTTATCATTGATTTTAGTTGTCTAAAACGTGGTTTAGAGACTATACCTAGACCAGCACCCAGGATAGTCTCTAAACCACATCTGGGTACGTCTGATGTACATCCATATTTGCTTTTCCCTTTCCTTCTGCAAGGCTGCTGTACCTCTTTCAACCCAGATCAGACTGCCTTGATGTGCAGGTATTGATATTAAACGCCTGGATGCTTTCTTGTTTTTCAAATTAAAAACATAGCCCTTTTATTTTAACTGCATTCTCAGGCATCATTCTCTTTACAAACGTGCCAAAATATTAAAAGAAATATTTAATACRATGAAAGTACTGTCCTTTTTCTGTCCAGAAAGCTAGTACAAAGCAAAATTGACAGGGATGGAAATTACTGTTCTTTATGTCATACTCTGTATACTT
Source organism: Eudromia elegans (assembly GCA_003342815.1). Lineage (NCBI taxonomy): Eukaryota > Metazoa > Chordata > Aves > Tinamiformes > Tinamidae > Eudromia > Eudromia elegans. Next base: position 2,544,222 of record PTEX01000081.1, read on the forward strand.
TTTGCTTAAAATAAATGTAGAATGAAACACTTATTTGAAGTAGGAAAGTTAAAGATCAGTATTTTTATCATAGCAATTTATATATATATAAAATATATTAAAATGTATGGATAATTCTCACTAAATTAAGTCCAAAAGAAATGGCATCACCAACAATTAAGTAAACTCTGAATAAGGCAGCTTTGTATCTGTCTGCTCCACAGACAAATCTGCAGCTGCCACCGCAAAGAGCAGAAGAGGCAGCCAAGAGACCAGACAAGAAGCCAAAGAGGAGGTCAAAACTTAGGAGCCAGAACTTGGCATCTGGGTCTTACAGCTGTCAAGGACACTCCATRAGAGAAGTCACTGTTGTCTACAGTTTTTGGAAACACTTGGGATGACAGGAAGAGGAGGAGGGTGGAAAATCCCAAATCTTTGTCTACATCATTAAGAGCCAAGTCAGTGCTGAAAGGCAATACGTGCCACCATTTGTTGTGTCACAGCATCATGATACCAAGATCCCATGCCAAATGAGTAGAAAAGCACCATGTGCCAGTAAAATACATGGTTTTGTAACAGCCTGGAACATTACACTTTCAAAGAGATGATTCCTTCTGGAAAAGGAGCATCAGTGAAYTACAAGGAAATAAAAACCAGGCAACTTTTTTCTTTTTTGCCTTTCAAGATATTTGAAGGTGACAGTCTTCGCTGTCTTTTCACATCAAACTTTACCTTAGCCTATCCAGCAGCAATGATAAGAACTCCAGGATGTAATTTTAAGCATGTCTAGAGATTTGTGACAAATATGAAGTTGCAATATCAACCCTAGAGATTCTCCTCTGAACGGATGCTGTGAGTGAACAGCACACTGCTAAAATTTTTAGACAGCTAGATATCAATCATTAAAATCACACATTTTAAGAGGAGAAAAAATAAACAAACAAAAAACAACTTACAGGACTTCTAAATAAAACAGCAGAATCAGACGAATACCTTCAGCACAGAAAATAATCAGACCAATATCTCTAGCTTTGCAAAACTTAAAGCAYATATGAATAGAAAAACTCAAAATTAGTAGCAATTTTCAGGAAAGCTGATCCCACAGCTTCCGTGCTGACAAGCCATGCAACTGCCAATTAGAGTTTAAAAACAAGAGAAGTCCCTTGTCCTTGGAAAGTGCCAAAAGGGATGATATATATAATTGTCATTACAATTTAGACTTTCTGAACAGAAAGGARAACACACACAGGGCTCACTGTGAATGAGGCACATTCCACGCTAGGGAGATTCCCAAGGAAATGTGTCTTACAGGCTAGGAGGACTGTAAAAATGAAGATCCATTTTTGACAAAAAGAAAAGGAAGAAAGAGCTTTAATACAAAGACATTGTAACTGATGTCAGAATGTGAACCACTCTGTCAAAGAAGTGTCTTTAACACTGCTCAAATAAATAACAAAATTATCTTAAAACATAAATTGTTAGAGTAATTTATAATATTATAATATTCTCCAATCTCTTAACTGGCCTCTATGCATAGTTGTATGTTGAGGTACAATCTCTCTCTTCATTTTGAGTGTTTAGAGGAACTAGTAATATCAAATTTTTAATTCATAATAATCTTCACCAATAAATATCAGCCTGATATTTATTTCACCAGYGGCAGATATTGCTGTTTTTCTTGGACTGTAGGAACCAGAGTGCAAGCTCGAGCCCAATTTTCACTGTTATACAAACAAGCCCTCTAGTGGTAGAATAATCATCAGCGCTACCTTATTCAGTTTCTATCCACCTCTCCAAGATAAAATTTTATTCTTATAATATCTTCCAGATAAAACTTCAGTCACCAAAGGCCAAACTCTAACCTCTTTTGAAAGCTCTCCATTGAAGATGAGAAGCTGACTTTATCTTAAACCTCAGTATATGGCTTGGTCATTAAGCCATTAAGCCAAGGGATAGAAATAGAAAAGAATAAGCAAAGAACTGAACTATCAGTTAAGGTATAAAACTGATTTAGCATCGTGTCACAGAATCCTCCACATCTTAAGAAACCTTTAAAAGCCCATTCACACACAGATAATACATTCTTTCAAGCATTAGCATTTGAYAGCTAAAATCCTTGATTACCAGAATCGTAAATTAATTTTTTAATTTTTCATCTTAAGCTGCTGAAATATCTTTCAATTACATCTATTCTTTATTTTTTAGCTCTAATCAGAGGACTGAAGACAGAAAGACCAAAAATTCAATGCCTCTCTATTTGTGCTCGGTGTATTTACAACCTCATACRCTGCTCTAAGGAACGCGACAATGTGACAGAGGTCACTCACCACTGTCTACAAACCATTGCTGACCTGGGAATCCTCAAACTCTTCCTGCATTGAAGTGCAGGCACTGGAAGACTTTCAGAAATCAAAATTCGAAATCTGGAAGTTTGTTTGATTGTTTCACATACAAAAAAGCTGCAGAGGTTTAATAAAGCACACACTGTTACAAATTTGTTAGCTAGATATCAATCATTAAAATCAACATTTACTTCAGGAATGCATTATAAAACCATTCACAAATGGGACTGTAGTAAGGAAATGCATACAACCTCTAATAGGGGTAGAGAAGCAACAGCAGAAGTAAATATAAGTGCTCTAATAAGACTGACAGTAGTTGTATCACTCTGACAACACTAAATTAAATTATTGAATAGGAAAGCACACACCTGGCTTAAGCCCTTCAASAGTAATCGTTAGCAAGTGCCAAACTGGAAGGAATATCCCACAGGGATCTACAAAGYCTGGTGCTAGATGGGGCTCTTGCTCTGCATTTTCAATAATGCTGAACAGTGCAATGTTATTACAGAAAATGAAATTAACCTCTAGATGTATTAAAAAGAGCATCATATGTAAGACATGATGTACGTAAGCTTCAACACAACTGAGTAGAAAAGTGTGTGAATCTGTATCTGCTTTCAGGTAATTCAAGTAATAATGAATAAAGTATAGACAATCCTGCAGGAAAAAAAAAAAAAAAAAAAAAAAAAAAAAAAAAAACCACGTAGAAACTTGAGGGTGGAGAGAGGAAGACCTATGGGGAAAGTTTAAAGATTTTTCTCCATCTGGTCTAGAAAAGAAAAGGACAGATACATCTCAGCAGCTTGAGGAATGTCATAAAGGGAACAGTGACCAATTATGTTGCTGTCAAGCAAGAAATCCAGTAATACTGAGCTTGACTTGCACTACAGTTTTGTTGCTTAAAAGCTTTATAACTACAAGAATGGAGAGTTCATGAGAAGGTTATTTTGGAAGGCTGCAAAAAAAAGAACAAGCTTGGAAGCTTAAGAAAAAAGTGCATGTATCTCCTATGGTTGGTTGAAATACCCACAACCCAAGGGTTAGAGAACCTAAACTGAAGGGCTTTGTATGGAGTGTAGTCTGAATGCTAATTCCCCAAATGACCAGATTCGGAGAGATGTCATGGGGTATGAAAGCTCCTCCACTTCTCAGCYACCCAGGATTTCTCCTAGCAGGAAACAGGGTATAGAGGTGCACGGGCAGCACACCACACACTCGAGTCGATCCTCACAAAGTCATGCTAAGTGCGAGCTGGATACCCAAACTGTACATAGCACTCCACAGCTCTCCACAGTTTTGACACTGATTTTCCAGAAGTTGCAGTAATTCTGTAACACAAGGTCCATCAGAAAGGCATACAATAGAGAGATAGCTAACAGATGTAAACAAAAGGTAGTAGTAGACAGAACAAATCTCTCTGATATGAATCTGAGTCTTGTTTTTTTTCTTGTTTCTCCCACATTTTTAAAAAGAAGCCATGATACAGCTTTTCACATATTGGTCACAATTCCCCTGAGAGTCCAGAAGAATCTTCTGTCCCTTTTTTCATTACTGCTAAGGTCATGCTTCCACGTCTGAATCACTGCAGCTCAGATACCTTCACAGGGAAGCTGAGCAAAGCAAGAAGCAGCTGCAATTATTAATACAATGTGACATWGCAAAGGAAGCTACATTCTTTCCCTCGTTTTTCCTTTAGTGTTTGTATTGGGCAACTCTAGTAGAGCTTCTTAGCTAAAATTTGAAAAATACTTCATAGAACTGKATGTATTCTTGTGCTTCAGAAGATATTACAAAGCACAACCTTCGACCTATTGCTGTATGAAAGTTTTTTGAACTGCATAATTACAGATCTCAGTTTAATCTACACTCTTTTAAGGGGAAAAAGGGTAAAGAAAGCTGCCACGATCGTTACTCACTCCACCTTCAAAAACAGTTGGAGAGGGAGGCAGAGAGGAGATAGGGAAAACAGCCTGAAAAAACAACTCAGGAGATGTTGAACTTAGAGCTCAAATATTTAAGTCAGAATAAAAAATATTTTAATACTAAAACAGAACATCCACATGAGCAGGTACACTCCTAACATTTATTCTTCCATAACCCCTAGCATTTATTCTTCTGTAACTATTACGGTTAACTTCTCTGAGCAGTACGGGGCTTAGCTTAACATTTGCAGCAACTGAAGTTATTTCAAAAAAACAGGGATCTTGAAAGATTCAGACAAAGCCAAAAGTCAAAACAATAAAATGTTCTGGATATATGTTCATCAAATTCAGACCTTGGAATTTCAGCCACACTGATGCAAAGACCATGCAGCTGTTGAAGAATGCAGCCAATCCTACCCAACAAACCAGGAGATACACTGCAGACTGAATGTGGCTTTCAAGATCTGCACTAGATTGACCTGGAACTCCTAAAAAGGCAGATTTATTAAGGTATGTCCAAAATCTTAGTTTTAGGGGACTATTAAAGGACCATGCAAGTTTAGGGAAGATCAATTAGTGAACCTACTAGCATAACAGTTGCAGTGCCACTTCTCAGTCTCCATAAGGAGGAAGACGGCCATGTCCCAGTCCCAGGGCCTGCTGTCCATTTGGCTCTTGAAATATCGTTTTCAACCAGCATGTAAAAGCATTTCTTCTCTGCTCTAACTAGAGAGTGAACTACCACAACAGAAGCAGAAGTGCTTAGAGAAGCTCTCTGCAACCTTAATTGTGGATTCCTTATTCAACASTTGTAATACAAAACTACCTTTGAAAATACTCATTTAAGGAATCAAACCTAAAATCTTGCCTGAACAAACATTTATGGTATGTTTTAAAGCAGTGTAACTGATCCACTTTTCCCAGACTTATTTTTATTGGCATGAAAACCACTGGAAAGATAGTCACACCAATGCTCATTCTATTTCTTTTGTTTGTTTCTGCCGTTCTTAGAATTATATGGGAAATAAAGCAGAACTGCAAAATACGGGCAGTGCTACAACAGACTAATACTTCAATGTCCAATATCTTATCTTTTAAAATGCTTGGCTCCAGTAACGTGTTATAAATTGCTTATGTCAACTTTTTCTTTTTTTAAAAAATGCAGATTTTTAGAAGCAAGAATTTAAAGTCAAACTACCAAATTGTAACTGTAAATATATATATATATATATCTTTTGATAAACTGTTTATTTCCATTCCACCAGATTTTAAACCAAGTTCTACTCAGAATAATTTAGAGTGGTTAGCAGTTTCTGAAAGAGATACATGAAAATGAAAATAAATCTAAGTATTAGGGACAATATGATAATATTTCAAGTTCAGTAAGAGATAAGCCAATATAAATGTAAGCCCTGTAACACAAACAGACACACACTCCTTCGCATACACTTACATCTTACGACAACTCCGCTGGTTAAAACAGACCTTGATCAAGCATATTACAATTTAGGAAATCTCAGCAGCTTCTAACTTTATCTGCTTTGTATTATCCACCACAGAGATTCAGCCGATTATATGCATACATTGGAAATCTGACATGACTTCAAAAGGACTGTTAAAGATATTAGAACAGAAAGGGATGCCAGACCATCATCCTTGCACACTGACAGTTCATGAAAACTGGCTTTGAAAATTAGACATCACTCCACTAGTTTCTTCTGAGCAGAGGAGTGACAATGTGGATTGACACTTCCTTCCAGGGTAAGATTAAAAAGTCTGTGCAGAAATGAAACAAATAGGCTCCACTTCTTCGACATTTACTTTATACCATGACATATGACCATCTTCAGCCTATATTTAATAAAACTTTTTCAGACGTCCTATCAGAAAAAAAACAAAAAAAACCCCAAACAAACAAACCAAAAAAAAACCCAAAAAAACCAAAAACACACAAACACCCCCCCCCCAGGACTCTGAACTACAGTCTTTTTACCTAGTATTGCATTTACTTGCACAATTTTTAGGTTCCAAAATCAGCTTTTAGTTAAGCATGTGAGGCACTTCTCAGTACTTCTTTCTTTCTTTCTTTTTTTTTTTTTTTTTTAAGAGGGGCAGGAGGTAAAAATCATAGCAACTAACTTGACTCATTTTTAAGTAAGAGATTATAGAACACGTGCTTCCAGTGTCCAACTAGGTATTTTTACAACACTGAGCAGGTGCATAACGCAGCAACAGGAACGTAAAAGAGGATGCAGAAGTTTTAACACTCCCAAACTAACGAATTATAGATATCATTGTATGCTAAATATATATATGCATATATATATACACACACATGACTAGCGTTCTCCTGACATTTGAAGGTTTTCTTGATCTCCTATTCTTCATTTCTTTTTGAAATATATCTGAAAAGTCCTTTTCTACATTTGTTTTCCTATGTCTACTCACAGCTACTCATTCTCTCTTTCACTAGTCTGAGGATGTAAAGGATGAAGTTCATCCATCTTCAACTTTCAAACACAGTCATAAAAAAACATAAAATCTTGAATTACACATAGCTTCAGAGACAGGGAGACCGTCACAAGAGAAGGAAAGACTTCTAATAGGATAGATACAAAAAAAATGCTAGTACAAATTGTGTCTCAAATATGGAAATACGGTATCTGGATGCTACAGTTGTCTAGAGYATGTATTTTCCAGTAAAAGTCAATGCTCAGGTTATGCTGGTAGCTTTGATTATCACAGTGAGGGGGAGAAGGAGAAAAAAGTAGTAGTGGGTGGGAGAGCTCAATCCTTTCCAACACTGCAGCTCCCAGAACTGAGGCAAGATTTTCATTGCAAACAACCACTAACAGATCCTCAACAAGGCCAGCCCACAGTCCTCACAGTCAATACAGCCTATCCTACTTTAAAACTCTCCCAAACGTAGAAAAATATTTGAATAATTTCATTATATAAGAAAATGCATTATTTACAAAATAATTCAGTTCCACAAAATACTAAACTATCTTTAAAATCAGGCTTTGAATAATCTTGATCAACGGTACGATGAATGGTAGGTTCAGGCTTGAGCTGAAAATACTATATTTAGACTCTACAGGACACCTCTTTATGGGCAATACTAACCAGACTGGCTTTGAGGAGATCTGATAGTCTAACTCTTGCAAGATTTTAAAATCCCTTGCAATTGCATTCAAAAATCTATTCTCTTTTCATCTTCCATTCTGAAGTTTCACCAGCTTGGCAGCCTCACAGAATCCCTGAAGGAAAAGTCATCCCTATTCAGTCTCTTGCTATTTCTGTAGGTTCTCTCTTCTGAAGCATTTACTGGCATAGGTAGGGAAGACAAGCTTGGCTAGCGGGCTTCTTGAGATATCTTCCTCACGTAACCTTAAAGGTTAAAAACACTAATATCTCCAGAAAAGGCTGAATTCAAGAGGAAAGGCACAATCTCTCAAAATATACCCGTTTCTGCTGAGCTCGCACATGGGTTGGGAGAGTTGCTTTGATCCTTAGAAACTGTAGCCTTCCATCCAGCTGGCAGCTGGAACATGTGCCGCTTCCTGTTCCTACTACTGCTTGGAGAGCAGAACCCTCCCTTTTGCTCTCAGTCCTTCTGCCGAGCAACCAGGGGTTTCTTTTCCAGTGAGAGTGTTTTCCATTTTCCTCATTTCTTCACCTCCTCTATTACATCACACCAACACAGGCAATGTCCAGCTTTGATTTAAAARTCCTTCTTATATGTAAAGGATAACTGAGAGCACCGAAAAAGTAGGACAGTCCAGACTTGAGTATGGCTTACTAGGCTAAGAGTATATAAAAATTAGTTGTTTAACTTTATACTAAAAATAATGCAAGTTCCTTTACAACAGGGATATCCCACTGCAAATATCAATCATACATATCCATGTGCAGGTCTGGCCTGCTCTTTTTCAGTAAAGAGACAGGTCCCTAAATAGGCCTATGCCACAGATAATGAGATCCTAGGGAATAATTTTGAGGAGGTGTGACTACATATTTGGCTACACTTACACTCTTTGTCATCAATGAAAAAGCATTCTGACACAGGCCAAACAGTTGATAAAAAAAATCTGATAGGAAAAAAAAAGACCTAAATGTAAATCTATGTTTTGTACATTACAGTTGGCATTTACTACCAAGATATGTTTACAGTCACATTCTGAGCTGTGTTACCCTAGGCAAGGAAGTAAAATTATTCTGAAAACACAATGCTCCAGGTAGATACATTAGGAAAATGTACAAGAACACTTCCATTACTGAATTTGAAAAACTCAGCATGATACAGGGGCTAGCAGCCGTCCTACAGATTATTGTGCAAATCCACACATTTAACAGGTTTCAGCACTTGTGCACGGTTCAAACGGCACAGTTCAAGTCTGTGAGTCTCTTCAGCTTCTCCATTTGCTATGTTGGAAGTTGAAAAATGGAAGGTTTTGAGCAAAGAACAGAAAATTAAAAGGAACAAGTCAAAATGACTAACAAACTCTCAAGACAARGAAGAACGCTTCAAGTTGGAGTAGAAGAGGTCCTAAGTTAGGAGAGGTTTTCAAATAGCCATTGGATTAGTAAASAGCAGATACATGTTCATATATATTTTCGCTCCCACAATAGCAGAATACAATCTACTTAGATCTTTGAATTCTATAATGTTTGCTTTCAATCTGAAAAGGTTTTGTCATTATTCTTTACTATCCACAGTAACCAAAAAACCTCTGTCCTAAATTAGCATGATTATTTCCAAAGAAACACTAGACAGCAGTAAAAAGGCCTGCAATAAACCCTGAATTTGGAAATAAGTACACACCAGGTTAGTGCAGGACTAGCATTATATTTTAATTGTATGTTTTGACCTCGTTGATCAGGGATTTGCTTCAATGACAGACATCCTTAACTTTTAAAGAGAYAAGTCTGTAACTCTTCTTAATTCAAACAGTAAAATCTCTCATTGAGAGGAGAAAAAAAAAACCCAAGAACAATCTGTTCCCGTGTTACGCAGAAGATTAACATACCTAAAATAGTTGAGATCTTTACACTCAAATTAAACCTGCAATTCTGAGAATCGTTTCCAAAGTTCAGTGTCTAGATATAAAATACACAGCATTTTTTTCCATTGATTTTTATTCTTCAAATGTTTTCAAAGAGTAAACTCAAGAATCAGTATAGTTTAAGTCTTTACACCACAGTAACCTTYTGAAACTTCCATCAGGTGTTCTACCAAAATCACTCAGTACCTGGTTTTTAACATGGTTTCAAACTAAAATTAAAATAGCGATAAACTATTCTTATGGCAGACACTGGGAATTAACTGAACYGCACTGACCAATCTGCCTAACATGCAACATAGATAATAATAAACTGAACTGCACTGGTCAATCTGTCTAACATGCAATATAAAAGTCAAATAATTTTTTCCTACTATATTAAAAGTGAAAAGATAGACATTTTGTATTTTAAAATTTCATTTTTTGTTTATCTTTCTGCATTTTCTCTATGAGAACAAAGAAAAAGTGCTACCTAGAACCAAATGATAACTACACCTTCTCACCTACTACAGTCTGAACTGCTTGACTCCGTGTTTCCCAGTTTATTTGGTCTACTATCTCAGAAACAATTCTCAAGTTTATTGCTGGGTTGATTTGAGAGTCGAGGCCATTATATTAAGAGCGCTCATCAGGAGCTTAAAAGCTTCTATGCTGTACCAGGATGGATTTGATAAAGAAATATACCTATTAAAACTGAACTCCAGAGAAAAGTACATACTCCAGGCAACTCTCAGTCACTTTAGTTTTGGATTATCTGTAACACTGGAAGAGAACATTGGAACAGCTTTTAAGTTTTATTCATCAATTCCGATTACCTGTTTTCCTAGTTTTGCTACACGGATGGTCTCCTCCTTTCCATCCTATTCATATCACATTTGCAGCCAGTAAGGTCAGGTTTCATACTACAGCTATAGATACTACAACTATCAAGAGGGTCCTCAGCTATTAATATTTCCCAGCTAATCGCCCAGTGCCTYGATGTGACGTAAAAGAGGCAGGCTAAGTTGACCTCTGCATAAAAGCTTTTCAATTGCTGTACTACATTTGACTACAGGATATGTGAAAAAGTCACATTCAGAGATTGTGAAGTTACGCTTTACAGCCACTGCTTCGCAGCACACTTATTAAACAACTTCTTTAAAATTAATAGCTGTATATGCAGCTGATTTTTTKGACTCAGCTTTCATAGTAGTAGGAGATATAAAGGCACTATGGAATGTCAGTATTTTTAAAACAGTTAATAAGGGCTTATTGTTTTCTGCCTGAGGGAGATCCACCTATGCCTTTGTTTGAAAATTGCCCTTGCTGTACTCAGCATCCATCTGTAAATAAAAGAAGGGAGTTTTATGATTCTGCTCTTGGTTCAAATTATGTTGTCATGGGAGCAAACATTGGAKTGATGAAAACAGGTCAACTGTACTAAAAAACAAAACAAAACACTGTCAACACCTCAGAAATTACACAATTATTCTTATGAATTGATTAGTATGTCTAATGAGCACTGACTGGTGATAGGGTATGTATGCCTATAAAAATACAAGCAGCACTAGTTAAGTGTTTTTTTAATATAGAAAATTTATTTTGCATAAAACTGTAATGGTTGTATATAGAATAATATAATAAGCAATTCTGCATGATGTCTGTACTAAACAATGTCAAATAATGCAATAGGTAGGCATTTCTATTTGAAGAGTATTAGTATTCTTACTAAAAAGTACTTTAAAATAAATCAGAATAGTGCTATTAACAATGTTCRGATTTGGTAAAAAAGAAAGATTTTTTTTAGCTTTTAAATCAAGTAGTGATAAAAATATTCAGCCGGAGTCTCATTTACTTGAAACCGTATGAAAACACTTGGTGACAGGTAAGATTTAAGCAGGGTATCTGCCCCATCAACTGAACAAGTGAAAGTAATACGTAACCTAACAAAAAAACCCAAACTAAAATAAATGCATTCCTCAACTTTTTCACACTGCCTACTAAAGTGTTGTCAACAGAGTTTAACACACCATAAATTTCTCATTCCATCTGCAGCAGATATCAGAAAGTAAATATAGCTCACCTATATGAATCATGCATTTCTGTGCTGAATCTGTAGGACATGCCCTCCGGTGCTATTGTTTCAACACCCTGGCCCATTAACATGTTCCCTGGGAACAGCTAGCTCCTCSTCTACCCAGACACTGACGGGTTCAGATGCACCAGGTCTGTGTCAGAGGTTCAGTGTAATGTATTTATTCATCAAAAYACTTTTTTACTACTGCATGGCCTAATCTTTATGGAAGACAAGAAAGGTGGGAATACTGCCAATATGTGAGACTTGCACTCACACCCTAGTTATTACTTCATCTAGAGGAAATCAGTGGTGCTGAAGTCTTATTAGTGGAACCCAGCACAAGCTCAGATCACTAATTTGATTTACCATGTACCAGACAAAAGACAGTGGGAATATAATGGATAAAGTTGAAATAAATACTCAGGAAGCACAGGCAAAAATAGCCCCATTTCTTTAACCTGCCATCAATCCCTACTGCTGCTGAGCCTGAGCGTGGGAAGATGACACCTAGTCATCCTCCCTTCTTTAACTCCTTTAAGAAGTCTTTTAACCTGAGAAGATGACTACTGATAAGAATTATTCCTGTAACTAAGAACATGTTTAATGGTCAAYGGAAGCTATCTTCACTAGAAGTGAAAAAACACACTTGTGTCCATTCTTAGAAATAAAATTTATATAAAAAATATATATTTATGTATACATTTAATAAATATATTATATAAATTTTATTTCACTTTAAAAACTCTTCTGGACTCCAAAAACTCTAAGAATTTCATTATTCATGGCACAAATTTACAGCAAAATTGTATGTCCATCTGACTCCCCCTCTCTCTCAAAAAGAAAATCTAAAGCCTGTGAAGTTATTAAATAATTGAAGTTTAAAAATATACAGAAAGATTGACCCTTAGCAACTAGGAAAACTTTAACTTTCATTCTTAACAGCTTGAGAATTGTTTATAACCCAAATCACATGACATACAACGCTGGAAACGGTCTATCTAAATGGTATTAAAAGATTTTTATGAAGTTTGTTATCTATTTTCAGAGAATAAATAGCTTGTAATAAACACACTCTCTCATTCAGCATCAGTCTTCATCTGTCTCTTCATACAATGTGCTCATTTCTAGACTGGTGATCTTCTCCAGTGCTAATTTAGCTTTTCTCTAAGCAAATTCTCTTCATTCATTTCTTTCTCTTTCTCTCCCCCATTCTCTAAGTTTTATTGATAATTTATTTGAAATATGATACTAAAATGGAATTCCTAGAGCGATCTCATCATCATGCTTTATGTCCTACCCTCTACAGGAGTGCACATAATTAAATTTGGAAAAAAAACTATTGGCATTCTCATATGGTCTACCAAGAACCAGAGGCCTATCCACAAGGTAGGTAATCTGCTTGACGTTAAGAAAAACTCCACTTACATTTAATCATGTATTTTTATAATACAATGTCTCTGGGTATGCTGCCTACAAATCATCTAATTACAATATTATAAATTGCCCAAATTAGTTTTATATTAAAGTACCTCATTCAGTTTAATGCAAATGTTCACACATGACTAATAAAMAAATAAACTAGGTTGTCTGAAGACTTGAAAGTCAGTAAACCAGTTGACATCTGATTCATATTTTCACAGTCAACTTTGGAAGTCTTAAAGTTTGCAAAGTAAAATTCAAAGCAAGCTCATAACTCATCGCACAGTCCTGTAACACCTACCAGAAAAGATACATACATGCTCCTGTTAGATCTCTGTAAGGCAATTCAGAAACTACACAGAGACAGCATAGATTTTGCCACAGAAAGGGAATTCAATTCTTAAAAGTTAAACAACAAACTTAATGTTTAAAGTCAAAACAATGCAAAACAAGAAAGTTCCAAAAGAAAGATACCTAAGGACAAAATCTTGTGATTTCAGTCATTACACAGAATGCCACAGTCATTCCTTCCAGCCTGAAATGAATAAGTTTCAGCATTTCATAGATATGTTGGCAGCTTTCAGAAATGTTATCTTGAAGGCTTTGAAGCTGACCACACAGGTACTACTTTCAAAAGAGATCACTTATCTCTAAATTGTTTTTTGGTAAGCCTTACAGGAAGCAACTCTAAGTGTCATGTAGAAGGGTCCTGATAGATAGCCTGGAGTCACAAACTAAATATAGGAATATCCAATTCACGCATTAAATTCTTCTTGAAACACTTGCAGCAACAAATACACAGTGTTTTGTGAAATGCTGTATGAAGAAGTATGGTAACAACAGTTGCTAGCTCACACACCACAAGAACACATATAGCACACATTGAAAAGCAAGACTTTGAAACATTTTTGACAGTGGAATTTTCATTCTTTTTAATGGAAGAAAACACATCTATTGCTTGCTACAATTTCATCGTAAATGTTGTAAATATTATTTGCTACTAAAACATATCTAGTATTTGAAGTCAGACCTACCTCTACAAAAGCCACAGTCAAAATGAGGTCCATTTTTGAGTCTGGGAAAAGGGCATTCACTTGTGGAGACATTCCAATTAGTATGCAGTTAGTAACTACTGATATGACACTCATAGTTTCAAAAGCCAGCTGAAATAAAGCAAAATTACACTATAGTTATGACCATTATCTRTAATAAATCAGTCTCCAAATTGCTCTGGGAAATCCCTCTCTGTTCTTTAGATCCTCAGAAGGTCCGTTATTTTAACTTTTTCTTTAATCCTTGTGACATAGGACTTGTCTGATAATATGTCCAGACTTTGTCAGCCTTAAAAATCAGCAAGGACAAGATCAAAACAAGTTTTACAAAACCACAAAGTCCCCCTGGCAACTCTGACCTCTTCTTCTAACTTGAGGTGGGGAACAGACACAACCACAGCCTCATTAAGCTGGTGTTCACACTTCTGATGAGCACAGCTAGGCCATCAAGATGTTGATAGCATGGACTTGGACTGACAGAATGCACAAGATACTAAAACACAGTCAGCATTTTATTTACACATTTTAATGCCTTTTAATATTAAAAACATTCTGCTATAATTCCATTTCATGAATTTCTATATAACTAATTAACATAGCTTAGAATAATTAGCTTGCACTTTTTAAAACACGTTTCATTTGATATTTCCTGATTTCACCTTTGCTATTTTCCAGTTGTTTCACTTGCCAACAACAATTACAACACCTCCAAAATAAGGAAAAATTACTGTGCCCTTCATCTCCTGTATATATCATTGGAAGAGCTGCTAAGCAAAACCAGAAATAACCATCCCCTCCTTCTACCAACTTCATGCTCATTATCAGATCAGTAAAATCTCTAGATATAATTTTTTTTTTCTTTTCACAGCAGAAGCTGTCTGATTTTGGAAAGGTTTTTCAGGGTTATTTTCAATCTGAATCAGTACACTGATGCCACCTCATCAATGGGACCCAAATTTGTCAGTGGCAGCATGATTACTTAATCAAGCAACTGGGAACAGGAAATCCCAGCACTTAATCCTGCACTACCAGTATGAAATTCTTTAGACAGACTCCTTTCGTCTGTGTCTGTAATCTACTCATAAGCTCACATTTAAATTATTAGACTTACATTAGCAAGCTTAACCATAAAAGAGCACATAAATTGGCACGGGCTAGGTATCCAAGCACTTACCTACGTTCAGTTTTTTAAACCTTTGCAGAGCTCTATGCTTCTGAGACTAATATGTAGACTGCCAAGAGTACCTGAATGTCTAGCAGCCTTGTCTTCTTGCAATTGCAACAGTAATGCAATATTTACACATTCAGGGATTAAAACCTAGATGTACTTTCTTTTTCAAAGACTGAAAACGTCACATGGTTAGAAACTCTGTAAAACTCACCACAGCTGCATTGTATCTTAAGGCACTGAACAAGAAAGACGGACAACCGACCTAATACAGTTTAAAAGATGCTGACGGATGAAACAAACAGTTTAAACATATTTTGTCATTCTTCATTTAAATAAATTAATAACCAAAAAAGAAGATTTAAAATAAGCAAAGATTACCTGCCAAACACCTATATTTGCTGTGGGTTCTGCAAATGGACGCTTGTAAACTCTACACATTTTTAAGGCATCAGAGTATATTTCTGTGATGTTGTTCAGCACTGCGAAGACAGCTGCCAATGGGTAAACACATGAGAAAAGACTCACATAGCCAAACTGTAGGAACAACTCCAAGTAATCATCAAAAGTGCCCTGAAAAATAATAACAATAATTAAAAAATACTTTTATCTACACCAAAGGCTTATAAAGAAAACAGAATCAACAATACAATGACATACAAGCTTCCTCATTCCAATGAGGAAACTCATCAGTTTTTATGCGTGTCCTGTGCCAGAAAACAAAAGATGCTAACTATAGTTGATTTGGAATTATTTAATTACCCTAAACCTTGTAGAAAATGGAGACCAGGGTTTTTCCTTTTGTCTAATGCATTTTCTGCAATATTCACACTCCTTGTCCTTATTGCAGGAAGTAACTGAACAGATTCATCTATTCAAGCTCCTGAGTATCTCAGTCAAACAGTCATTGAAGGAACACAGGAAAGAAAACAGCAGTATACATTTAAACAGGCAGAACTTTCTTTTAACAGTAATGTGACAACATAAGTCCTAACCAGAATGCCTATATAAGTCCTAACCAGARGAGTAGTTCGGTAGGTAGGTAGCCTTTTCTTCTAGTATTTCTACTCGTTTATTTCAAAGTGGTAGATCAGAATTAGTTGCCCACTTGGAGGCTGCAATGACAGGATGCAGCACTGAAGACATGTAAAAGGAATAATAAGATCCAGCAAAGCCATTATTTGTCAAAACTGCAAAGCATCTATCACTCGATCTTCAAACCAAGAACATAAGTTCTTAACTGCTGAGTAAGTGTATACAGATAGGTTGTAAGACACATTTACACATTTGTTTTGTAGTATTAATAGCAATTCTCCTTGACTGCAGCAATTACTTAAAAAAGCAGTGAACAAAAGTCATTTTTAAAGAACACGCCTTTGTTGAACAAAGGAATCGCAGATGTTTTTCTGGCTGGTGAAATGTTATCAGTGAGTGAAACCGGGATCCACTATTGTGCATACCTCTAGACCCACATATTCTCCTTTGCCTCAAACCAAAATACTAGAATTAAAGATTTGATTTTAATGAAGATAATAACAGGAAATATATAATATTGATCTTAGTGGGTTTTTTTGTTTTGTTCTGTTTTTTTGAGGGGGGGGTGCTTTTTTCTGATTTTTCCTGTTAACTTGTCACCACCTCCAGTACCTCGTGCTTATTCTTCAGCAGACAGGCAGCAGAAGCCTGTAACTCAAATATCAACGCACAAAAAATGGGCGTTGATATTAGCTGCATCAGGCTCACTTTCACATGACATAAACTGCTCTGCAAGCTAGACCTAAGAAGCTACTCAGCCTTTAAAATCATTTAGATCTTTCCTCAAAAATGTTTCACATGAACTCGGATTTTCAGCTAGATCTTCCCTAAGGATATTTAGGTAGCAACATTCACCAGAGAGGCAGTCACATAGCTGTCCCTGCTGTCCTCTCCTCAGGTATGTGCTGCAGGCAGGGTGCAAAGCTTCCCTTTCTGCTCCTCCTCCTGGAAACTGCAGGTTATTCCTACTGCTTCCTCCCACTTACTTCTTCACATTTCCTTGCCCTGTACTTATTGTGACTCTCAACACAGCAGAACACAGAAAAAAACAGGAGTACTTATCCTTCCCATACTCAATTTGTGATATTTTATGCATGAAACTATGAGTATCATTCAACTCTAAGACCAAAATTCAAACTGTGCTATGTAACAAACCACAACAAGAAGGAAACAAAATAATTTGGGGGAGAAAAGGAATGACAAGGGAAACAGCAGCAATAAAAACTAATGAAAAAGACTGAAGCTTCCAGAACTTCAGCAGAGTTAAGGCCTACAGACTTTTGAGAAATGAGACAGAAAAAGGACAGACATAAGAAAAAAAAGAATACTAAATATTGGAAAGAGAAGGGAGGAAAAGAAAAAGAGGACTGAAAYACAGAATCCTGTCAACATGCCTGCAAATATAACATACTAAACAAAGTCAAATGCTTCCCCCTTGTGACAGATGTAGAAATACTATTTGCCTGCTGAGAGCTCACTGCTTGAGAACAAAACTGGGTTTATACTGCCCATTCACAAGCACGGATCAATCAAACCCTTCAGATTAGAAATAAAACTAAGGCTGTGAAGACACACTACCTTCAACTGAAGCTGAGACTAGAAGTGGATGCTTTCAAGGCCAAGGCATAACTCTACCACTGACCTGCTGTGTCCCCTCCAAAACTTTCCCAGGGCCTGTCTATGCAACAGGTGTACACACTCGATCTGCCTCTGGGCAAGAAACATGACTCGGAGGCACCACGCTTGCCTTGGATACCTCGGAAACAGCTCGGGTCTGAGAGGCAGAGCTCATTAGGTCAGGTACAATCCATGCCAAGTGCCAACATTTAGCTTTGGGGACGTGTCTTGGTGTACATGCATGGCACACTGCTGGACTGCGCTGATTTGCCAAGCTCAGATAGATACTAATTTGAGGATTTCTGCTGTGTTCTCCCTTGTGAGATATAGGCATGCTCTTCAACTCTGTATCTATTTCCTACTGTATAAAACGCAAGAAATACCAACACCCCTAGAAGAATGAKAGTATTAATATTTACACAATTTTCCAGCTGCAAAGGTAGTATTTCTTTTTTTATCTTGTCAATTGAAGGCACTGTATGCAGGAAGAAAGAAATCTCATACTACATTAAAAACAAACGTCAAACTGTGCTATTTGCTACCTTTCACATAAACGGTACAATATTTACATACAATTCCTACTCTGTGAAAGTATAAATCACAGTATTAAAATCCTGATGACTGCTTGCAGCATCTGAACAAGCAAATCAGTCACTTAGTCTGGATGGTCTTAACATACACACTGACATCCACTCTGTCACCTCCTACAGAAAAGTTAAGAACAAATCCCACTGTCAATTAAACACAATAAAAATACACAAAATCTCAAAACAAAATTCACTACATGGAGGATGGAGGGATGATAATTTACTGGGAAATACATTTTCTGAGATAAATTACCAGTGATAATAGGGTTGCGTAATCACATCCTAAAATTTTATGGCTCATGATAAAGAAGAAACTAAATTTTTAGCTGCTAAATCCTAACAACAACAAAGGCAAAACCTGTCTCAGTTTGATGCTGCCTAGTTTGCTGCGAATTAATGGGTAGGAGGTTAATATAACTGAAATGCAACCGGGAAGGGGCATGAGTRTCTGGTCTGGAGTTTTAAGAAGAGCTTTAAACAGTAATACTAGCTTAAAGAACCTTTCACTTCTGTCTTTCCTGTATGCAGTTCCACACAATAGTGTCCTACTCTACCAGGATGCAGTTCCACTGACAACTTTAAGTTATTATCACCGAGAGAAAAAAAAAAAGAAAAAAAAAAAACACCCTATATCAGAAATAGTTCTCATGTCCATGCCAGGTGATTCATTCCTCGCCCCTTGAAGACTCAAGGCATGTGTCACACACATGCTTCTTTCGGGTGTAATGCTGGTTTAGGTTCAGCTCTTCTTTTCCAGCTTCCTGATCCTGATACATCATATAGCTGTAACAAACAAGACTGACAGCAGAAGAGTGAGGAAGCTGGAAATAAGCTGSCAGGCCAGACAACAGATAAATGCTCATTTAGGCTGCACTGGCTCAGGCAACTGTCAACTACAGCCCAGAAAACTATTCAGTTTTCTATGTTAGATTTCTGTTGTTATCTTCGTGAAGACTATGTGAAGACTTAGTGAAGACTAAAATGACTGTAAGACCTAGCATAAGAGAGTGCCAGAAACATAGCTGGGATCGTGAGTACAAAACTCATGTTGGCAGAAGCCGGCAAATACAGCAGCTCAGACAGCCTCAGAACTGCAGCCTCAGTTGTGACAGTATAAACATCCATGGGACCGAGGGGTGAGCCAGAACATCAAATTTAAGTAAGGAATAAACATTTTCTAAACCCATGCTAAAGGTAGACACAAAAGCAGAAACTGCTGGCAGAGTAACAAACAAASAGGAGATGTAGAGAAAAATAAAGCAGCTAGGTGATTTTTGAGAACTGCAGGTAGTGCTACTACTGTTGGGTACACAATTTTCTATTTTTAATAGTGTCCTGACTATCATCTACCTCTTAGTAAGAGGGAATATATTTTGTTTCATAGAACTCTGCAAATATTCTTACAGCATAGGAAAGAAACTTTAAAACCTCCCTACATTGCTGAGCCTAGCAAACACTGCAGTTGGCATATGGGCAATGTAACAAAAAACTTAATTATGAAGTAAAGAATCACAAGGTTCCACCCATAAGAGAAAACATGGAGCTTTCACTCGCACTTTCACTTGCAAGGGACAATTTTGGCACTAAAGGGGTCTTCAGAAGAGTAAAAACTGACTCCAAAAACTCCAAAAAAAATGACCAAAGTGATRAAATATTTCAGAAACAAAAATTGCTATCACATTTTATCATGAGAAGCAAACAATCCCTTATCGTGTTTTGCTCTTTGTTTCTAAGGAGCGTATTATGACTACTGTCCAAACCCAAAGCCTTCTCACCAAATATTAAAATTCTCTTCAAAAACAAAGTATCTTTTTCTACTCCAAATCACCACGCTGAGGCTACTTTTCAGCAGCCTACAATCTAACAAACTCYACTGTAACAACACATATGCAACGTACAAAGTAAGTGCCCATTTCTTTCTCCAGGTTGACTTGCTCAACTAATGAAAGATCCGTATCTGTTTTCTGAGAATACATCTTTTTCTTCATCCTCCTCTTATGCCTCTTTTGAAGCCAGTAGGGTAGGAAGGCTTCTGCAAATTGATTAAGGATCTGTGAAGTTATCAGCAAAGTGGCTAAGCTCTAAAAAGAAAAGAAAAAGAAATTAACACTTCTGTGAGAAACCTATCACCACCTAAACTTTGTGCATTTCAGTAATGCTGTAAGTGGTTATGACAGGACAAAGCAGACCAGCCACCAAAACTAAAAATTAGCATACAATGGGAATAGCTACTCCAGTTCCCATGCTTTGCTATGTGTTGACAAGAGCTAAATAGGGGTTAGATACTTTCAAACTCTGTGAATCCTCTAACTTCTACAAAGTTCAATGTAGGGTAAAGGTGTACACACACCAACAATACCAATGGAATTACACAAGAAGCTTATCAGTCTCTAAGGAAAGAGAAATTAAGTGCCTTCAAAAAAAGGATTAATCATTGTCTAGAGCCTTGGGAAATATAGAGAGGATTATTTGCACCTCCAAAAGGTTCAGAATCCACCAACAAGTCATCAAAAATTAATACAAAATTATTTTAGAAGGTATGAAACACAGCAGAGAATTATCTTTTTTTTAAAAGGAAATTAGAAATAAAAAACAACTTTTTAGGTTTCTTGGGAGGAAAGGATGCTCCTTGGAAAGGATAAAAAAAAMACCTTCCTTTAATGTATTTTCCTCTTGCTTTTTACCGTAGAGTACAGATAATTTCATTTCTGTTTGAYAGCTGTTTTTCTGAAGATCTCTTTAGAGAAACAAGGGTCTTGACCTGCAGTTCTGTGGCTTTGTCCACTTATATTCAGAACAAAAATATTTTCTTCCACCAGATTCTCGTGCATTTGAGTTAAAAAAATTCTAGCAATGGAGAGCTGGTTTTAAATACTGACTACAAATTATTTTTCCTCTTGTTTATTCTCAGCTCCTCATTGCAGACACAAACTTAGAATATGTTCTTTCTGAGGTGCTTGCTAACGTGCAAAGAATGGTGAAATGAACATTTTCAATCTCCCACGCTAGAGAATAATCAATTAATTTGAAAACAAGTTCTCGTTTACATGGAGAGAAAGAATTAGTCTATCTTGTTGTATTATTCTTCTGCAACTGTGCAGAAGGATATGAAATATGGGAGCTGGAATTTAAGAAAATATTAGCATGAAAATGAATATAGCATCTATACTTAGAAAAAAAAAAATCTTAAAACTTCAATCAATACTTTAGTTTCTTAGCTGCACCAATGTTCTCAGATGCTCTTGGAACTCACCTGTCTCAAAAGCTTCATATCAAACAGCACAAAAGCAATGTAGAATAGAGATGCAAAACAATTTAAGAAGTTGAACTGAAAATAAAAATATTTCTTATTAGTACTTAATCTAAAATTCATGGTCTGAGAACAAATAGAGAATATCATCTAATTTAAACAATAACAACTTCCATGCAAATAAAAACTGTCCAATAAAAATTTCTCTACTGTTTTTAACATTTAGGTTAGAAAATTTTTTTTTTATATTTATCTTGTTCATATTTTGAGTAGGTAAGCTTGCTGCTTTCCTGAAGCAATGTCTACAAGCAAAGAGAACTGTACTTCAATTATAAAATATGGACATTAAAATTACCTGTCACCACCTATTTAAAACCTTTTGGCACTTTTTGCAAAAACAATGAATAAAAGGGACTCATTTTGGTCTCAGGTTTTCAAGGAATTACTTTACCAAAACATATTCACTGWATGACACATCTCTTAATATGTACAACTGTCTCCCAACATATGTTAGTTGTATTTTATGTTTATTCATCTCAAGATATTTTATGACTTAGAGAAACATTCTCTATTTTTAAGTATCAAAGAAGGTACATGAAAGTCAGACTCCAGCTCTGAAATGGGAGAAAACTTTTCCTATTTGCCTGATTTTCATGCTAGCATTTGAGGTTACACAAAACTGTAGATTAGAGAGGGAATGCCAGAAAAGCATTAATACAACACTTCACAAATATTCATTTTAAATATTTTAAAAAGCTGCTTATACTATATACTTACTACTAAAACCTTCAGAATTAAGTGATTCTGATATGAAGACTCCAGCCTGTGATTTTCTAAAATATCAACAAAATTATTAATTAGTAAACAGCAAAAGCTGTTTAACTATCACCAAGTTATTCAAAAAAGTTAACAGCATTTTTCCTCTATCTAGAAACTATTTAAGGAATAGTTTATAGAGAACTGATCCCACAACATGTCATGGGGAAAAGAATTTATGCTGTACAAGTACAGCATAGTGTAACTTATAACATATAACTTAACCTGTTAAGTGCATCTGATACACAATATTGATATACTATTTTTGGCTACAGCACTAGTGGTTTTTATACTGCAAAGTCTTTCCCTTTTAAAACATCTTTCTTACTCAGGTCAGCTGTTTTATAACACACACACACACACAATAAATAAATAAATAAATAAATAAATAAAATGTTGACTGCTCAGCTCCAAATTGTGCCTAGTCAGTTTTACTTTAGTTGAAATCAAATGCAAAACTAATCAGAATGTGTTACAAAAAATAACAATACAGGGTCAGATTCAAACCTGGAAACACTAGTTCTGTCTCTAACATTTGTCAAACATTCCTATGAGCAAATCCACTAACCTTATTTCTTTCCCCCTCTTGCCCCACTCTCTCCCAAGTAATTTTTCTCAAGATGTGCATGACTCWCAGAAGAGTCCAACAAACCTAAGAGCCATTAATTAGCTAGAAGCATGCAGCCAGGAACAAGGAAGGGGAAAAAGAAGGAAGGAGCTTCAAAGTGGGAGCAGTGGGAGTTAGTGAGGGCAAGATGACAACTCAGCATATTTTTGTGGGTGCAGCCAGAGTGATGACCTCATCTGTCAGAACGAGTATCCCTATGCTGGCACAGTGCTCCTATCAAGTTATTAATAAAATAGAGGCTAACTGCCTCAGTAGGATACCACATTAACAGGATCACCCTTTTCAATATTCCAAATTACTGTGGTTACCTGTTCAAGGCAATTCAGTCTGTCTGATCAGCACAACTTGGCATTTTGCATAAAAGCTTTTCCTTGCAATATAGTGAAAGAAAGGCAACAAGGCAGTCAACTGAGACCCACATATTACTTTACTAGTAATAACTAGTAATAACAAAGTAATAACCTTTGGACAGTCACAAACAAAACAAGAGCTTGCTTTCATAGAATCATAGAATGCCTAGGGTTGGAAGGGACCTCTAGAGGTCATCTAGTCCAACCCCCCTGCACACTCAGGGTCTCCTAGAGCATGGGGCACAGGGTGGTGTCCAGGCAGGTTTTGAAGATCTCCAGAGAAGGAGACTCCACCACCTCTCTGGGCAGCCTGTGACAGTGCTCTGTCACCCTCACTGTTAAAAAATTCTTCCTCAAGTTCCTGTGGAACTTTTGGTGCCTCARTTTGTGGCCGTTTCTTCTAGTTCTATCACTGGCCACCACTGAGAAGAGGCCAGCTCCCTCCTCCTCACTCCCTTTCTTGAGATATTTATATACATTAATCAGGTCCCCTCTCAGTCTTCTCCAGGCTGAAGAGGCCCAGCTCTCTCAGCCTTTCCTCATAGGGCAGATGTTCCAGACCCCTAATCATCTTCATAGCCCTGCGCTGGACTCTCTCCAGCAGCTCCATGTCCCTCCTGCACTGGGGAGCCCAGAACTGCACACAGTACTCGAGGTGTGAGTACTTTCTTTTACTATGGCTGCTATCAGGTTCAACTTGCTGAGCAAATGACTTTGGCATGCCTAACTAACCCCTAAATCCAAACTAATTTCCATTTTGTCTTCTACTTATCTCCCTTTTGCTTAATCTTTCTCAGGTTAATTTTCTGAGTCTGCATCTTCAGTAATCTGGATTTTACTCTAAGTGTACATYATAATGAGCTACACAAACCACTTCCATGTGCAGTAGCTTCATCTGTTACTGCGGTCTGAAATTGAGTGTGCATATGCATAGAAGTGCTAAGATTGAAAACAATCACTATCATTTAACCATGGTGATGCTTGATTACAAAACATAAGGCCCATTTTTAATATATAACCAAATGCACAGAATAAAAAAAAAAAAGTACTGTTACAACATTCCTCCTCTTTTCAGGATGTCTAATGGAAAAATCTTTGATAGAGAAGTGAAATGTTGGGCTTATATGCATCCTATGCACACTTCTTCATAGGACAATTTAGTTACTGCTTTTAGATTTTTATGCTACTAACTTAGTGTCTGTCTTCTGTAAGGATATATCAGTAGACTAAGATATATTCACCAAACTGAGCCTGCAGTTTCACAGCACTCTGGATGTGAGCTGCCAGGACAGTCCCTCCTACCATACAGCTTTGAATTCACATCCTCACAGTTTAACCTCTTCTTTTGTGTCAACACTATGGCTAATACAGCTATACACAAAGCAAAACCAGGGAAGGGGGACTTCTACATGAGAGGCAGAGAGAGACTGACATGGAAGACAGGATCATTCATCTTGTTGGCAGGCCAGACACAAATGAAATTAAACATGAAGCTGCAGCCTCACTTCACCAAAAACAAGAAATGCAAGTTAAATCGCCCTCTCTCTTCCCAGTGAAGAAGAACTCACATATAGTCTATGCATTAGACTAGTAGAATGTATTCTACTAAGACTACTTAATCCCAAACATTTGGGATTCTACACTTCTAAGCAAAAGGAAGAGGAATAAAAACATTTCTTACCCCATGACGTTAGGAACTCAGCAGCATACCGGTAGATGCGGTTCATGATTTCAATCACAATAGCATAGATGATGCTGGGAACAAACAGCATCAAGCTGCTGAAGTTAGATTCATTCTCCTTATGATAATCCAGAGCCCACTGCTCCAAGTCAAAGTAAATCATCATCACATACAGTGAGAAGTAGAGGCAAAGGCACACAAATGGCAAGGATACCAGATAAATTCGTAACTGTCTTCTAATACTGGAGTACACGGGTTCCTCCCTCCCAGTGACGGGATTTATACCCAGAACACCATGGAATCCTGGTCGTGGCTCTTCAAACTGACGCTTCATCAGCAGGGTCCCCCAGCGGTATGTCATCACAGCACACAACCGCTTCCAAACTTCCAGGATTACAGTGGACCAAAGAAGATTGAATGTGGCAAACATCACATATTTATCATAGTCCTCCCATGCAAACACGTAATATGGAATTCCAATGACAGCCATCGGAAYCAAAGCAAACGTGAAGTATTCTAAGAAGCCAAAGTAGAGAGCAATCGTTTCACCAAAATAGCAGCGTATTTCATCTACAGAGAAAAAAAGACAAATCAATTAAGCCTACACTTAACACAGGTGTCTGTACAGAATATCAAAGATGATTTCACAAGAAGCCCAAAATTCAGTTTTCTAAATATCCAAGCCAATATTATTGCTTTTTTGTTCCTCCTTCTCCCATGTTCTAGCAACTCAGAACAGCTGTTTAAATAAGATGTGTGCATGCATGTGTGCATGCCTCTGCGTGTGCATATACAGACACATACATAAAAAATATACACAAMTGATGGTAGGGAAGTTAAATATCTCAATACCTGCAATACCASCACCAAATATCCAGAGGAAAAACACTAGCTTTCTTGAAAGCAGGATCTATTAATGAATAGGTAAGATAGAAATGAAACTTTAAGAGGGAATGACTTTTGAAGCTTCTCATTGGKTTTTTTTTTGTCCTCTCTCCCAGTTTGTTCAGTGGCAAAAGGACTATTATCTAGAAACGACACCACATAAGACATAAGAATACCTGGCAAACCAAATCTAGAATGCTGAAATCTCTTTATCTCTTCTGCCCTGGAAGACCAGATACTTTATTATTGTAGGCTGCCACTGTACAATCACCAACATAATAAACAGCCATGGCATGATGACCTCTCAATTGACATCACTAGTGTTTTCCATAAAATGCTAGTACACAAAAGCTTTTAATATTAGAACAAATTTATGGTACRATGTGTTTTGCAAAACACCACAGTAGAAGTTCATAACTGGCAATCCGTTAAGTGGTGGTATTAACATCATCTGACACTCCAAAGACATTATATGAAAGAGATCCCTAAATCAGTGCATGTGTAACAAGGTTCCTGTGATTTACTCCCCTGTATAAACAAGATACAAGTCACAACCAAATACTGTGGAGGCAGAGTAYTTCTGGGACAGATCTTTTACTTCCCATAGCTTAGGAAAAGACCTCAAGTAACAAGAGGGACAACAGGATTACAAATCAGGTAATCTCCCAGATCTCTGTTTTCCTATTTTTCCAAATCCTGTGTAACATCAAATACTTTCAAATAATTAAATCAAACAGTGGACACACTTTGCACTCTTTACATGTGGAACATCTAACAGAACTTGATCAGTACTGGACTTCAACCCTCTGCTCTTCTTCGTTATTAGTGAAAGTCAATTCCAGAAAGCCTTTCACCTTTGAAGACTGTGTCTTCTCTGCTCCCCTCCATTCAAGAGGAATGATTATATAAGATCATTTCTTTTTTCTTATATCTTAAGATTCAGTGCTATGAGAGAGGATAACACTGTGGATGGTGAGACTTTGAACCGCCCCCTAAAAGTATGAAACTATGACTAAAGACTTAAGGCACAGAATTCCTAAAGTAATAAGAAAAAAAAAGTCATTGAGACTGTCCAATGCCCAATAAAGTAACTTGCTGCAGAAAGGTGATACTAAAAGTGAGCTGCAGTCAATAAGCTGACATAACAAAGTGTATTCATAGTGAAACTACAGGCAATGGAAGTATTGCTTCTCCAGTGGCTACACGATGAACTAGAAGTTGGGAAGAGTTTTTTGGCTTCTGATATAATCTGAACAGAAAAAATTTCCAGCTTCAAACCTTGCACTTTATGTGCTATGGAGTAAACATTCACATACCTAAAGGTTGGTAGCCAATTTTGACTCGACCATACCAGGTGTGTCGGAGCTTCTTCAACTCTTCTTGGTCATGCAGTGGAAAAATTTGGACTAAGATACCACTGGTCAATAATCTTCTCACTAGAAGAAAATTATAATAATTAAAAAAAAAGAAAAAAACGCTCCTTTAAAGCACAGCAAAATTAATATGCGCGCAAATTGATTACTCTGTATACTTAGCAAGTCTGCAATTTCTTTGAAAAAAGTTAATTGAGTATCTTCAAAGTACATAAAATGCTTGCAATGTTATCTAAACATTATTAAGGAGAGTGTGGATTCTAACTTTTTCTACAAAGAGTATGTTGAAGTGCTGTTCACAGGAGGAAAAAGAGTAGTCTTTATACATCTCTTAACTATGCCACAAGCTGGCTGTATAATCACTTGCAGCCTGAATAACAAGAAGTGCTAAAGGTCAAAACTCAGATGGTACGTACGGTTACGTGGGGAAACTTTTATTTCACTAATTGTTAGGTCTGGCTATTACATCTGAAAAAGAATGTTCAAAGAATCTGAACAGCAAACTGAACTAAATAGAAAAAATAAAACAAAAACTAATTTGAAAGCACCATTATTATATTTATTATAGGACACTGAAAACATTTTCAAATGATCAATTTATACCAATTTGTAAGTTGCAACACAGCTCCACTGGAAACAACTCAAAATATTCTACAACTTGTATTCAGCTCTTCCTAGCAATACTATCTATGTTGATAAATCATTAAAAATGCTCTTAAAGTAACACCTGTGGAAATACTGAAAAGAAAATAAATTCACAAACAGGAGAGAGGAGGCATTAGCATTTAGATGAAAATGTCTGCCTCTGTTAAAAGGTAACAGTGCAAATTCATCTGACACCTATATTTACATGCATTTTTTGAATTGCTGATATACACAGATCTTCCTACTTAGGCAACTAACACTAATGATTTAATTACACTGTTATTTAATTTACACTGTCATTAAAAGGGTATACAGATTTTAAGTGATAAACTGGCTCTTGAAAAACTGCAACATYTGTGCCAGTGGACTATTCCAGCTACCCTAAAAATGGTGCTAGTTATTAAACAGAAGAGTTCTCAAACTAAAGATGAACTAAACTAATTGAAACCTAGTGAATGAAATCAATCTTCCTTTATACTGTGAAACTGGTAGCTCTGAAACGCTGTTACCAATTCCAATACTTCTATATGGACACAATCCAAACACACCATTATCTAATGCAAACTTCACCAAATAYAGGATGGTTCATGGCATGCCCCTTCCAACCTCCGCAGGTCACAAATCTACCCCGAGACAGTAAATATAGTTCACACTATTATAATTCGTACTCCAAAAAGAAGCAAGTACAAGTTATTATCTACTCACAGAAAAAATATTTAGTCATTAAAGAACATATTTTTACTTCAGCTATATCTTGTAGTTTTACCATTAGAGAAACTTGTTTATTTACACAAATATTTTGTGTACTACTTACAAAAACAACTGATGTCACCAAGATACTTGAAAATTATAAGTAACTGAAAAGAATCTAAGAACAGAGACAGTCTCATAGAAAACCTCCATTTGGAATGACTCTCTGCACGGCATCTTGGTCCAACCCCTGCTCAGAGGAGGTCCAACTTGTATCAGGCTGCCCAGAGCCTTATCCAGTAAAGACCTGAGGAGATTCCCCAAAAAAAGAATTTCCACAACAAGCCCCTATTTAAATGTTTTATTACTGTCACTATAAAAAACAGTTTCTTTTTGGAATTCCTCCTTTGTAAATATGTTGATTGTCTTCTATCATTATGCACAGTTTGAGAAAATAAAGTTGAATAATGTTAGTGTGACTTTAAAGTCTGAAGGATTTCTCTTCATTTAAATTCTTTTTACTGTGAACAATCTCACAAGCCAAAGGAGTGAGTTATAGATAAACTACATTACTTACCAATTGATTTTCCTGGATATAATTTTGCCTGAGGATATCCAGGGATGATTTTTTCATCTTTAGCTCTCAAATTTTCAAGTTCATGTTTGATGATATACTGACATTCTGCCATTGTAAGGAAATTGTGATTATCATCTAAATTAAAAAATAAAAAATGAAATTTTGTGGCATAGTAAAACAACTCCGGCAAAAAAACAACTACCAACAATAATCACAATTAGAAAAGACATTACTATGTGACACAATTGCGGCCAAACAACTTTTGCTATCAACTTAAATATATTAAAAAAATGATTTTACTAAYCCACTTGCTGCATGTTTGACTGCACAAGTAAAGGAAGATGTCCCTCAAGAGACAAAGATGCCCTTGAACTACAAACTGCTAGAAGCTGGGAGAGCACACCAGAAAGCACTACATACTTTTGCCCTGTTACTTTGGTACTTTGGTATAGTGCCACTATTTGGCAGTCTCAGAAAATTTCTTTTATTACCTACTGCCTAGAAAACATAATGATAATGTACTTGAGACAATCAGCTGTGATAAAAACATAGAAACAGGGTAAAAAAGTAAGAAACCTTAGGGAAAAAAAAAATCTCAAATTTTAGAGAGCTACAGCAGCAATCTTAGAAATTTATCACMCATGAAGCAGTCTCGTTTCCTTGAGATAATAGCCCATTGATTTTTTTTTAATGTCCTATCTATAAGAAACTATAGACGATCCTAAATGCACTAAATAACAAGATAATAAACAGTAATATACAACAGTATTTAAATTAGGGAACTGGAAATAGTAGTAAGAAAGCACAGGCCACAGTGTTTCACTCTGTAGATGACATGTACTGTTTCAACTAATCCATGTCAATTATTTATCCATTGATCATATAACACTAGACAGTGAAAACTAGCTGTCTGAAACAATCTAGACAAGACATAAGTGATGTTGCCATTAAAAGAAAAAAAAAAGAGAGAGAGACTGGAAGATCTAGCAAAAATGACTTCTGATTTCTAYGGTAGCTAGGAGTCACAGCTGCTACTAGAAGACTGGGTAGCAATGACGGTCGGATTAGCATTAAGAATGTGAATGCATAAAATAAACACAGATGGGAGCTTTATATATGGCCCTGGCAGATATATCTAGACTTTCTAATTTCAGGAGAGCAAGGTCACGAAAGAAAACACACTGCAGCAATTACTGGACTCAGCAGCCTTCCTGACAGTATCAACAAAAATTTGACAAAAATCAACTTTCAGAAAGCTTTATTGCTGTTTCAGACAGATCCAAAAACCTTTATATTTAAAATGTGGTGAAAGACATCAATGAAGTAGGCAAATTAAAAGTATTTGCAAAGCTAAGCTGGAACTCAAATACTGGAAAGCAAAACAAGTTCCACCATTACTATACAAGAGGGTCAGGTACCATGCAGGTGGCATTTTTACAGGAAAAAGATAYCATTTTCACAGCATTCTGATATTAAAAAGGAAAAGGAATGGTTTATCTGCTTATCTTTCCACACACCCAATGAACATAAAAGCCTTGTGCACAGTAGAGAAAAATAYTACTACTTTTCTCTAGCTAGTCATAGTACAATAAATCTCAAAACTGGTTCATAGGTCYTTGTTTTTTAAGAAATGAAGCTGTAAAGTGAATTCAGAACATGCACTGTTAATCCTGCACTTATGTTCACTATTTTTTTCTAGTCTTAGCCTTTACAGAAGATTTTCACTGAAAATGAGAATATTTAAAACATACAAAAGCATAAAGTAAAAAGAAGCTGAAAGTGAAAGTTACAGGAAAGAAGATAAAATATTAAAATTGTCTAGTTTCCCAAGGTAAAAGAAATTGTTTGTTTAATAACCCATGGCTTGGTTCTTCACTGAAGTCATCGTTTCAGAAAATGTAAAGACCACAATTGAGTTGGTATTGCAATTGGTTATAGTCTTCATCCATAAATCTGCGGTGACAGAAGAGCCCTAGAAATGCTTACCAGCAAAATCTTTGAAAGTTTTTCGACTGCTGTATGTAAAAGTTCTCATTGAGTTATCAGTACATTCTTTCACCAAACCTACACTTTCAGCTCCTAGCAGCAGCCTGAAGTGGGAAGCTCCAACTAGGTAAATATTTTGGTCTCCATTTTCTGTGACCAGAGGTTTAACCAGCAGCTGTGCACCTGGAAAGAAATGTAAAAGAAGGAAAACATAAGTCACATCTTGAAACATGGAATCTAGTTATCAGAAGCACTGAATTTGTAACTTTATCAGAGTACAATAAGAACCGAGGCTTCAACAACACCTGACATGACATGTTTAGGATTTTGCAATCCCTCCCTAATTCACTCGTTTCTGTGAGAATACTGAGAGACAGTGTACTGGGATACACAGGACCGTTTGGATCTACTCCTGCAATTCTCACAGTTGTCGTTCTGTAAATTTGCATGCAGGCAAATCAAACACTGAAACATAATATTAGAACTCAAAACTACTTCACCTGCTAGAATAAATGGACTGAAATAAATAATTCAATCAAAGTTAGTCCGAAATTCTAGTCTTAAATAAAATTAGGTAACTTCAAAACAGCAAAATTGAGTGTGACTGGCTAAAAAGTAATTCCTAATAAATTATCAGAAAATTTAGTTTTTATATGTCTTGATATCATAATGGGAGACAACTCCATTTCCAGATTGTACATAAGACATATTTTACTTACCTCCATTCGCCTTTTTGTCCATGATTCTTCTTGTGAGCCATTCTCTAGTTTCCTCTTTGGTGCTTTTTGCAAGCTCAATTACTACCAAAGGCCTGAAGTTTGGCTCAAAAGTGTCTAAGGAAGACCAGCTTTCCTTCATCTTTTGAGAGTTTACTAAGTATGAAAACAAAACAAAAATGCCAGTATTAAAAGTAATATTCAGCATCGCTCTAAACAGCCCAAAGCTCTTCTGTGGAAAGTAACAACCATGTGTTTATGCTCAGCAATGRGCACACATTTCAATGGAGGGGCTGGGGGTAGAAAGGTTTGGGKTTTTTTTTTTCCTGCTCTGAGCTTCACTGATTTTACCCAGTGCTTTCGATTCTAACCAYTTTTCTCTTGTGTAAAATGATGAAATTCCTTAGTATCTAAATATTTGCTTTAGGCACACAGCTGCCCTTTTATGACAGTTATTCACATACCGTTCACAGAAAAATCACAATCCCCAATATTTTATACAATTTATCCTGGACAGTGATTCTTTAAACGAATACTTATCATAAAGACATGTCTATTTGCCTTTGATTAGCAAAGAATTTTTCATTCCCAATTTCAACTGGGTTTCCAGTTAGTTTTCCTTGCAGGCAGGTTTATATGCACACACTTCTGCAGCATTTGGATTTACATCTTCGAATCCAAGTGTACAGGTCTCTAAAAGCAATACAATCTACAAAAGCACTCATTAAACTAACATTTAAATTACATTTCAGATGCAAATCTACACAAGCAGGATGATGCAGACAAATGTAAATATAATCAGTGATTAGGTTTTGTACTGCGATTATGTGAATGATTCACTACATTGTCTAGATAAGTCACTCCACCTTTGTGAATCATTTTCCATAATCAGATGTGGTTTTTTTCAAGAAAGGTAATTCTTGCCCCATTGGTCATAATGCAGCTTCAARAATTTAAGGTGAAAAGGACCGTGCAAGTATTAATTATTATTAGTTAACCATATTTATGGTTACAGTTATTAATAGTTAAGCATATTCTTTCAGAGTACAGTTTTCTCCTGAACATATTCTTGGTATAAACACTGTGCTATTCAGGAAACTTTGCTCCCATTGTTTACAGCCTGCCAGTAAGTGACACGCACTGTGCCTGAAGTAGAGATCCGGATTTGTGATTTATTCTTTTTACATTTGTTAGTACTGAAACCAAAACTAGGGCTACAGTCCTCTTCCAATTTATCTGAATTCATGCAGACAGAGACCACAAACTAGTCTGATTAAACACATGTATTATTGAGTAYGCTCAGTAGGATATAATTTGGTGTTTTCTGCTCTTTCTTATGCACAACATACACTATCACAGATATAGAAATAGCTGGAATACAGACAAAATGCTTTTATTTTTTCTTCCCTCTTTGCTCCACCCTTCCCATCAGAGAACAGTCTGGAGTCTTGCTGGGGCCTTTCCAAAGCCAAAGTCCTATCTCGGCACAGAGAAGAGTCGCAGACAAGGAGCGTGAAGAAAGCGAAGCCCCTTCTAGGGTAGCGGCAGGGTGCTGGGGCGGGGTGGTGGTGGTACTTGYGCTTGGAAACACCACCCAGGTACCAGCGGGCACCGAGTCCTCAGGGGCCTGCCCCAAATCTTCGCCCAGACCGCAGCAGTAYGCCACAGCACCGCGCCTCACCCCAAGCCCAAATCTCAGCAGCAGGCCTGGCGCTTCCTTCCCTCAAGGGGACTGGGGAGGAGTCGCCCCGCTYCTCTGCCACAAAACATGGGGTCGCGATCTCACTCCGGCCAGGCCGCCCCCTCCCAGCGCCCCAAACCCCGAATCCCGGCCCGGCTGCCACCGAGGCCCGCAGGCTGTCGGYGCCCCGCGGGGCAGGCCGCGGTGGGCGGGCGGGCGGCGGCGGGGAGGTGGCTCCTCCCCCGGTGGTAGCGGCGGCGGTGGCAGCAGCGCACGCAGCGAGGGCCTCTCACCAGCCCACTCCCCACTCACCGCGGCCTCCCGGCTCCACATCCGCAGGGCAGGGCGGGGCCGCCGGGAGCAGCCGTTGGAGGGAGGGGCGCTGCCTTACCCCGCCCCGCCGCCGCGTATCCCCGCCCACCAGCCACCAGCGGGCTCTCCCATTGGCTGCACTGGCTGCTTTCCCGCCCCACCTTCTCGGTGCGCGCGGCGTGGCCGTTGGTGGCCGTTGGCGGCCGTTGGCGGCCGTTGGCTGCCCGGCCGTTCCCCGGCCCCGCCCCGCTCGGCGCTGCGTGTGTGCCCTGCTGCACCGCGGCGCGGTTATTCACGGTAATAAATGCAGGGCTACTTGTAACACCATCTTCTGCGGCCAAAGGAGGACTTTTCTCGCATTGCGTTATCAAGATGCTGGTGCTAGTGAAATGCATTTCAGCGTGCCTGTTTGTGGCTGAGAAGAAATAAAGTAACTGCAAAATACCCATATTAAAACTGAAGAGCAGATGGGCAAGCTACGGCTGGCCATCCTGCTGGGCTTTTGCCGGTGGTTTTCTACTAGGTTCTCTGTAGTTTTTTTTGTTAGTTTTGGAAAATACGAGGGACTTCACTATCTCCCCAAATTTGATCTGTACAAAGCATCTGAAAAGCACTGGCGTGGCACAGCCCAGCGTTTGCCTTGCTGGTTTGTGCCAGATAGGAACGCTCCACGCTGCCCGACGGGGCGGATGGCCCAGAGCTACCAAGAGTGGCTTTATAAAAGTGCATCGGGTAAAAGGAGCCTCGCACAGACCAGGCCGCTACAAGACGACTTCATTTGGCTAATCCACTGGAATAGGCAAGTACAGATCAAGCTCCCAGTCCGGGTTTCTTTAGAGCAGTATACAGAGCCAGCACGACCACTGGCCTGRCCAGAGGGGCAAGCTTTACCCTTCCCCTGGCATCTGGCTATTGTTAATATGTACTTTTCAGCATATTTCAAAGTATGCATAGATTAAAAAAATATATCTACAGTGTAAAACTCTCCTCTTTACCTTATATACCATATATAAAATACAATAATTCCCGGTGATTATCTTTTTACTTTATCACGCCAATGAGCAGTGAGGGATTAGGCCACCACATARGATGGAGAAATGTGGATACCTGCAATTCAGGTAGTATGGACTGCATTGCAGAAACCCAGACACAAACACAAGCAGTTCTCCATCAGCTAAGTTGGGCAGAATTTATTAGRCATTAACCTGTATCTCAGCCTTGTCTGGTTGATTCCATAAGGCAGTTTATTCATCACTGAGCATCTCTGGCTGTGAAAATTAACTTCATGCTAAGGTAATGTGGCAGTAACAAAAACATAATAATAAAAATAAAAAAAACCCTCTTTTTTAAGCATACTTTATCCCTGAGTTTTGCATGTAGGGAATCCACAGTGTGGRCGCATCTCCTCATTATCCTGTTTCCTCACAGGCTTTGGCCCTGGTCTTTTAGGACCTTGGCCATTCAAGATCAATGTCTTTGCCAGAAGCAAATTGTTCTGGTTGGTAGGGTTTTAACGCTACCATTCCTTGACAATTCTGCCACCTCTCCAGAACAGCTTCCGTCCACTAGGTGTCACATTCTTGCTGTGCTATGATTTCTTATTGTCACACTATATTACTTTCAAAAAGGTTAGCAAATAACCTCATRTCCACAAAAGGAAAACAGGATTCACAAGTAGATGCCAGGTGTCTACCGAGCAATCAGAGATACTCAGGCTGACGCAGGCAGTGGAAACAGGCTGACCATGATGGCAGAGTAAAACACTTGTACAAGCACAGTGCTGTATTGGCTAAGCTGCTTTATTAGGAGAGTTAACTAATTTTAAGATTGATCAGGTCTTTAAATGGCCACCCTAAATTGCAAACCACACTGTAACAGTAGCTTAAGGGATATTCCAAGCATGTATTTATGAGTAACTCTATAATCCAATCTTGTGATTCTATTAGCTGATTGTGGGATTTTTGTGGTCTGCCTGTGCCAGTCACAAAGCAGACAGTCACCAGAGCATAATGGATGAGCTGTAGTAAAAGCAAGAAGAAGGAAGGAAAAAAAAACAAAGAAAGGAAGCAAACATTCTCAAAAATTCAAGAGCAGAGGACTTTTTATTTATTTATTCTAGGGTTGATAGACCTCCCACTGGACTATTATTTGCCAATTGTGTTTTATAACTGGCTGAAGCTGTGTTCATGTTTGGGGTACAGTGCAAGGGACTGCTGAGCCCATCCAGCTACCCACTGCTACTGAAAGGGTCAGATGTCACTCCCAACCAGCATCTCCTTTTCCTGCACCCTCATTGGCAGCCGTATGGACTCTGTCCCATCCCTGCATCAGCTCTGCAGCTCTTCCTATTTCACGCACCCTGAGCCCATTCAATTTACCAGCTCCACAGTACATGATATCTTTTGGAGTTCTGTTGCTTTGCTCCATTTTAGTGATTTTAGAAAGTGCAAAGAGAGGTTAGCCAAGAGCCAGAGCTGGCAAATAAGTGCCCTTCTATACAATGATGACTTCATTTCAAGTATGTATAGACACATATGCAGTATGTCAACCATATAGTAGCATAATTGAGATTAATCTTGGCTCTTACCTACATAGAAGATTCACCATTCTKTTAAGATTGACCATTACTTAGGTTTTGAGGTATTTTGTATCACTGTGTTACCTTAATGGCAAGAAGAGCCTGACAGGGAAATATGCTGTTCCATTCACAAGCTACTGCTTGATCAGTTTGAGTGTAAAATGGATGATAGGGCACCAAGTTTAACTTTTTTTTTTCTTTGTAATTAAGTTAAAATTACTGTATTTGTCAGACTAACATAGTCGCACTTTACCCATGTGCAATTATATTTTCACGTAGATTATACGGAATCTTTCCAACAGTATAATAAGCACTACTAAAATGTGTTTACTATTCTTRAATAACAAGGCAAAATTATTTTTCCTGCCACGTTTGGCATAATTTTCATATCTTGCCAGGAATTTCCACATAAATATGTTCAGGCAGTCCAAACATTGCTGTAGGTCAAAGCATGAAAGTTTCGTTCCATGAACACGGAGCAATGAAGCTGATCAATTACCATCTGCAAGGTACAAGGAAGCAACATCTCTTTCATTCCCCAGTGGGTCTAGCTAATCAGAAACATCTAGTTTTATCCCAGAAGTATCTCTTCTCAAGCTAGGTTGTCAGCAAAAGGCAATAAGCAGAAAAAAACCCTGCCTTTCATCAAGCAGAATGGAAGCAGCATGAAAAGAGGACCAACTTGGCTAAACCTAAAAGAGGGGAGAGAAACTACTCTCAAATTATTGAAAGAAGGAAAGAGCAGGTAAAACATCTGCATAAGACATTTGTGTGGATTAATCAGTCATGAGTTCAAGTGAAGCGAATTAAAAGCCACCCAGATCCAAAGTTCATTCYACCTGAGCAGGAAGTCCCTGGTTTATTTGTTAGTCACATGCCAGAGATAGTACTGAGCAGCCAAATGGTTAATTACTACCTGTTAGCACGTAGAAGATGCTGACGCACTTTAAGAAAATACWCATAAACTGGAGCCTGTTTTGACTGAGGTGTCATTTCACAGAGGTACTGCCACATCTGATGCAGCCTTTCAGTAGACTGGATTTCTCAAAGAGCTATTTTAGCAACATCTCTGCCTGAATTTAAGAAATTACAGAGGAAAATCATGCTAGCTTTTAACAAAGCTGATGAGTTTTGATAGTAAGGGAAAGAGCTTAACCAAGAGAAGAAAGTTCAGGAATTCAGTGCTCAGTAAAAGACCTTCCAGCAACTATCYTCACAGTAATATTCCACAAAGATAATGAAATAATGAATTATTCCCATATGGTCCTCCTTTGAGGRCTCTGAATGATGTCTGGGAATGGTCCTGAAAGGATTTAAGAGTTAACCATCCCAGTYGTCTTCCATCCCCTGAGCCTGTGTGTTCAGCTGCTCCTTCTGTACCATGCTTTGAGAGATGCCAGAGCATTGTCACCCATTTCAAACCAGACCAGCAGAGCACCCTGTGGCTTTCACTGCACTTCATGACATTTTTCATATGTTCYCACAGGCAACTTGGTGAAAGTACCTATATAAAATGCCAAAATGCCATCTTCACTATATTTGGGCTATTTTAGTCTCTCTTTTTTTCTTTTTTAAGTAACTTTAAGCATAATTTGGCAATTGGGCTTTTGTGGAGCTCTTGACCATGAAAAAAATGTGACTTGTGCAAGTTTTTATAGCTGATTTTTCAAGCTGTCATGAATTGATTTCTCTAGAGAAATACACTGACTTACTCAATTCGCCAAGAGAGATAACAGTGGAATCCTCTGTATGTTTGGAACASTATGTTTGGCATACTGGCCAAATAGTCATAAATTTGACAGCTGTCCAGTAACTTTAAATCTAAAGCCTAAGAGTTCTGTTTCATTTTCATCCTATATATACGGTTGTTTYTTATTACACGTTTGCAAGCTGGTATATAATTTCTCTTTGCACTCAATACCTATTAACATGACATTTCATATTCATTTACTACTTCACTCAACTATTCTCACCCTTGCTTGGAAAATGATGAAACTAATCAAATCGACTGAACTATAGATATCCTATTTCCATTAATTCTCATTTCTGAGGCTGCAAGCCTGCCATTGTAACCAGTGTCAGTCTATTTACATTCTCTATCTATATACTCAGTAGCATAAGTTTTCCTTACTTACTTTCAGACAACCCCCAACTGCTCCATACCACTGCGCATTTGTTTATCCAAGACTCAAAGCCAGAAATAAAAAATAATACTGGTCTTCACTTTTCAACCAAAACATAAATGGGATCACAGGACAATTAGGAAAATTATGCAACTTGTTCCCTTAAAAAACAACACCAGGGGCAAAAAATTAATTAATAAAAAATAATTCAGTTTGAAATAACCAGTGAAACACTGCAAATCSATCAGCAAAGTACAACTGAATGAGCCAAAAGAGAAAATTTTTGCTTATCATCTCTCCACCAGGCTGGCAAGAAAAGCACCGACAGAATGAGGAGCTATGTGAATGCTATTGCTAAAAGGCTGCATATACTGATCTAGTTGAACATCTACATTTGGGATCTAGCTTGTTTCTTCTTGGATCCAAAGTCTGGTGCTGTTTTTCACCGTTTGAGTCCATGTGGGCCCCACTGCTACCATCAAATATTCTGAATTCAAGGTAACACTAGACATTTTTTGTGAAACTGAAAAACTGTTTAACCTAACCTATTTGCTACAGTGATGCATTCAGCAGTACAAAAGACATAATATTTGTAAACTTTAAGAAGTTTGCCATTAAGTCTACCTTATTAGGAACTATTACATTATGTTCAGTAATACCAAGTGGCTCACTTAAAATTTAGTACTCACAGTCTGTACAGAAATTCCCTGATCATATCATTTAATTTGTCTTTTATTTCTGTAGTGTATAATTCTATAATCTGATTTGAAGCACACTTAGATATATAAAACCTAATTTTAAAAAGTCTTTATCCTAGTGAAAATCATCTCCAATCAGCAATTAGAAAAGCAATGCAACAGAAAACAGGAATTATTCAGTTCCTTATGAARCAGATGTTTAGTGTTTGTCAAAACAGAACTTTCGGAGAATATATTATTTGCCCCATTTTGAGCCATAGAAGGAACTCCTCCCTCTTACTAGTACTATAGTGAAATAGGCCAAAGAATAAAAAAAAATAAATTAAAACAGGATTTTCTAGTCTTAAAATCAAATGTCAAGTTAAGTGAAAGTCAGGAAAAGATTAACAATTAATATTGTCCTTAAAAATCCGGTGTGCTTTTTTTTTTTTCCACCTAGGGGAACTGAAGGCATATTACCAAAACCAAAGCATAGGATACAAGTTCTGTTTCAGTTTTCTCTCTTTTTCAGGGGAAATATGTATATGTGTGTATATATATATGTTGGTGTTATGTTATAGAACTAAAGAGTCTGTGTGCCCTTCAAAAGAGGGGAGTGGCCGGCACACAGGTTCAGGCGACCTCAGTCCTGCCTGGGTGTGCAGCAGAGTACTGAAAGTGGCATGGGTGTCCTGACACTCTGAGCCACCCTGCATGTGGGG
This sequence comes from Eudromia elegans, assembly GCA_003342815.1. NCBI lineage: Eukaryota > Metazoa > Chordata > Aves > Tinamiformes > Tinamidae > Eudromia > Eudromia elegans. The sequence continues at coordinate 2,584,152 of PTEX01000081.1, forward strand.
ACAGACGGAGGCTTTGCATGAACAAGAAGGATGGAGGCTTCTCTCACCTGTGTCCAGCCWTGCACTGGGGGCACAGCCCCTGGCCCTATGGCTGTGCTCCCTCAGAGATCATATCAGGTAGGCAGGCCTGTGTAGGACATACCGCAAGGAGGACCAGCAGCCCAGGCAGATAGGTACATGGGACTGAACAGTGTGAGAGCAGCCTCTGYGCTGTACAAATAGCACCAGTTCCTGGTACTTCAGCAGGAGATGGAGGCTAGCACTGAGGGTGAGGAGGATTGAAACCTCCATTATTTTCTTCACTAAATCCACACCTGCAACAATAGCTAAAGGGTCCTTCCCCTCTGAACATGGGAGAACTTGTCTGCTCTTGTGGACACGTGGTGGGAATGCTGGGACATGCTGGGCGACTGTCAGCACTGGGGAGATTACATGTGCATTGTCACTGCAAAGCCGGCAGCGGAACAACCCAAGCGAGGGCAGCGGGCAGGGCTGGTGGCGTGACCCAGACGAGCCAGTTCACCTGGACCKAAATCCTGACGGAAGTGAGACGCATCCCATGTGTCCACAAGCAGACACATCAGTGTAAGAGCACGACTGACACACATGGTCTACATCCTCCYTCAAGCACTTACAAACGGCTGGTGGTCAGTGCCGGAAGGCAGTAACGCTTCTAGCGGCATAGCACAAGCATATTTAGGGATGTGGTTTTCCACCTGCCAGGTAGGTAGAGCCTCCTGAAATGCAGGTCTGTGCAGTAACTCAAACAACAGGCTATTCTGGGCCTGTTCCCGCTTCATAAGGTTGCGTACTCCGAAACCACTGAGAATGGATGAAGCAGCAGAGCTCTATGCATCCAGAGTAATTTGAAACTCACACTAATGCAGCTCTGACTCACACAAATCTCATATTTGAGAATCCAGAACCTAAAGCATTTTCGATTCTCAAATACATCTCAAAACGAGGAGGATTGGGAAATGGTAATACTAGGGTGAGTAATGACAACATAATTGTCATTAGATTAGATGATGTAATTGCAATACCTTTCACTACAAATAATGATCCACTTCGCAACACTGATAGAGTATGCTGCAAGAGTTGAGATATCARCATCATCTAGCCAGAAGAGAGATGTGTTGTAAATATACCTATGTTCCCCATATCCCTCAGCAATATTGAATTATCAGATATACTGTTTTCTTCTTTCATCATTAATAATCACCAATATACACATTTTTATAAAGGACTTTTAAGATGCAAGAGTGAAAGGCACTTTGTGCTGTAAATACATATAGTGCCTACCTCAAAGAACTCCTGGACTGCTTAAGCCTAGATGTGACGACAGAATAAATTAGAAATAGTAATGAAAGCCTGTGGCTCTTCCTGCTGATTTTAACAGAAGCAGAGTCAGACCAATAACTTCTTGCTAAGAATAAAGGCTCCAGTCTCTAATCAAAGCTTTCCAGTAGCCACCCAGGAAAGACTACCAGGACAGGATGTGCTTCATTTATGTCTGCAGTCTTCTAGGACGTTTTGCTATACTCGAGGGATTTTGTTGTATTACCAGAGCAATGCTGTGCAGTAACTGAGGAAAAGCAACACAAAATGATTAGTTTTCTAAAAATATTAATGCAGATTAAGCAAAATGTGGTGTTTTTATGGCAAAGTGCTGTATTATTTCTGTAAATTTATTTTAAAGATGTTTGGATTGATGGACATTTTGCAGATTATTCTGGACATCAACATCTTCCTGGATTTTATATCTAGGTCTCTACTAGCTGTTCTGTTTTGTTTTTCTATTTGTTTATCATGGAATAGTTACATTTAATTGTTGATTTATTCAATATGTGTCATTATTCAGCTCTCTGAGGTACACAGTGGATGATGAAAATGCTTTTTAATATTTCAGATGYCACATACATATATTTGCTGCTCTAAATATATGCATACATTTGGTACAGCACAATCTCAACAGCATCCAAACTTATTTTAATAAAGAGTWGAATGCTAACAAAATGCTAGTTCTTAAGAAGATCAGGAAAAAAAATTACAATGGTAAGACCAGGAAAATCCATTAATATCTAACTGACCTTTTTWAAAGTTTTTTCCATATTTAAAAGCCAAATCAATCAAATGTTTAATCAAATGGATGGACAATATTCTGAAAATATACAATGTAGAAATCGCTCTTGGAAACACATGTACATCTGGTTTGGAAGTTTTGTTTATTTGTGTGTTTGCTTTTAATGTAATTTGCTTGCATTGACTCCAATGAGTCCAATTAATGTAGCTAAGGTATAAATATATCTTTTGGGGSCAGTGCCTTCAACCTCTGGTACATGTAGGGGAGGAATTGGTTGCCCAGATGAGGTTCCTCCAGCAAGAGCTTCCCCAGTGACCTTTCAGTGCCGTTCAGAGATCACCTAGTGCCACCTGACACACCCTTGTGTATCAGAGGCATCTGCAGAGGACTGGCAGACGCAACAGCARACTGATGACAACCTGCAGCTTTCTGAAGGAGCAGCTGGAGCCAGGAGAGACAGCACATGGCAACTAAAATAGTACTTGACACCTATGTTTAGGAAGCGCGATTGAACTCCTAGCTTCAGAGGTCCTGGCAGTCTCCAGTACATTAACACATAGCTGCTAATAATAGTGTTGTAAGGATGATGGTCCAAGCACACAAGTGAAGCAAGGTTAAGCATTTAKAAACATGCACTAGAAATTTAGATTCTTTTTTTTTTAATCTTTTTGCTTCCTAATTAGGTGGGCATTTTATCTTTTTTTCCTTGACAAAATGGTGTTCTGCACCAGCCTAAAAAAAAAAAAAARWWTTTAATGTGAGAAGTGTCAGTCAAGAACAGTCATACGTGATTCTCATTTTTATTGTTAACAAGCATATGTATTTTCTTTCACACAACATACAGTAACTTCTTCATACAAATGCCTTTTCATAATATTCRCAATAAACAGAATGTCCAAGGCTGTAGCATGTGTTTCCAAAACATGTACAAAACTCAATGATAGAACATAGGACAAAGAATATATTATTTTACCATCCACACAAATTATAAGAAAGCTTTAGGCCTGCCTACAAAGAGCATTCTCTTTATTAAAAACTCACACCACTTACTAAGCTACATACCAGTATCTGGAATGTCTGGACAAGAGGAAGCCTTGAAAGTTGTCTTTCTTCTAAGAATTGCTCTACATGCCCCAAACCTTAGAGAGCAAATTCAATGTGTACCTGTAGCATAGAGAGGCATAGGTGTGACATCTTTATAAGGAGCAATAACGATGCAGTTGCATATGCTAGGTAGCACACGACGTAAATCGGAATACAGAATCACAGAATACTTGGGGATAGTTTGGACCTCTGGGGATCATCTGGTCCAACTTCCCTGATGAAGCAGGGTCAGCTTCACGTCAGGGTTGCCCACGTCTAGTTGGGGTGTGAGTAAGTCCAAGGATGGAGACTCYACCACCTCTCTGGGCAACTTGTTCTAATGTTCAACCACTCTCACAGTAAAGAGCTGTTTTCAATACAACTCACAAAAAACCCACAAAAATCTAGTGACACCCTGATCACTCTTTATTTCATTTTCCACCTTCCAACAATCAGTGTTGAGGGATTTCTTTTTCAGGGGTTGCATCCACCCATTGTCTTCAAAGGCAACCAACAGACATCTTCCMTTCCTTCCCCTACTTACTCTCTTTTCAATAGTTCTGGCTCTTCAGTCTCCAAACATCACCACATCCCACAAATTAGGCTACACARAAAAGTACTTCTTTCCGATAGTTTCACATCTGTTATAATATTTACAGGATGCTCTTAATTCTTATGAAAAGAAAAAAAAATGTGGAAAAAAAGAGGGAATGTTCCTTATTTCCCTTTTCATGACATCCATTATTTAAATATTTCCCTTGAGCTGCTCTCATCACTCTTCCACGGTCAAGAATTTTAGCCTGTTTAGCTTCTCTATACATGGTTGCTACTCTTTATTTCTGAGAGTCTCTGGAAGTATCTCTGAAGGATACTTCCGTCAACTTTTTTTCTTGTTCTACTATACCTTTTTCATAATGGTATGAGCAAAACTGCATTGCAGGGGTAAGGATACCTCAACACAAACTAAAATGCTTTAATTTATTCCWACTTTTACTAGTCAAGGACTAAACAAAAATATGAATCCTCATTCTAAAAGAAAATTAAATATCTATTTAATTATCTATAAATATCAGCATTCCAGTAAGTCATTTAGGAGTTGGTCATTTTTATAAGTGTAATTTTTATAACTGATTATAATGACATGCAAAAATAGCTAGCTAGTCTACACTATACAGCATACACTACATATAAACTCACAGAAACAACAGCAGATCAGTTCTGCAAAAACAAAGCTCTGCTGAAACAAAGGTGTCAGACAAATCAAGTACGTTAAAAAACCTGAAAAAATATTCAGTAACAATCCATTTGTATTGCCCAAAGCACAGAAGAATGCAAGATGAAACCAGGAGCCTCACTTAGAAGAGGGAAGCGTATCCAAGCAACAACATTAAGATTCAAAAGAAATAGGTCATGTGAAGAGAAGCACTAAATTTAGTAATCAAATGTATATTCAGCAGCAAAGATAAAAAAGGGTTAGGGAAATTACTTCAACATCAAGAAATATATATATAAAAAAAAAAAGATTCCTCATCAGACTACCTTATGAAGCTGAAAGGCATTAGAGGCAAAAATCTCTGCTCTCATTCGCAGTGGTGAAACTGAAGAGAGATTCCACAATAATTAATGGAGTTGAATTTATATGAAACATAGAGCAGCTCAGCACAGATTGTGGSCCAGCGTTTTGCTTTTGATCAGCTTTATTCTAGAAGCCTGACAAGTCCTCGGGCTGGCTGGGTCTCTGTACACGTGCAGACGGAAGTCAGGACGTGACAAGAAGCTGGCACAGAAGCGCAGTGCAAAACTTTCACTGACTGACAGGACTGGCAGGGTCCTGCCGGCAGCCATTAGGATTTGCTCTTGATCCTAATTAGGTCAGTAACAAAACTCCTCTGGATCATGCAGCATCGTCTCTTGGATTTAATGGGAAGGCGTGGCCAGGGAGCCAGTGCAGCTGCAGAACTTGTTCACCAAGGAGCTTAACCTGAGGTGTGAGCGCCAGCTCGCTGGGCACTGATGTGACAATGCTGCGCCCTGAATGAGCCTGCTCCACCACCAAGGAAAAATGGCACTTTGCCCTACTCCTGAGGGATTTTATTCAGGCTCACAGACTCCATGCCCAGGGAAGTCTTTGAATGGGTGGTATTTGTTAACAATGCAGTCAACTGCCATTCAAGAGGAGCCATTTGCTCCAGCGCTAAGCCAGGTCTGCCCAGCTCAGGACAAGCTCRGAACTCTGTGCACACAGTGAGCCTGGATCCCCTTCCAACACAGATGAAGCTCATGCAGCTAGGATGGGTAATAGCGGCATAGGCAGCTGAATTCAGGGCTCACCCAGAGCTGAGAGACCCTGACATCCACAGAAGCCAAAGCCTTCCTCTCTCACAGGGTCCCTGTCCTTTCCTCCCACTTAGGTCAAGACTGAGCAGAGGCAGTGACCTAGGGCTCACTGCCTTGCTCAGCGCCACGGCAGGGACGTTTTGCTGCTCTGAAGGTGGCCTTCTTCTGGAGACCTGCAGGAAACAGGAGCCGCAGGAACAGAGCACTTTCCTTCCAAAGCGGTAGCCTGTTTGTATCCAGAGAGGGAAAAAACCCCACAGATGCTGCATACCTGCTGCTATATGCCACTGTACTGGGAACACTAAGATTATGCAAATACATATATATATACTTTTAGGAATATGACTTCTTTCTGTAGGTTTGCTGACTCTGGGAGTAGCCATTGGCTTGGACTCTTGGCACTGCTAAAGATGATGGACTTTCTAATCATGCTGAATTTGCCTTTATGTATGAATAACAGGCCCACTAAAAAACACTGGCTAAAATGAAAACAATGACGGTGAGATTCGAGCAAGAACTGAGCTACATTGTGTAAAGGGTAGTCCTGTGCTTTGAATGCAAATTCTGAGGTTGAGTATTGTTTGGAAGGACAGTGTATATGTGTGTGTCAGAAGTACTCAGCAAGCAAACAGAAAAAGCAGGGAAAAGGCAGCCACAAAGGGAGCACAAAGAGCAATGTTTGTATGACACTGAGAAAAAAAAGGCAAAATAAAAGAACTGTGAGCAAAGAATCTGCCTCGTCTTGTTTGATTCCTCCTCTTTCCAGGGAAATAGGGCCTTGTAAATGAGACATTTACATTCCTCATAAATGAAAACACTACAACACCCAGATAACTGTGTTTCATAATTTAAAACAATTTGCAAGCTTGATCTTGGCCAGCAACAGAAGCTAAAAAACAGAGTATGTTTTAAAACTGAGTTTAAGCATTTACTCCTCATGAAATAGCCTTCCAAAAAGGATCATTTTATGAAAAATGGCCAATGCTAACTTCTCCTCTCCACTAGTACTTACCACTACTATTATCTGCTAGCTGTAATCAGTACAAGTAGCAAATACTTTGTTTTGGCTTTACTAAGCATGAATGATAGATCATTCAAAAGAATAAACAACAATTACAAAAGTGTAACCCAAAATATTCTAACTTTAAATATTTTTTCACTATTTTACTGACACATACAGAGTAATAGTTTTCATTAGTAAAGTTAATTATTCTTTACATATTCTGTGTACATAAATTACTAGAATTTAATACAGCTCTAATATTTTTATTCATCCAGTTAATGTTATATTAAGAATATATTATTTTAAGTATAGAGAAGTAGAAGAATATTTTTAAGAGAAAAACCTACAATATGTAATTATTTCTCAAGAGTACTGGCTGGAAACTGTCAGGTTTGGAGCTCACCAGCTGTGGAGGACATACATACCCGCAAGACCCTTCCTGCTCCTKTGCCCGTGGCAGTCATTTGGAGATTGTTGACCAATTGTGTATTGCAACAGGAATTTTGACGTTAAAAGAAAAGATACATCTCACTGTAAAAATACCCCAAAATGTTGCACAAGTTTTTATTTACAACACCACAGTGAGGATGAGATCAGGATTACACCAGAGCAGTTGCATTAGTGTTTCATAGGTGAATTAACTGGAGCAAGCAGGATTACGAGGATTTTAGGCAGCTGTATCAGCAAACACTCCCAGGACATGTGATAAGGAGATGGCTGCATTGGTGGGCAGGATCTCTGCCTACCTGGATCTGTTTTGCAGCCACAGTTTATGTCTTATGTCACAGTATTTGCCTTAAAGACATTAAAGAGCACAGGAATATAGGGTTGAAAGACCCTCAGGAAGCCACTTTTTCAGCCTCCCTGCCTCAAGACCTATCCAATTCCAGCTTATGCAGTATCTTCACATAGCCTGTTCTTAAAGACCTTCAACGACAGAGCATGACCATGCTGCTGCATCTTAGTCTGTCCTAACACTTAACCTAAAATCTCCTCGCTGCAGCTTTTGCCCATGAAAGACATAGAAAATAAATCACTTCCCATCTCAGCAAAAACTCTTCACATATCTGTGAACTGTTATCATTCCTCCCAGTCAGTCTTTTCTTCCCTAAATTAACCAATCCGAAATCACTGTGTATGTCAGTCTGGCTGCTTTCATCTAGGCACCCTCCAGTTGGTCCCCGTGCAACACCCAAAACTAGACACCATGCTCCAACTGCTTGACAATCGCTGAGCAAAGCAGGATCACTTGCCAAGTCTTGCAGACGATAATCCCCATAATACATCCCAGCAGGACGCTTCTCTATTTGTGCAATAACAAAACGTTGTTGACTCACACCCAGTCTGTGACCACTCAAAGCCTGAGATCCTATTGAACAGAATTGCTACCTAACCAGTTTTCTCCACCAGATGATTATTCCTGCCTAGGTTTGCAGCTGTTTCTGATGAATAGCATCCTTTTTTTTTTTTCATATTTCTAATTTGTTGAGATTATTCTGCATTCTGTTCCTGTTCGCCAACATATTTACTCCTTTGCAGTCTGTTACATCTGTGAATTCAACAATCATTTCCCCTTTTATAAGCATCCTTCAGATCACTAATGACTAGCACCAGATTCTGGAACTGTGGAATCCCTCTTCATATATTTGATAGGCAACCAGTCCGTTACTCTGGTTTTCCAACAGATTTTGCATGTGTCAAATYGTAGATCAATGCAGACCACAGTTAACTCATTTGCTTATGGGAATCACATGAAAATTTGCCTAAAAATAAGACATGTCACATCTACAGCTCTTCTCTGTCCACAAGGCATATCATCCTGTCATAAAGATATCATAAAAGAGATTYTGAGACATGATTTATTGTTGAAAACTCATCTCTAAGTTTTTCTCTGAGGTACAAATATTTTTTATTTGCTCCAGTATTTTTCTAGGAATTGAAATTAATTTCTCACACTTCTTTTTCTCTTACCTGCCCTCCACCAYACTTGTCTCTCCACAGCCTCCCTGTATTTCACCTATCATTCATCTCAAAGCAACACTAACTTTATGTCAGCAGGTTTTTTTCATACCTTAGGATAAAGTTAAAGACCGCAATCTGCACTCAAGGTATTTGAAAATACTTGACTTAAAAATTCTACCCTCTGTTGATTGTGCATCACTTTCCTGAKCTTTTTAGTGACGTCTACAAGGCACCGCCTTCCTTTTCTTTGTTAGTTGCATTTCATGTCTGTGTCTCTCTTTGTTCTTACGTGCTTCTGTTATACTTGTACTTTTGAGCTCACTGTCCTAACTTACTTTCTTTAAAGGAGTGGCTCTTGTGAAGTCACTTTTTTTCTTGTTTTTTGTCAGACAAGCCTCCTGGAGGACCCATATCTTCTCTTTCCCCACGTTCATTGAAGTTTCCTTATTTGAATTTCATTGGTTTTAGTTTGATGCTCATTTCAGTTCTGCAGATCACTAACTCTGCTATTTCATGGACAGTCTCACCTAATGTGACCCTSACTATTAAGCTAGTTGCTTCCCAATGTTTATAACCAAAAATAAATTTGCTAATGTGTGCAGCTGACCAGAGACCAGGGAGGGGTCGCCTCTCTAGCTTTGTGTCCATATTCACAGTCTCAGGTTAAAGAAAACAGAGGTGGTGGCACCGGGGAACTCGCTTAGACGATACAGTCTGATGCTGTTGAACGTACCACCAGCACTGACTCTGGGAGCGCTCAAGGGGAGTGCCCTTCCACCCACCCGAAAATATGAAATCTTGTCTCTCTCCAGGAGGGAATTTCAGCACATCTGAGTCATGCACTCTGTAACAGCCCAGTCAGACCAGATGGGAGTTGGGGCTGGCAGCACAACATGCTATGGCCTCAGCTGTGCTGGTCAATGAAGACACATCGAATGTTTGCACTCYGTGCAGATCCCTTGCTTCATGGAGCACTTCAACTTCTTTGGGCCTCCTGCCGCTGACTCTTGTGCACGGTTACACAACTTCCCAGTGCAACTGCTGTGGATGCTGTTTCAAAATGGTGCTAGAGGTGCTCTGAATGCAAGCACACTCTGATTTGGTAAGCAGCAAGTCGGTCAAGATTGCTATTTACACTTTGCTTGCATGACATGACACAAGTCTGCGGTAGCCAGCGTGATCCCCAGCCTTCTCTTTCCAGATCCTTCTCTTTGGTTCAAGCACCAGGCTTAAAAAGACACTYGTTAGCCCCATTCCAAGTAGTGTCCCCTCACTGTCCTGGCCACAGCCTGGAAGGTTTCACAGTGCACAGTCATTCTCCTCCCATGTCAGATTCCTACATGCGCCTTACAAGGGTCACCAGGCAGCCAGCTGTTCTGCAAAGCAGGAATGTTAAGGGACCAGAGGCTGAGGTGGGTTGTTTGTCCATGCAGGGTAGGTCTCAGACACAGACACCCATCACAGAACACTAGTCTTGTGTGATAGAGGGACTCCCGTTCCACAAACCTCACTTACAGCTTCCAGGAGTTTCAGTATCTGTAGGAACAGCCCGTAGGAACAGGTAGAAGATGTTGGCAAAATGTTGGAAGATGTTGTCTACTTCCATGTAGCTCGAAACTTCTGCAACAAAATATGGTGAACAGACATATTTTATATAATATAGAGCAGTCACATTGGGGACGTAACCAGAATGCTGTCACTGCTCTCAAACTTCTACACTAATGTGCAAGAGATTGCAGATGTGGCAGGAAAACCCACCTCTCATTCAGCTCAGACAAGAAAAGCAGGCAACAAGGCACTGCATTAGCCGCTTGCTTCTCCTGGCAGAGGCACAGAGCTTCTCCCCTTGGCACAGCACAATGCAGCCCTCCCTCTGGCAGGTCATAGCTCCTGATAAGGCTGCACCACTTCTCCTTGCTTTAGAACATTACCTATAACCCGTGCACTGTGTTATCATGAGATCTGCTCCTGATACTGAATCTGCAAAATGCTAGGACGGAAAAAAACTTGCCAGCACTGCCTGTGGGCTGGAGGGCCTCTGTAGAGCACTGGGGTCTAAGAGTGCCCAAAGCTCCAGACTCCACCAGACTCACACGGTTACTACTTTTCCCTCAACTTACCCGAGGCCGACGCATCCAGCTGCCAAACTGCCGCACTGCTGAGGCCTGTGACCAGGCAGCAGAGACTCTGCTGATGCCAGGATTCCTCCCCCATCTCGGCAGGACCAAGAGGGCTTCACASAGAGATGAGGGCAAGAGCTTACTCATCTACACGTCCTGAGAGAGACAGTCCAGCAGCGTTCTGGGCTTCCCTTCAGGCTCAGGCAGAGCTAGCTCCAACCGCAGCAGCTCTGAGCGCTGTGGTTGGCCACACATGTTGTGCTCTGCTCCTGAAAGAGCATGCGAGATAAGGCAAGCCCTCCCGGAGACACACAGACACAGATGGGAGCTCACAGGGGCTAGGAGGGTGTCAGGGCCTCTTGCTGTTGCAAAGAGATTTGTGTTAGTCAGTTAGTTATTCTTATCCTGAGTTTCAGCAAAGTCTCAGGATAATGTGGCTCTCCTTCTCAGATTGGCTACCTGGGGTACAAGACATCAGCTGGAAACYACGCCTGAAGTAAAGCATGGAGAACATGGGGGGCAGACCCTCAGAGACAGACCTGTGGGAGCAGGAAATAACGGGCCTGCAGAGGCTGCGTGGCTGTTAACTACAGTGCTTGCTGTCCATGCCATAAGGTCTGCTCATTAACTGTGCCAGAGGATGGATCTGGAATTAAAATTCAGGCTCATATAGCAACACTGGGCAACATATGTCTTTTAAGGGAACGGCATTAAGYTAATCCAATGAAGTCACTAAAACCCCATATGGAGTCTTATTACCAAAGTGAGAGATTATACCGTGGTAGGGATCCCYTCCCTCTAGTCTCGGAGATATTATTTTCAGTGTCTAGATTTTTTCTGAAATATCAAAATGAGAAAATTCATCTSAATTATTTGCTTAGCTTTATGATATAGCAGTCTTTCAATCTTTTACACTGCAGCATCAGCCAAATGACGTTCATCTTTCTTCTATCAGTATTATCTCAAGGTTTTCTTAATGCATGTAACTAGTTTATCCTTGTAATTCAAGTTGGCAATAAAAAAGAGCTATTTTCATCAAAGAGTTCAAAAGAAATAGAGAAAGAATATCTATTAAGAGAGAGAAGTTGCTTGTACACTTGCATTCTTAAAAGCATGTAACCAATTAGTGCTTTTGTGAGCACTACTGCATTGAAATCATGGAGACAACTGTACCTAAACTTTTGTGTGTTGTGGGAGCAGGGCCTAAATCTCGATTACGAGGTTTATTACCCCATTGAAATTACAAGGAGAGAATCACAGCACTCAGAGCTGTTCAGGCTGTCTGCAATTTCCAGACAGCACCACTGCACACATTTGCCTGTGATCGTGTAGTTCTGCATTCACAGACATTCGTACTTGCTGTAAATAAAACCTTTCAGAGCAATAGTGGAAATCTCCTAGGAAAAGTCAGACTGCCGACGCACTGTGCCACAGCCGAACYGACTGTGGATGAGCTTATGTAACCTGAACAACGACTGTCGTTCAAATTACAGAGTAATTTCAACTGGGAGGAACCTCAGCTATTACCAGATTAATATTATGTACTTCACCAAATGATTTCAGAAAGTTAAATAAACACTCTCCCAGACGATATAACCTGTTTTTCTYGAGTGTCTCAGCTCAGTGGCAAAGTTCAGATGAAATGCAAGGCTTAAACAATCTCTCACTGCTGACACTCACAGCATCTCGGTGCCTTCCTAAGGTTTGTTTATACGGTATATTTATACGCAGTTCTTACACAACTGAGTAATAAACTTGTATCACGTCACTGACTGCTGCCTAGATGGAGCATATCCMTTTCCCTCGGTATTCTAGACGTTGGCAAGGCCAAACTTTCTTTCTAAGTACAGACACATTTCGAAGCAGTGAAAATGGAGAGCAGAACACGCGCCTCACTTGTTTACATCTTCACTGCCTCCAGGACAGGCACCACTTGTGCTATAGCCGAGGCAGCCGGTCGCTCCTCGGAAGGGAAACCCCCGGCGCAACCCAACAACCCGGCGGGGCGACTGTCGCACGCGGCCCGGCGACATTTCCCGCGCGCCCGGCCCTTCCTCGGCAGGAGGAGGCTCCGACTCCGTTAGCGCAGGGCATTCACGCCGCCATGGGGCCGCTGGCTGGTGTGTGTGCCCCGCTTCGTCCCCGCAGCACCCGCGGGCGCCGTCTCCCCGTCCCCCCTCCACCCTCCCAACGGTCACGGCGCGGCGGTTGGCGGCGCGACGGTTGGCGGGGCGGRGCGGCGCTCTAGCCGGCGCGGCCGCGGCGCTCTATGGTGTGGGCGGGCATGACGCAGGCGGCGGGCGCCCGGGCGGGGCCCCGTGATGGCCGGTGCCGCCGCGGTCGCGCTGTCCCTGGCCGCGCTGCCGGCCGACGCCGCCGCGCGCTGCGCCGCCGACATGGCCGACGAGGAGGTCCCGAGCGAAGGGTGAGTGCGGCGGGAGAGAGGGAAGGAGGGAGAGAGGGAAGGAGGGAGAGAGGGAGGGGGGCCGCGCGGCGGCGGTGCTGCCCTGGCGGCGACCCCATGCCCTGTCCATAGGTGCCCGCGGCTGCCGGCGCCATCCCGGCCCGCGGCTGCGGCCTTGCCCTGCCGCCGGTCCGCGTGTCGCTGTCCCCCTTTCTGCCCCTCGCGTGTGCGCTGCTCTATGAGCAGGTGTATGCGGTAAGCGGGTCCTTCTCCATGCCAGGTGTTTGTGCATATATGTGTGTACATGTACACGGACATAGGGCGCTGAACAAGTGCACTTTTCCGGGAGGATCTTGCCCTTTGTGGCCCGGTGTTTGCACTCGCCGCGGGTAGTGCCTCGCTCCCATGTATGTGTCTTATCCGGCCTGTGCCTTCCCCTGTGCACGCATCAGTATGTATGGGTGCCCCGTGCTTCTGTGTCGCTTTGCAGCTTTACAGGCATCCTGCCTTCTCGTTCTGTATGTTCTGTGTGTTCACGTAGGTGTAGAGCACACAGCAAAGTCTGTCAGTCTCTCTGCCACGCTACCCTTGTTTTTCTGTGTGGTCCTTGGTACGAGTTGGGGATGAGAGTGTGTCTTTGCAACATAAACTTATTTGCTCTTGCCCTGACTTTTCCTCTTTCCTAGTACTGTGCGCCTGCCTCATTCAGCCGACTTCTTCAAACCTTTTTTCTTTGAGTGTCCCAAGACACTCGTCAGCCAAACTCCTCTGGTGTAGTCTGCCCTGCCCTGTTCTTAACATACTTTTGTTATCCCTGATACTTGTTTGTAACTATTGACTCACGCTCTCATTAGGCGCCTTCATTATAGCTCTTAATCACTCTGGCCTGATGCGACATAGTCCTGTGCTGTGTCTTCAGACTGTGCATGCAAATAGTTCCAGAATAAGTTATTAATCAGCACTCTGCTTTCCTTCTGTCCACATGTTATTTGTTGTTGTATATTTTCATGTGCCTCATCCTTCATTTTTTTTCCTCTTTGCATGTGTCAGCTGCCAGCAGAGACTCAGTCCAAGGTCTTTCTATTGCTCTGAGATATATTTTCTGTCTCCTTTACCCTACTATAGAATATATAATCTTTGAGTCTTTTTTTAATCACAAGACATACTTTTTAATGTGTCTACCCACCACTTATCTCGCATTTTTTCACATAAGGATATATTTTTCAGCCCAAACAATATTCTTTCAGAGTATATCTAATTGCGCTGTAGCTCTGCATATGCTATATCCCTCAGTCAGCTACGTGTATGTACTTTGTATGCACATTTAAAAACTTTTTTTTCCTCTTATTTCTTCATCTCTGTCGTTTGGGTAATGGATCACATGGCTCATTCCTGGACCCTAGAAACCCACTCTTATTTTTTCCTCCTTTCTTTATTTCCTTCCATAATTGAATTTTACTTGTTTGAAGAAATTTACCTAAAATGTTTTAACTGCTATCATGAACATCATATATTCAAAATAGCTGCCCCCTGAGACTTGTGTGTCTTTTCTCCCTCTACACCTTCTACAACATTACGTGTGCTTGAAGCTACATTTCCCATCTTGGTTCTGCATTTAATGATTTTTATTCACATTCATAAAATACATGTCATTTGTAAAGCCTCTTGTTGATGATTTACTGCTTTTCTAAATCAGAGTCTTAAAATAGCTGTGCCTCGACCTGTTTTGTTTATATGTTCATTCAGCGCATTAGCCTGAACTGTCTTAGCTGCCTGATTTGATCACATGGAGGGCAGCTTAAATGCTGCCAAGTGCTCTCAACTTCTGTAACCCATCAGGATTGCAGGACTGTCCTGTCAGATGGCCTGGGCTCATGATTAGGAATCACAGGCTAAATTTTCAGAAAAGAATGTGACAAATTTCTTGTCGAGGTTTATTTAAATGGAGAGCTGTTGAAACCTTTGTTTTGAGGTTGTTGGCATTTGCTTTCTGAACAATCAGAACATTTCATGTGAAATCTTTCGGATTAAGCTCCCCAGTTCACTGGAGGCTTCTGAGAACAAAATCTCTTATGTCTTCTCCATAGTTTAAAAAGCACATTAGCTACAATGAAATGTTAATGCTCCAGGTCATTGGCACTGTAGATCTCTTTCTAATATTAGTCAACATTAGCATTTCTTTATCCTTTCAAATTGAACAAAGCTCAATACCCAGAGAAAATATATRAATGAGTGAAATATGTTAAAAACTTTTGTATTTAAAATGGTGACAAAGAGAGAAAATATTATTGGACACCATTAAAAGCCTAGATTAAATTGTTAATGACTAATATATTTGAAAAATAAATAGGAAGTTTACTTGATCTGTTTGAAAATTGTGTGTTGTTGATCTTGTTTTGCAACAGGCCTGGTTTGTTGAAATCTGGTAACTACGCAGGTAGCGGTTAGATCGGAACAGTGTCTCAGTAACTTCCTGGATGGTCTTGAAACAGCCTCGTGACATTGTCCTAACTCAGAGTGAGAAAATTCACTAAACAAATATTTTGAGTCTTCATTGTGGAAGCAGTTGCTTGGTTAACATGTCGTTTACTAACAACTCCCAAACCTCTTCACAGCCTTGAACCTTCTCTGTTTAGGTTACAGAAGTAGATTTCTGTCTATGAAGCAATCAGCCTAGCATAATCCTTTTGCTAATATTGAATTCACTTATATTCACTCTGATTGCAGCAGGACTGGTTTTGGTTTCTAATTTAACTCGTAATAGCAGCAATGTGTATGTACATCTGTGAGAAAAATCCCAAGAGACAGAGCACTGTTTTCTTTCCCTTCAAGATAAGTAGATTACTTTTTTTTTTTTTTCGGTAAGGTAAGTTAAAGTGGCCTGCACTTATGAGCTTACATAAGATTGTTGCATATGGCCTATAGTGCTGCAAAATACTAAGTTGGGTTAATATTTAAAWATACATACTGTAATTGTTATTGCGACACCAGTAATCACAGTTACTTTTCCATTATCCTTCAGGCCTGTTCAAGTTTTTTTTTTTCTTTGGGTATGTGGTTTGAAATTATATGATATTCTTTTTACAAATATAGAAGAATTATTTAGATAAAGCAAAGAGGGAATATGATATCAGACCTGCAAACAGTCTATGTCTTTCTCTTAGTAAGATAGTTCCCATTGATATCATAATGATGTTAAAGCATGTTTTTTGGTGTGGTGGTCTGAATTCAAAATTTTCCTTGCTTTCTTCCTGGTTTCGACATGTRGATTTTGAAGCCTTAAGCAGGTGGGCTGTTGAAAGCACAATCCTGCTTGCTTTCCTTTGTGAAAAGACACTTTTTCTAAAGACCTGTCCTATAACATATGACAAGCAGCAGGTCTGGGACTTGCAGCTTCCTTTTTTTAAAGAGACAGTGAAACCTAACAAGTTCATTGTGAAAGTACATGTTAAAAAAAGGGAAAAATAATGTTTCCTTCCTCTTCTCATTTTGTCATTTTTCCTGGTAAGGTTGTGCTAAGCCATAACTTCAGTGCTTCATTGCATTTTAYGYTATATTTGTGTAGTCATCTGAAAGTACATGTATGAACAGGTTTTCAAGTGTTTATAAGCTTCTCTCAAACAGTTTTCCTGTCTTTGTATGTTTTTGGGAAAGAGCAAAGTCCGTGGTAATCAGAAAGATTTCTCATCTCCCCTGACACAAACTCAAGAGTGAGAAGGAAAGAGATAGGAGCTATCTTTTCTTTCCAGTGACAGAGAAAGATGATCATGATAGTGTGTTTCTTATCTCTGTGCAAGGAAAAGTTCATGTAAATGCTCCCTTGAGAAGCTTGGATAAACACAGCAGGGAATAGAACAGTCATGTKCAGGCTTTTAGGCAAACATTACTGAAAAAAGGATGAAAACTGCAGTGAATATATGGGAGTGGATTATCTGCTCTTTTCTTGATTTTGACTGCCCTTTGGATTTTCTTGTTTATTGGGTATTTCTTGAAKCAAGTTGTGGTGGAAAGTTTCATATTTATTTCTTTGTTTCTTTCCCCTTTCSTGGATGGTTCTGCGTTGTTACATGTGATGTACTTACCTTTTGAAATTTTGGGTTCAAATGGACATACTTTGATCCTTATCTACCACCTTGCAAGCTCCTTCAGTGTAGTGGCAAATGATATGACAGAGCTGCTGGCAAGGAGTTGCCAAAGAACCGCAGCACTAGGTCAAGATGTGTTCRTGAGGCCTCAGAGAGGTCCCTGAACTTCCTTTTGCAGTTTATTAAGAAAAAAAAAAAAAACTAGGCATGACACACTTTCCATTTAGAGATCAGCAAATACATATTTATGATTTTTCAGAGAATTCTGTAGTTCTTCTTAGTTCTCTATGAATCTTAAATGGAACCACTTTAGGAATCCTAATCTAGAGGTTTGAGCACTACARGTTACACACTACCAGCCTAAAGATTTTCTCCTCTACTCTTTCTGAAAMAAGTTCTTATGTTAGACAGTATGAGAAGGTGCAATACTAATGTGCTGCAGAAAGATGAYGGTCTTTTTCCCTTCTCAGTATTTTTTTTTTTTTTGAGCAATAGGAAGTCTTTTCAATTGATTTTCCAGTAGCATATGATGAAAATWCTGGTCTCCATTTTAGATGAAGCATTATTCAAGTGCAGGGTTTTCCCTGACACACCTTGGCTTGAAGGGAATCTCAGGTAATCTTTGTGTTATGTTTGGTTCACGCTTCAAATATGTAATAAATGGGCACAGAATTCTTAAAGATACCATTACAGAGAACATACTTGTAATATCTTGCCTGAAGTCACCTATTTGTGCTCTCCTTTGGTTATTATCTGAGTCATCTGTTAYGGCAGAAATCCGCCGTTAAAACTCCTGTTATATTTGTCAGTCTTCTGACTMAAGTCCTTACATTTCAGAAAGACAACACGCAGTGGAGAAGGGAACATAACAGTTGTACAATAGATTTTCAATTGCATTTACAATGTTATTAAATGGAGTTAGTGCAGGGTTAATTAGCAACATCGGGAAGACTGCTGCTGCACTGTGGATAAAGTGGAAATGTCTGTGTCTACCAAGCAAACAGTCTAGTATGGAAGCCGGCAAACTAAAATTCYAGTATCTATGAGCAAGTGAAGTCATAAGTCAAATGGAAATTTCAGTGGACTCTCAAACTGAAAAGTTTGCAGTTAATATCRGAAGTTTAATATATAAACCTTAGTATAAGTTTTGGGGAAAATAATCTAACACAAACTTTTGCCAGTATCATATACTTTTAGATAAATTACAAGTTTTTTAGAGCCTGTCTGAACATCAGTGCTGTGCCCAACTGCTATTTGTTGTTGTTGACATTATTCTGAGCCTAGCCTTGTAGGCCCAGTTAGAGACCTRCCTCTCAAAAAAGGACAATGTCAGTGCCAGGAGCATTATTGAGAGAATCCAGAGAACTTTGCTGGTTGATGAGGAGGGGGCATGGAAAAAAGAGGCTCTAATAAATTGTGTGATAGCTTACTAAGATTGCTTCATGAGGAAATTTTTATTTTCATATTTCRTAACTTTTGAATATTTACTTGCAACTGACATTCAGGATAGGATTTTGTCCATAATTTTTATTGACAGCAAGAGAGAAGAGGGCATGAGAACAAAAGTGAGKGGCTCAGTTTATACTGGCACCAGGAGATCCAAATGAGAAGCTGAAGAGCAGCAGAGAGGTCAGTGGAGAAGGGAGATTTGTGAGTCAGGGAAGCTGTGTAATGAGATGAGGTCACTCTGGAATAAGGTTAAGAGGAATTTAAGTGTAAAGCCTTGAATGGCAAGAAGAAAATGTAGAAACGGATGGTGAAGGAGGAAGACTTTGTGAAGGAGTTGTGATGGAAAACTGAGGGTCATGTAAGACTGCAAAAATGAGGGGAAAAAATACATCCCCAAAATGCGTTCTCTGAGAAGGTTGCACCTTTTTACCATTGAGAAAATCCATTCATACATCACAAGGAGGAAGAGGAAGACTTTACAGTGGGAAAGAAAGAGAGAGGATGGACTAGTACTAATGCACTATYGTTGAACTTTTTCTTTTGATTGCATTTTATAAGTATTATACATGAGCCTAAAGACTTATTAACTGTATATGGTTAATACCTTTCCACAACAGAACATTTCATACAATTACTTTTTTACACTTTTTCTTCTCCTTTCCCATTTTTAAGGTTATTTACACTTTTTTGACARCTAACATTTTTGCAATGCAGGCATGTAAACAAAACTATCTTTGCCTTTCTGAGAGAATGGGATGGACTGTGCACTTCCTGGACATTATTGATGAGGGTTTTCTAAGAAGTGGAGACTAGGCTCAGTTGGCCAAAACATTTGAATACTGCACTGTGATTTAAAAAAAAAAAAAAAAGAAAAAAAAGTAGATGCTATTATAAAGTTGAAATAGTTGGTAGCAGTTAGAGCACTGTAAAGTTTTTAAGGGAAAATGCTTGTGTGCTAAGGGGGTATACTGTAGGTTGGTGAGGATTGGTATTATTGAAAACTTGTTAGGATTAATTAGTTCTCTGCTCTGTCATGTGTTTATGGCTTGGMTTTAGCCAGTCTGTTAGAGGAGTGTATCTCCTGCAGGGAAGACAGAACCCTGCAACTTTGCAGGGGGAGGGTTTAGAGTCTACGCAGCCGCTGACAATTACAGAGGTAAGGAATAGCTGTATAACCACAAGCATGTGTTCCTCATTCCTGCAGATGTTCTTAATGGATTCTTGCATTAGGCGTTAATGCAGTTTGTTTTGTAAGCAGTAAGAGTATTACAGGGTGCAGGCACAGGCAGCAACAGTCCAGTGATAGTCTTTTTTGTAGTGTTCACCAAAAGAGCACATGCCACCTGACTCTGTGTCCTGGAATGGACACCTAGAYATACCTGGAATTGGGATGGAGGAAATGACAAAAAGTTAAAAAAGGATGCGTGTGGATAAAAAGTGAAAGGCAGTACTGGGAGGCAGAGAATAGAATGTGTCTGTGATAGGTAAACAGGGATGTGAGGCATATAGCAATGTTCACCTATGGCTGAGCTTCAGCATGGGAGAGAGCAGAGCCGTAAGTCCTTTTCACTGCCTGAGTAATGCTCAGGTTGTTCAAATGAATCTGATTGTTCAGATGAACTTTAACATCATGAGAAAAATAGCCAGAAAATACTCCTTTACCTTATTTATGTTCTCAAGTAAATTTTTATAAATGAGTCCTGTGTAGCACTGTTCATATAAGTAGAGAGAGTAATAAAATTTGCTTCTGAATTTTTACATTAATTTTTATGTTTTGTGTTCTGAATGCAGAGTTCAAGATGCAGTAAATCCATGAAGAATGTGTTGTTTTTGCCTCTAACCTAATGTAGCAATATTCTGCAATAACCTACYATGGGCTTTTTGTTGAAATGGAACTGATGTACATTACATTTCCTAGAAATACTATGCAGAGGTTTTCAAAACATCATTTTCTATTTTAATGTTACTGAAGTAGCCAAGAGTTTCACAACATTTAATTGCCTGGAACATCTTGGCTTGATATTTTTCTAAACAGAACTTTATTGGCAGGCTTATAGTGCTATCTAGGGGGGAAAAAAGCAGTTTTGTTTTTAATTGTAAAACTCATTCTCACCAATTTTTTTTTTTTTTTTGTCACTTCATGAAAATACTGAACAGACATTTTTTAAAGGATTGTGGGCTTTTTGTTGGTTTTTTGTTTTGTTTTGTGTTCCCTTCTCACACCTCTCATTCTCACTTCTGGGTCTCATCAGGATTTTGATATCTCTAAGGGTTGCAACGTTTTTGGTCTTTTTATGGCATAATCATAAAGTGGATCACTAGAATAAGTTTCTTCTGCTGATGTTTGTTCGTAATTGCCAGAACTTAAATTTTGTCCTTGGAACATCTCGTTCAAATTGCTGTTGTGGTTACTGCCCCTGGCTCCTGCTGCCCATGCCAAAGCTGTGCCCCTGCATGTGCAACCTTGCAATAAGACTCCCTGTGCACAGATGATGCACAYTGGAATGTTTCTGGCTGTGTTTATCATACTGAGAAACGTGGAGCACTGAAGAACATGTTGTGCTTTGGGACTGACAATGAAAGACTACAGGGAGGGTTCCTTTAATTGCTTATGTTGTTAAAGCTTTCATGAAACCATGTCCTGAGTCTTGTCCCTGAGGTGTCCGTGGCCTGTAAAATTGGGACTGACTGAGGTCATGGTTTTGTGTTATTGTCAGTGGTAGCTCTGCTTAAAAGCTTGTCATCTTCCACCAGGCCTCACTGGCCAGGCTTTTTCCATATTGCTAGCCYGTAGCCTTGCTGGTCAACTGTTTCATGCGTCAGCTGGATCTCTGGAATGATCTAGTTTACAACACAACTCCTCTTTAGACTGAATCATTTCAGAAATCGCAGTTAGAGAACAGCCACAAAAATAGTTGAGCTAGCTAGGTGGAGCAATTAGTAAGCTTTTAGACCTGTCTGCTGCTTGTGGTGGTGATGGCCTCAGAATTAGGCATCACTTCCGCCAGGTTGCCTTTTACTGCCTGCGACAGGAATGGAAATGCAGCAATAGGGTGCTTTGCAGAATTGGACTAACATGCAGAGTTCTTTTTATTTTCCTCATTTAAAAGTAGCCTYTTCATCACTTTATGAACTAATGTTGAAGATTAACTCCAGTCAACTTAACCAGGCAAAGTTTAAGTCTGGTACATGTTTGTATGCAGCTCTCTGTCATCAGGATCTGGTGCTGTGACTTTAATAAAAACCTGTTTTCGTGTTTTCAAATGCTAGCTCCAAGTAGTTTTATTGCATTTTTCTCCTAAGCATTTTTGTTTCCAATGTTTTGTTAAACAACCTACAATCAAGAGAAATACTCCTGGGAGTAGCTAGAGAACACTATGGAAATCGACTATAGTAAATGCTGCAGAGTTTTTTCTTTTTCTTTTTTTCTTTTTTTCTGTACTTCAATTGATTGTGTTTTGTATATTATAGTCTTGCTCGTAAATGTTAATAAGTGTTTTTTATTGCCATAATCATCCATGTAACAGTATTCAGTATTCTGGTGTTGCAAACCACTAAATTAATAAAATGGGAAAGGAAACTTAGTGTTTTGACACACAAAGTCTTACTTGTTTCTGCTGTCCTTGCTTCCTCRATTGTTTCTTTGGATTTGTGTGATTTCAGCTTATTACTTGAAAAGTAATCTTGAAATGTAGTGACCAAAAGTAGAATTTTCTCTGATACCTTGTTTATTGGTAATGATGATGGAAACAACATGCTAGTAACTTCTTTGATTCTACCTCGACTAKTATTGATGTTGGGGGAAAATGTGGAAAACTTCCAGTTTTCAGGTTAGCTTCTGTTGTGTCTTAACTGCTTTGCCCTGTGTTTGCTGTGTTTGTTCTCTTACTCCATTATGAATAACTGAGCTTTTTTACTCCTACTGTTYTGGCCCTCCTTAGTACTTCTATAAAAATATCTTTCTGAGTCATTTTGCCCTGAAGTTTTAAAAGATGTTAAAACTAGAACAGTAGTTGCTCCATTCTTTTTATATCAATCTCTCTTGAATATTATGTGTGGAGTAATGGTAATATGTAAATCTGTATGGTTTGTACTGGTAAAACACTGAGCACTGTATCCCCRTTTTGGTGAAGCATTCACATATGTGGTGAGTCTCACTGAAGTACAGAGCTTAAGTATTCTTTGTGTAATGAGGTTACTTGAGACCTTAGAAGAAAGAGGCTCATGGTGCTTATCGTATTTCAAATTTGAAACATTCTGAATTCCTTTGCTAGCAAAGTACTTCAAGAATACCACATGCAGAGATCAGGAGAGGGAACCTGAGCGGTTTTTGAATTATCTAAGTCTTGTTTTTCCATTGTATTGTCAACTTTTCTTAATTTCTTAATTCATTAGGTCTAGACCTAATGAACTGATGTTGATAACAGCCATGCCAAGTGGATGGCCCTGAAAATCCTGATGCTGTTCATTTTGGTGTTGAGAAGAAGCAATACAACAAGTTCTCTGCATTTTAATTTTTTTTTCTTTCCTTATGAATTTCTGCATTTACTTCTGAAAGTCAGGAGAGGGTTGTTTGGGATTTTCAAAAACGTCAGCTTGATTCTAATTCAAGGGTAAAGCTTGAAATTGTTTCAGTAAGTTTACTCAGTTTTTCAAATTTTAAAGTTGTTTTTATTTTAGCTTGTACTATGGCTAAAATCTTGGTAATTTGCAGCATTGTCCATAGAGATAAAAATATGTTAAGCCCTAATTTTTGCAGTGATATAATTCGTAAGTCCAATTACAGCTGCTTCAAGTAACCTTTGTGACAGGAAATTCTATTTTCCACACTCCTGGCAGTGCTRGATGCCTGTTTTAGTGCCTGTTTTTTGGTTTATACTGACAGTTTTAGTTACTTTGCTAATTTCCAGATATTTTGTGAAAATTAGGTTTTTATATTCAGTTCCACAGCAAAATCTCAGCATGTGTCATCTCAGTAGGTCAGCAACTTGTGTCAAATCATGTTGTAACAAATGGTATTGCTCTCATCTACTCTGATTTAGCGGTGCTCTGTCATTTTGTGCTTTTTCTTTTTTTAAACACACCCTGGCTTTCCACAGATTATTGCAGCTATCTGTACAGAAGTTTTGTACATGGAAAATTACCGTTTTTGAATGATCTTAAGCCTTATACATCTTGTAGGCCATACWTTACTGTAACTCTAATGTGAATAAGATGATTAGAAGCTTGAGCTGTGTGTAGGTGTATTTATTATCTCTTGGACAGAATTATAAACAACTGTTTTGAATGCTGAAAGAGTCTTTATATGGTAAAGTGATCTGAGTGTCTCCCTCAGCATAACGGAGATGTTCTCAATCAGTCAGTGATGTTACCCAGCTTTCATGAGCTGTTTGAGAGTCTTTCAGATTTGTAACTCACCATAAGTCCATCAGTTGTCTTGCATGTAATCTATTCTCACCACACTAAAAAGGATTAATCGAACTGGCAGAATGATAGTATTGAGTTACCTCTTTGGCACATTCTTCATGTGATTTGACCTAATTAGTGGAGGTGGATGGGTGGGTCGGATTGGCTTCTGCCTCTGCTTGACTCCTATTTCTTTTGAAAGTTCCCCTTGGGCAGTTTTAGCTGCGCTGTGACAGCAAGTACTTGATTCAAATTAACATTTATGCAGCAGAGGAGAATGAGTGTTATCCCTAGTTGCATTTTACACCATACTCAATTATTCTTTGCTCCCTAGATTTCTGCAGTCAATAATTATTTATTTTTCTTGCCTGTGTATGTTTTCATACTAAAGAGTATGTTTTATAAGTGCAAAGTTGTCTGCTTTGCTGTAACATGGTGTGGTAGCCTCTAAATCCTAATGCTTTTGTCCTAACCATGCTCATGCAGGAGCCTCCCTCAGGCAAGCAGACCATGGCTGACAGCTCAGTCGGGGGAAAAAAAAAAAAGTCCAAATGTCCAGAATATATTTCCTAGTGGAGTGGAATTGAATTTCTGCAGTTTCCTCAATTTAGAATGAACTCGTTTGCATGARCTGGTAGTTCACAAACATTGACTATGGTACTTGGGTAAGCAGGATTTCTCTTTAGTTAAACTACTATGTGTGCTATTCTTTTGTTTGCTTTTGATTGTATTTTGGATAATGACGTGATTGGGGCTGTCTCTTAGTAGAATAATCCAGCAAGAGCCTGTCCTGGGGGAATAGACCTTCTCCAAGTCTGAAGCCATTTAGTGGTTGTCCGTGGGGTTTCCTGTTACCTTTCAGTCTTGTGTGCCAAACAGCTACAAGAAGCTTGAAGCAGCAGTTAGGGAAATATAGCGGTCTGTTGCCAGAGGACATGGGTTCTTTTAGTGCCAAGGGGGCCAGCAAATCCTCTGCCGCTCCCCACTGATTTTACCTGCCTTCAGAGCTCCGTGCTGTTCCAGGTGGCCAGGGATTAATTTTTTTTTCTTTGTGGTTGTATCTTAGCACTGTCTTCCTCTTGACATGTTAAGCTTGTATATTTTTGTTAAAAAGAACATCTGAAGACTTGCTTTTGCTAATACAGGACTTTCCTTAAAAAGAAACATTTCATATTGGTTTGACTTGAGAGAAATAATAACTGGATTTTAAGATTCTAACTTGAGAGAAAAAATTATAAGAGAAAATATCTAATTCAACAACAACAAAAAAGTTTGACTTAAAAGTGCAGTGACRTAACTGTTGTTTAATGATTTATCTAAGTATTTCATAAAATTGGGCATAATGATGGAATACAGTAATAAGTTTAACAGTTATTGCTGGCTCTATTGGTTTTRTCTGGTGTTAGCTTCAATCTCTTAAAAATACTACAGATATTTAGAGAGGTAAGTGTGTGGATTAATGTGGAAGCAGATTACTTGAATACCCATTCCTGTAAGATGCTGAGTTTTCTTGTTCTAGGATTGCATGAAGCATCTGAAAGAACATAACAGCCTTCGCTTTCAAGCTTTTGGAGACTATGACATTAACACGATTCCAGGATTCTGGTGATTTAGGAAGATTATTTTCAGAAAAGCCAGACATCRATATGTTTCTTTGAGATGTAAACCATATTGGGTAACAGTGAGTGATTAGTTGATGATTTTTTTTTGTTCATTGGATGCTTCTCTTCTCATGTCCCCTTACACATTTCTAGGAATCTGAACTGTGCTACTTGCGATTTTTTGTTTGTCCAGTCTCAGATACCCTGACGCATTGTAGCATGAACTTAAACAGTTGCTTAGCTGTGCCAGCTTAAGAGAGGTGGTGGGGAAAGATTCTTTAGATAAAGAAATTGAATAACCAGGCCTATAATTTGTTATTTATGTGTTCTGTAAACTCTGAAAATTTGGACATCAGTAACTTTTGGTCTTCAGCATCAATTGTTGTACAGTTAATAGTTCAGCCTTTTATCTTAAAGATACTGTAGCCGACTGGAAATCAATTCAATCTAGGAAAAATAGAGTTATCTCTATAACTAGCAGAGTCTAGGGTAGGGTCTTCTCACTGAAAAAGAAAATAGCCTGAACTGGCAAATGGATGAAGCTGGCAAACATAAAGTGGACTGCTCTTTTGCATTTTAGGTAGCAGCTGGTTCATGCTCATGCAGAGTTGTGTGTGTATGTGTGTGTGTGCAGAGAAACCTCCAAGGAAACTTAAAAGGTGCCTCGAAACAGCTAGCATGTTTCTTGCCAGGCTTCTCTGGTCAGCGTGAGAACCGATGTCTCCAGGTTCTCGGGTGAAGCCTGCTGTGACGGAGGTAGATCAGTGCACTCTGATAAGGAACAGATAGTGGAGCGACAGGACACTGTTTAGAGAACATCCTGATCATTGCAGCACCACAAAAAGTCAGAGAAAGTAAATTCCTTCCCACAGCACACTTTTGTCCTACATGATGTGTAATTTAGTTGTGCTCTTTCATGAAGAGCACCAAATGAAGCTCCTTCAAAGCCTTGGATGGTGCAGAATGTGATTGTCTTAAGAAACTTATATGCTCTTTTGCTATTGCAGGTCGGGATGGTTATTTAGCTGGCTTCCTGCCTGGTGTCCCACATCACTGCTACATCTTAAAGAGGCTGAAGACAGAATGCTAAAATGTAAGTGTGTTTGTTCTTTAACAAGACTTATAGAAATGGCTTGATTTTCTGTAGATTTCCATTAAAAATATTTTTTTAAGTTTTTAAATCTACACTGTGGTGAATTAAACAGATTTGCAAATAGATTTTCAGTGTTACCTTATTTGTGATATTTGCTCCTAGTATCTATGTTTTGAAAAGAATCTTCTGTTTCAAACATTGTTTTCCCTAGATAGCACTTTATATTTTATCAGTCACATCTAGCAAAATCAAAATTTTCCCACCTTTTTCTTCAGGTATTACAAGCACATACAACAAACGGTATGTGTACCTATCTAATGGAAATAAAATATGGACTCTGACATTCTCTCCGGACCTTTCTCATAAAACCCCACTTGTTCTTCTTCATGGGTTTGGAGGAGGCATTGGACTGTGGGCTCTCAATTTTGAAGATCTCTGTGAAAACAGGACCGTTCATGCTTTTGACCTCTTGGGGTTTGGACGTAGCAGTAGGCCACACTTTGACAACGATGCTCAGGAAGCAGAAAATCAGTTTGTGGAATCCATAGAAGAATGGAGAAAGGAAGTGGGATTAGAAAAAATGATTTTACTCGGACACAACCTAGGTGGATTCCTGGCTGCTGCTTACTCATTAAAGTACCCATCAAGGTATGTGAAAATAAAGGAAYGAAGAAACTCCTTTTTTGTATTTGACTAGGCGTTTTTACCACAAATTTAATTTGAACAGGTTCTTTATAGGTTAAGTAGATGACTGCGTTGGTTCAAAGAAACTTAATGTTGAGTTCTAAACCTGAAGTATTAATCGTGTGTTTTGTTCCCATATGACGTAGAAATACAGATATATTTAAACTGCTTCAAGTGTACTTTTCTGTACCTTGTTGGTTTTATTCAACATCATCTTGCCATGCTGTAAGGTGGAATAGAAAAACTCATATTTACACGTTAATGTTTTGTGGCATCTCTGATCAAACTTAGGTTTGTCAAGGGAGAAGAGGCCTATTTCTGCCAAACTCCCCGTTACCATGGATAAAAATGCACTGTTTGAACCTGTTCCCCRGAGGTAATTCATGCCTATATGCTGGCAGTCAGCCTGGTGCCAGCATGATTATATAAAAGTAATTTTGGCCACTGTTTGATTTAAATTGTCTCTATGCCACTTCATATTTCTTTGTGGGAAAACAATCCAACTGCAGCAGTGCTATAATTGTATCAGTCGGCATTTTCTGCAGACACATCCTGGTCAACAACTAATCCATTTTTCCCCTGAAATGATAACTTGCCTCTTCTTTGATGCTGCCTAGTTATGTAGCCTTTAACAAGCTAGGATACCACCAGCTGAGGCTCTTCTACAGCAAGAAAGGCTATTGGTTTTGTCTAGATAAGCTTAATAGTCTCCTGCTTCCACGCTATAATCCATGCAAACAAGACATTTTTGTATATAGTTCTTATTAACTGCTCTTTTATTGACCTGTACGGATCAGAACGGAATAAAATTTGTCAATACCAAAGAACCTATTTTAAGATACAGCATATTTTTGATGTKATTTATTTTTTCTAGTACATAATTACTGAGTAGGGCTAAAAGCATGAATATAAGACTAGCTTTCCAAATCTCATAGTGCATTGTATGCTATACAAAACAACTACCTTCTTCTTTAGTATGTTTTTAATTTACATATACCTACATTTCTTCAGATGTGGAGATTTTAAAATAAATTCATAGATCAGTGGCTGTTTCATTCTGAGTGGGTGACAGCTGGCACATACTGCTAGAAAGGATGTTTGAAAGTAGGTCTGTGTCTAAATCCAGAATTCCAGCCAAGTGCAGTTCAAGAAATGCTGTCTTGTTCTTTGGGGCTATAAACCTCTTATCCTTTTGCACATCCAACAACTTGAGGTAACTGGAATTAGTGTCCTGCAGGAGCCACTATACAAGTTGTTTGCTCTTCTGGGGTATTTATAGATGGCCCATGTTGGATGGGGTTTTGTTTTTGTCATCTGATTTAGATTGAAAGTGACACTTAGGCGTTTTCAGGCCTCTCTGTGCTTAAGTGGGGCTTAACTAATTTGAGAGGGTTTTAGTTTGTGCTCTTAGATTACTAATATCGTTTCTCTGAAGTTAAACTAACGCTCTTTCAAATTAGCACAYTTAGTGATAGGGTTTTAAGACAGTATTGGATCAAGTGATAAATATAGGGCAGCCTTCAGCAAGATTATCTAACAATGCATTAGAAGCTTAAAGGATTTGTAATACATATTGCTAGGAGAGTAGATCTGTTTCTGCTAGCCTAGATGATTATTCATTTACYGTGTAGTACTAAAATTGTGCATGGAACACCGTGCATCATAATCTGAGATTAATAATCCAAAAAGCTTCCCATATAGAAGATGCTTGGGGAGGTGGATGGAAAACATGATTTTCAAATAGTGCAACCTCTGGACTAATGTTTTTGGAAGTATTTCTCATGGCAAACTTCCCTTTGTCCTAGGTCATCTTTTAGGCTTGATTACCAAAATGAGGAATGCAACACAGGAAGGATATTAAGACACCAAAGCTGAAAAGAGTTTATCTTCTTTTGGTTTATGAATATATTGTGATATATTTAGTCCTCAACCGTCAGTAGTCCTGAACCACTTCTCATTCATTGCTTGYTCTCCTTAGCCTTCCAGTCTCTCCTACTTGTTTTTTATAGCTAATCTCCACCCTATCCTCTCTTGCCATTCCTGTGTGCTGCTATGTGCAARTACATTTGTGGCTGAAACAACAGCTAAGATATATCTTTGTGAGCTTAATCCTTTTCAACCCTTCATGTCAAGTGCTGTTCTTTGTTTTCGCAAACAGTTMAAATCCAGAAATAGCCTTCAGAATCACTTCTGAAATAATTTTAAACATTAAGACAACTCTGCTATATTTAATATCCATCCTAATGGCTTGGAAAGCGAAAGAAGTCAYGAAGAAAAAAAAAGTAAAGCTAATGAAGCTGAACCATGTGCAAAACTGCCTTAAATGTGCAAATCTGTAGTGAAGAGTGGCTTTTTCAGGAATCAGCAGTGTCTAGTACAGACCTCTTAGAGTAGGTGTAATATGGGATTAAATAGAAAAGGATGATTCCARTCCACCAAGATGAAATATGTTTTTTGCTTGACAGGCACTCACAAGATGAAATGATTGATAGTTGCTTGTGCTGGAGACTCCTACTATGCTTTCTATGCTGAGATTCCTTTGAATGATAATTCTATAAATTGTCTCTCTGAAGCTTCTGCTTTGAAATACATCAATAAATTTAAAAAACATCAAATTTTAATCTCTCCCTCACTTCAGATTTTACTTTGATAAGATTTTTTTTTAGATAAATTTACATCCCTTCATAGAACAGAAAGCTTATATACCTTGGAAAAGAAAGACTTCAAAAAGTTTGCTGAAACAAGTTCCAGTCTCTTATCTCAAGCTGCTACTGCTGCTAATACTGACTTAGTGTATGGAATAGACCACTTCTGAAGACAGAAGCAAGACTCACTTTTTCCAAACGTGTAYGGTGATAGGTATCTATGAATACTGAGTTTCTTTTTTTGACGTGAACTACCATTTTTCTTAAGTCATACTCCTTTTCCAATTTCAGTGTTCTTTTGGAATTAACTGTTAAGTTTCAGATGCTTTTAAATATGGCTACTTGCAATTGTGTTTGCAGSACAACAGAATACAAGTATTGTCAAGGAGCTTTGCATTCTCCTTAATTAGCATTCAAAAGTCGTCAATGAATCAGATATTAGGTAATAGGCCACTATGATAGAGGTGACTAAACAGATTGTATAATATAGATAGCAAGTTGTCATCTTTCTCAGTCGAACTAAAATTAATGCCTAACCTCTGAACCTTCTCTGCCAACAGGGTAAAGCACCTTATCTTAGTGGAGCCATGGGGTTTTCCAGAGAGGCCTGACAATGCTGAACAAGAAAGACCAATTCCAATCTGGATCAAAGCACTAGGAGCTATATTGAGCCCATTTAATCCTTTAGCTGGGCTGAGAATAGCAGGACCCTTTGGTGAGTGTTAGCTACTCTTAAATACTAGTTTTTCTTGGATGTAAACATGTGGGGCATATATGACTTTAAGTTTTGTTGCAAGCTGTTAGCACCCACAGAAAAAAGAAWTGGAGGAAGAAGTGTGAGGATTTGAGGAAAAACAAACTCTTTAAGACAAGAGAGCGAGATCTTTCTGTTAGAAATACTAATATGGTAATTTATAGCATCTGTTWTAGACCTCAGTTATGATAAGATAGATTATGTGGACATCTGTTGGGGAGGCCTAACAAAGATGCGTCAGTGTGAACAGAATTTTTTTTTCCTACTTGCCTGTAGTTAYAGTCCATTTAGTTTCCCTTCTATTTGCAGTTTGATTGACAAAGAGCATTTCCACATTAGGATAATGTATGTTAGAATACCATCTCATAAACGTGCTTTATGAGTTTAGAGAAATTAAACGGAAACTGTTGTGGATTTGGGTTTTTATTTTCTGTCTGCTGTTTTCCTTTCAACTGTGATCTGCGTTACAGTGGCAGTTTCGTACTTCTTTCTGTTTCTCCATCTCTTTAACAGCACTCATGAGGTGCTACAGAATCACAGAGTCTTTGGGTTAGAAGGGACCTCTAGAGATCATCTAGTCTAACCCCCCTGCGCCAGCAGGGACATAGTTTATCTAGTATTAGATAAACTATAKTTGCCCTAATCCTAGGAATAAATACACATGACACATGTGACTGGAAATAATGAGGTTTTTATTTTTACATGCAGTGGGGAGGAGAGTGCAATAAAAAACATCATTCATACCAATTCTTAATTTATGTTTGATCCATCTTGAGGGAAAGAAGTTATCTGTTGATTTYTGTTTGCATTACAGGAGTATCTGTTGGGGAGGCTTGGAAAAAGTATTCTTTAGACCTTCTACAAATTATAAATAACTTGTTACTTTTTTTTTCTTAAAATATCTTCAGTAGCTGTCATTTACTTCTCCTTCATCTTTAGTGTTCAGTTTAAAAAGAAACTAGTGACACTTCCRGACTTTGTTTACATTTAAACTACATCTGTTTCTTAATTCTTTTTGTGCGTTTTGATTTGACTGATTTAGGCATTTTATCCAATAATACATGCATAAATCAATTCACGTGGAAGAGTTCAAAGCTGAAGCGCTTCCCTTACCGAGTAAATGCAGTCATAAGCAAGCTCAACATTAGGCCATGTCTTGCACAGGAATCTCAAACCTACCCTTGTTGGTAGGATGATGTTGAAGGCGCTGGTTTTCATCCTTTTCCATCCATTTCTCACTTCTGTTTTCCAAGAGGTAATTTCAGCACTGCTACAGAATGGAATTTTTGACAGACTCAACTGTCAGAGAGAGAAGTGGAAGTTTAAGGCACTGTCTTGGGAGATGGGCGTGAGCAGGCATCGAACCCAATTCCATTAAGGTGCTGATTAATCCAAGCACGGGTTTCCCTGTGCGTGTCTGTGTGCTCAACCTCCTGGGTGGGTGTTGATCTSTTGTCCTCCCTGTGGGACAACCACTCGTACCCAAAGTTACATGTCAGGTATTAAAGTGGGGACAAGGTTCTGGGAGTATTGTGGTGGTGTCACATGCATGTTTATGCAGACTGGCAGACAGTTTCTTAAGTCTGGGAGGGAGACRGAGTTTGAGAGAGACTTTTTTCTTTAAACGGTTTCCAATTAGTTGATACAGTTGTTTTCCTACATGGGAACAGTCAGCCCTTAGCTCAGAGCATAGGGAGCTTAAGGGCTTGGTTTGGATTTGTGAATTCCATTGCTAGAGCTGACTACTTAAAATTACTCAGGGCAACACTAATAGCGCTGTGACCACAAACTCCTGTAGACCTTGGCCTTTAATATCAATATTTCTTTCAGAGTTATGCTAGACTACAAGAATCATTGGCCAAACAATTGACGGTGTCTTCAAAAAGCGTTACAAATATAACAGTATGATTTCACAGCAAAGTTAATTCCAGGATATCTTGACTTCTTGTTTCATTCTGTCCCTGTAAATTTCCAGGAAAAGAACAGTTTCCTACTGATGAAAATGCTTTTTCATTTACTTTTTAACAAAATGAAAAATGAATCCTAAAATGGGGACACTTTCAGTCCCTTGTTATTGGAAATGGAGATACTGTGGCTTTTATACTTGCAGTGGGGAAGGACATTAGTCTCTTCCAGGTATTCTTATTCCAGGTCAGTGCAACATTTATGTTCCAAAGTGAGGAGGGGAAAAAAAAGTCAAAAAAATGAATAATTGAGCTCTCTAGAGAGAATTCAGACAATAGAACAAATTGCAGGATGCTTGCAAAATCTTCAGGACTTCATAGCTTAAATCTGTGGTTCATAAAGCAATTGTTTCCTCTTGTACTGTGTTCAATTTAAAAACTGACTGAAAGCGTACACAAGGTGTGTTGTAACAGTCTAATCTCAAGGTTACAGAAGCGTAGATCACCATGACGAGGTCTGCATAAATAGTTACAGGCCTTTGGCCTGGAACAGGTAGGAAGAAGTGACATCATCATAATTGCACAGATTAGCAACAGTATTTTCAGCTGATAAACTTAAGTAGTAAACTGGAAGGCTACTTCTTCAGCGAGAAATGAATAATAGTCATAGATTAAAATTAGCCTTTGTTGAAACACTTGTCCCTAACATCTGCCTATTCATTTAGAAAAGATGTTTTCTTTGAGAAGGGGATTCAGAGCAAGAGTCTAACTTTGACTGTGAGAAAAGCATGGGGAGAACAACTTTAAATCTCTTTAAATCTCTTAAATCTCTTTATTCATGTTACTTCTTATGTACTCTACACCTGTCAAGGTTTCTACACCAGTTATTCAATGAGGACTTCTGTTCTTTCAACTAAAAAGCTGGTGAGATGAACTGGCTTTGGAAGAAGACTGTTGTGTAAAAGGGGAGTATAAGCATAGCTAGGAGGAAAAACAACCCATTTGTTCAGCAGTGCCTTTCATCTGTGAAAGCTGAAATGCCTTTGTCTCACCTAGCTGCTGCCAGAGCAACTGGGAGGAAAGTGCTGGTGTTATGTAGAGCTAAACTGGTAACAAAAGATCAGCTTAGTCCATTTGGTGGTCCCCCTTGCATGTTTCCTCTATTGCTGAGGTGGCCTTTTGCAGACATTCCCCAAASATATCCAGCATGTTTCAGTGCAGCATAAAATCACTTAGAATATTTATGCTTTGCTCCTATTTGGTGCAATCCTGTTTGGCCATCGTGTTTTCCTAAGACATGCAAGTGATGAAGCAAAACATTCTTTAGAAATTGCCAAACGCCCCAAGCTGCGAGGGAGTGAGTTTGGGGGATTGTAATGAAAAGTGTTAGGCAACCTGAAAAAGCTGTCAATACCAACTCCTCCTATAATACTGTTTTCTGTTTAACAGGATTAAGCCTTGTGCAGCGTTTAAGACCAGATTTCAAGAGAAAATATTCATCAATGTTTGATGATAACACTGTCACTGAGTATATTTATCACTGCAATGTGCAGACACCCAGGTGAATATGTGTTTCCTAGTGTGTTTTGAAATCTGTCTCTCATTTACTGAGTGCGTGCTGCTCCCTCCAATGGTCATGGTAACAGTGTGCATGCTGGTTTGTTTTTTTTTTTTTACTGTAACATTTATTTTATAAATTAAAGAAGAAAAAAGATTATGCTTTTTCTGAATTTCAGAAAGAGATTATATRTAGAAGATATCCCAATTTTGTTTATTTCAAACTGATTGTGTTTTAATTTTGAGAAGGAGCTTGGGCACCAATTTTTGCTCCTGATTTAATTTGTAAAGACATTCTTCAAAAAATGAAAAATAACTCATCTTTTAAGTGTTGGAACTCCGTGTTTTAAAAATAAAATATTTATTTAGAAATAAAGGTTATGTTAAAAATAGCGCACAAACCTTGAAAAATTGTGATTTGAATTGTCAAAAATCCCAATGTCATTTATCACTGCATTTTTTGTGTATGTCACCAAAAGGCACAATATGCCAGTTTAAAGGTGGTTCAAGGTATGGAAAGGGGAGAAAAGGGCAGAGACATTGGAATTCATTTTTATTGTTTTTTTATTCCCTCTTTGAATGTCTAAGTGGTGAAACTGCTTTCAAGAATATGACTATTCCTTATGGATGGGCAAAAAGGCCAATGCTGAAACGAATTTCACACATGGATCAAGACATTCCGATCACTGTGGTCTATGGAGCACGTTCATGTATAGATGGCAATTCTGGCAGCACTATCCAGTCTCTGAGACCAAATTCATATGTGAAGACAATAGTAAGTCGACTTTTAAACCCTTTTTTTACTTCATATGTGTGGATGTTTCAACAGTAGTTGTGGAAATAATAGCCCTTTGAAAGCCTTGGATGAAAATGTCTGATTTCTGTAATAGAAAAAAGAGAAAATAAGTGTTAGCTCAGAGAAAAACAGCAGAACTGAGCAAAACTGTACGAGCTACCCAAGTAAGAATGAAAGTTATTTTGCCACAAGAAGACAAATTAGATCTATAAGCAAGGTGTTTTTCTCTACATTTTTTTTAACTGCACTATGCTAATGCTAGAGCTTTTGTGGTCACTAGTGAGTAAGCATAAATTTTATGTTTGTTTTAAATGACATCTTTCTTAATATGAGCATCAGTGTACAAAGAGGTCAGGAGTCTGTTGTATTGTAAATTGTAGCAGCCTGTTTGTATAATGCTTTTTTTTCTCTGATAAGAGAGTGGTTTGTGCCAGGTGCAGATGTTTTTGGAAGCACCTTTCTTTGTGTCATTACAAAAATGTACAGTTTTTTCCTTATAGCAGATACATTGTGGTTTAGAGTTTTGGCATTATCTTTTAAAATGCATGCACTTGTAATATACTGCAAATGTGCACACACTGTGCTTTTTTGTTTAGTTTCTTTAAAATCAAGTAAATACAGAAGTATCTTCACGCATTCTCACATCAACCAGACGTGATAATTGGATATGTACATACATTACAATCTTACAAGGTGACAAAATGCCAGAATATACCAGCTGTCTGCTTAATGATGTTGACTGGACAGAAATTTACAGGGTGAGATGCCTACAGTACACTTTGAAAAGTCACTCAAGGAAAATTTGAGAAATTACATTGCTGTAGAACTGTTCACGTGCGCTAAAGAGTACAAATACTTTTCACAAATGTTAACATCCAGAACTGAAAGTATCACCTTACTGCTTAACCACAGAGTAAGTTTTAACAAGAAAGTCACTTTTAAGAAGTGTACTTAGGTTATTAGGGCAAGCATATGTCAGGCAAGCAGGTTTTTCCAGTCTGGTTGGTGGTTTTTAGAAGGTACAATAGGTAATGTTTGAGTGTAAAATTTTGTCAGGCCAAACGCCGATTCTGGAAAGTATTTGGGGTGAAGAAAATCGCAGGGACGTTAAAAGACATTCACAGAAATGAAGAAATGACAGGGCTCTTATAAGGCTGACACACGGACTTTCCTTTTACAATTGGCTTTGCTGACCTCAGTAAAGTGCACAGCAGTTTTGATGGTTTTATTGTGTATGTTTTTTTTAAAAATATTATGATGAATTTTTTTTTTATCATGCTTTAATACCTCTATGCAAAGCAATGTATTTCATTTTAGAGACTTAAGAGGGAATATCGTAATAATGAGAAAGGGGAAAAGTATATTTGAATACAAATAAATCTTGGCTTGGTTGTAACATTAGGAGAAAATATTTCAAGCACTTTCACCATACGGTTGGTGACTTGCTTTTAGTTTGCATAACAGTTTTGGCAGAGAGTGATAAATTACAGAAATACTTTAACTACCATATGTGTGGTTACTTAAGCCTTTATTACATGGTTTCAGTGAAATAATCTGAGTCAGAAAAGGCTCACAAATGTCACTCCTTCCCCCCACTTCGCACCCCCCCCGGTATACTACATCATTTGGATTTGATGTTTCCCTTCTTAAAACAGTAGTTAATTCAGAGGATTGAAATCTGCTTCCACAAGTCTAGAAAATCCTCAGCAATTTAAGTCTCTAAGTTCTTACTCATTTATCCTAGCACCTTTTTTCAGTCTTTTCCATATCATTCTTTCAATAAAGGAATGCAAATGATCAAATGTTCTCTATAATGCAAACACTTAGAGAAGTAAAGAGCCACTTTGCAGCCTTTTTGAGTGGAGAATGAAAGGGATGAAGGCCAGCTGAAAGCTTGATATGCAAAGCATTCTCCTTAGCTTGCTTTGCAGTTTCTTCTGTGCACTTAAATCTTACTTTCAGTAAGGTGTGCAATTGAAAAAACAATGGTTTTACCCACTTTTCTTAGGTAACAAAGTCCTTTGATGGRTGAAATAAAGTTTAATTTTTCCAGAAATTTAGACCTTTGCTTTTTAGGTCRCATGATACTACCTCCTGGCAGCAACTGGGCTAACTTCATTAACACAGACTGGATGCAACAGATAGTTTCAATTTTGAAGTCTTTTCTTTCAAATAACAGCATATCAAATTGAGGTGTAAAACTCAGTTTCTTATGGGCGTATTCTTCACATATTCCAGGTATATATGTGATTATATTTTACATTCTTCTCCATTTAAACTCTTTCTCTACTTTGTCCTTCAGGCTATCCTTGGTGCAGGTCATTACGTGTATGCTGATCAACCTGAAGACTTCAATCAGAGAGTGAAAGATATCTGTGATTCTGTGGACTGACTGTGTTCCAGTGTGCTCTCTTTAGAAGTTCTTACTATGGGTTACATTAATAGCAATACTCTGTAGGAAATTACGAAAGAACGCAGAGCCAATGAGCAGGTGCTGTTTGCACACTATTTCTTCTGAGAAGTTATTTGCACACTTAAACCACTTAGTGCCTTTTGGGGGAATAGGGTGATTTTAAGCAAATTTTGTACAGGTATGTTTGAGATTTGTCTTTAGGAATTGGCCTGTCATATATACAACTTTTTTTAACTGGAATTTTCTTCAAATTGTAATAGGACTTTGCATATATTGTATATCATAAAGATGTTGCATTCTCCACTGGCACAGAGAGCTGTATTAATATAGATGTAATGCATAAAATGCAGTTTGGCTTCTTTTTAAAAGTTCATATTTTCTAGTTGGTGTTTCATAGCAAGAATATGAAATTGCTTTTATATATGTTATTTTTGGATTGCAGAACTCCATACACTGTATTTTAAGATTTTATTTCTTGTCTGTTGGAGTTAAAACAGCTTATGAAGCTGATTTTTGGAATAGAGACAGGGCCAAAATAATGCACAACGTTTGTCACTGAAACGTGTCAGTTTGTAGGGAATTTGGGCTCAATATTAGGAAATCTTACTGCTGTTGGATGTTACTTCTATTTATCTAAAGGCATTTTCTGCTGTGTGTAACTTTTATTGAAGCCTCGGTTTCTAAGTCGGGAAGGTCACTGGCATTCGTGCTTCCAGAAATACTTTGATTTGTAGGTTTCAGTGATTTTTAAAAGGCAGAAGATGGTTTGTTAGTTACTCTATCTATTTTTAACATCGGGTAAYTACTGCAAGATTTGTTGCTACCCTAAACCTAACAATTGTAGATAAGTTGACAAGATTGGATTAATGCTAGGGAATGGCCATCTGGATAGTGAGTACAACTCTCTTTTTTCTTTGATAGAAAACCTAGCCTGTTTTTTAATAAACTGGCGAGAGAGGGAGGATGCTGTTTTTCTCTAAGGGGGAGCTACAACAGAATAGTATATTTTATTTAACATGCAGCCTCCTTATAGGAAGGATTATTATTACTGGAATAAACGATACCACTGTAACAACATACRATTGCATATTTTGGAGGTCCTTTATTTAGTTATATATTTTAATTGAATGTTTTGAAATCAGAGCTAATCCAGTCGCAGCATCTTTTTGGAACTGTAGATTGATATTAGTTCTTTGCATGTTTAGTAAATTATATTAAGAACAATACTTTGTCACTTTAAAGCCAAATTATGTGGTGGTTTGTTTTTTAAAAACAAGTTTACATGAAACTGTTGATCTGCTTTTGAATGTTGAATTGACTACTGCAGAGTTCTTGATACTTTTATACATAGAGGATTTGAATTAACAATAGCACCGTCTTAAGGCTTGAGTGGAATTCCGCGCATTTTTGTTCAAATTAATGATTTGTTGCACATATTTATGATGTTAAAGGCAGATAACTAAAATGTTCAGAAAATACTCTGATTGTGCTTCAAGGTGAGCATAATCTCTCTCCCTCAAGGAGATGTTTACATATATGCTGCTATGTAAACATCAAACGATCTTTGTGACTGCCTTGACTGGTAGCACTTAATATCTTACAAGTTAGATAATTTAATTAAAATAATTTCTTGAATTCAGTTACATTTTCAAATAGCAGATGCCAGAATTTCTTTTAAAATCTGTGTTATTTGCTAAAATATTGCATTCAAAATGGAAAATTAGAATATCAATTATAAGGTTTAGTATAAGCTGCAAATTATCAGTCATGCCACCATTTACACTGTATATCAGTATATACTGCCATCAGTATATTTTTTTTTTACCTTTATCAGTGTCTAATTTGCATTAATAAGCTTAAATGGCTTGTTTCGCTATGATTAATAACCTAACCTAAAAGAATTCTTTGAGTCTCTCCAAAATAATACCAGACAGAACTTGGTATACCAGACTTGGTATTTTCAGATAGCACTTACTGATGGGAATTCCAGATTCCACATCAAAAGATGTAAGTAGGGATGCAAATTGCACACTGAATGTGAATATTCTTTTGAAAATCCCCTGCTTTTTCAGCTTATTGTACTAATAAAACTTACTGCTTAAGTTTTGTACATTTTAAAAAAATTTAAATTTTGTGTTTGATTTAACTTTGAGATATAATGTTGCTTTTGTAATGTGTTTAAGCTCTGGAAATCAAAAGTAATTAATAAATTGTGCTAAACCATTCAAAAATACAGGAAAGCTTGGTTTTGAATGCCTCAGTGTTCTTAAACTTTCTTGTGTTTAACTCAGCAGGTAAATGCTTGTCAACAAGGGGCTGMACTTTCAGAGTGTGGATTGTACGTGCAAAGGAAGTGTGGGTTGGTTCTCCTCAAAGCGGCATTAGATACTCAGGAAGGTCGAGGTGGAATTTTGAATGTACAATTGCAAACAACATATCCTGGTAAAATTACTGTAATAAACATCATAAGAGGTGATTGTCAATGTCATATACTGAAAAGACTTGGACACTAGATCTTCTGTGAAAAAACGTGGTCGAGGAGTAAGCTCAGTTTCTCCAAAAGCTCTGTTCCAGTCCAGGGGTGGCTGCTAAAAGTATGTTGTGGGGAATGGGGCCCTTTTTTATCAGAGTGCTGTAAAATAAGACAGGACAGGAAAGCACACAGAGATCTGTTGTGTTGTAGCCACAAAATGAAGATAGCTTTGTATCCAAAGCCAGGGCATAGCGTAAGAAATTCTAAATATTAATAAAAATCTGAGATTAACTGTCTAAATCTCCAGGACACGCTCTTCCGCCTAAGGTGGTTGTGATAAAATTTTATTAAAATAACAGAGTAATATTTTGTCTGCATGGTTGACTTCATCCCCTTGCTTATTGAACCCTGCTAGCTCAGGTTTTAGCTCAAAAAAGAGGATTCTCAGAGAAGAAGTTTATTGATAGGGTGTTTAATGAAATATTTGCAAGCATTGCAAGAAAGTCCCTGTTCGTGTCTCCGTATCTGATTGTGAAACGGAGCTTGAGCACGTGAATTCGTAGGCATTGAGCTTGGGGATGGATCCAAGCAGGAGAAGCTGTCCCCGTGTTTCACTCCGATTAAAAGCTGGAGTTTGTTTTCAAACTTGCCCTTTTTTTTTTTAAGTTTGCTGTAGCGGTTTTTGCCGAACTGCTGTGGCAAACATTGTCTGAAATACTCACTGTGAATCCCCAGCTCTGCTCAAAACTTTCCCATCACTGTTATTGGGCTGGGAGCAGGACAAGATTAGGGGTGGTTAAAATGTTTGGAATTTAAGTATAGACAGAGGGATTTGGCATTCGTTGGAAACGTGAGCCTCTAGAAACATAAAGCCAGTAGTTGCCTGTTGAACATATTTTCCCCCAGTATGCTAGATTAAAACAAGTAGTAGCCTGAACAGAGGGGTCAGTGTGTTTGCATTACTGCTACCTCTGTGTTACTCTGATTTCAGTGCGTTATTCACAGGCTGGGGTTGTCCTTCTCATTGCCAGAAGGCTCCTGCCAGGAAGCTGCTTTGCAGGGGACACGGCTTTAAGTGAAACTCGGCAAAGGGTCAGCTCGGGTTCAGGAAAGGCAACCGGAGCGAGACTTGGCTTAGCCGGATTAGTGAGGTCCMGCCAGGACACGGGGGCAGCGCCGCTTGCCAAGGTGGCAGCGTTGAATGGAAATCAATTGAGACTTCAGCCTTCCCGGAGGGAGATGGATGGAGCAATGTGTGGCAGCAGCGGCCTGGACCAGGAATGCCACCATGCAGCATCAGTAAGAGCTAGAAATGAGCAGGGCAGCTGAAAACTGCAAAAATCAGCCAAAAAAAAAAAAGGTGTGTGGGGGAAACGTTCGTCTTGCCTCTAGACCCAGTTCAGATCTGAGGATAAAGGGAGGCCAAAAAGGGGAGGCATCACGGGTGCCTCTAGTAGAGCAGATGTGTGTGAGGCCTGACAAACAAGGAGAAAGAACTGAGCTGAGGTCCCCAGAGGTCGATGTGGAACTGCAAGCCAGAGCAGGAGGTGCCCTGCTGTTGTAAGGGTGCGTGYGAGAGGATGACTGAGCCCTAGGCAGCCCACGCCTCTAATGCAGTGAGTGCTAAACTGAGCTACCTTCCCTTGTARTTAATCCCCCGTTGCCTCCCTCAATCCTGGGAGGCAATGGATCTTGCCCCTACCTATAGCTTTTTCTCAGGGTGCTGGAACTAGAGGGCGAGCACTTGGTGTTTCCATCCCC
The DNA here is from genome assembly GCA_003342815.1 of Eudromia elegans. Classification (NCBI taxonomy): domain Eukaryota; kingdom Metazoa; phylum Chordata; class Aves; order Tinamiformes; family Tinamidae; genus Eudromia; species Eudromia elegans. The sequence goes on from PTEX01000081.1 coordinate 2,625,765, forward strand.
GAGCTCCCTTCTCTTTCATTATGTTTGCCCTAAGAAATGGCAATAATAAGGCTCCTCGAGGAGAGGGGCTGGCCTGCAGCCCCAGCTAGAGGGGAGCAGAGTGTGGGCACATCTCCGTTGSCTAAAGCCCTCTGCAYGCACAYKRTGCTTCACAAGGTAGGCAGCATCRGCTGCTTGGGTGGGAAGCGTTTCACAAAARCTCTGCCTCCTCCTTAAGGGAAAATACCGAGAAACGGTGATCCTAGGAGTCGAAAACGCGCCGGTGACAGAGAACGAGGACACTGAACTGCTGGGGGTGAAATGRGAAAACAAGATCAGAATAAGCCCGGTCACTGAGGACACGTGGCACATTGCTCAAGAGGAGTGGAGGGGTCTCAGCCATGCTCCGATTGGCCTAATAGCATTTTAATCCTATGAGCATTCTGCCTTAAAATTGACGTGTGAGAAATGTAGGTTCTCTTTTTCTTTTTTAGCAAAACGCTACATTAGTGCTCAGATCTAGCACAGCACGGATTTGATTGAAATACTGAAGAAAATATCTAGAAATGAGAGAAACGTTTGTAGTGTATTTTTAAAGGTTAAACAATTACAAGTGGCAAGAAGATGTTGCTGCCCTGAAATTCAGATTTTCTTTTATCTGTCTACATAATTTATAAGTGCTACTAATTAGCAAGATGAAAGACGTGACTGCACTAAACTAGGTGTTTATTGCACTTTGCATGTATTTTGTGCTKTGCTTGTGAAGGAAGGTTAGCAGACTGAAATGCCCTTTTTAGGGTGAGGGCGGTGGAGCGGGGCCTTAACCCTCAGCTTATGGTAAGAGGTAGGTGTGTTTTGGAAACAACCGYGCGAGGGGAACGTGGGTAATTTAATGGGTCTGGCCTTGTGCTCCTGGCTTCCCGTGATGCCCCAGGCTGAGCCCTTGGAGCCCGGGGGGCTTCCTGAGCACCCAAGCCCGACGCCTGCCCTTGGCTTCGAGCTCACGCCGTCAGCAGCAGGCAGCCACAAGCTCTAGCTTTTTTAAAAGGGCCTCGAAAGTACTTTAGAATTATTACACATTAAAGGGTTAGTGAGAAGCTATTTTTTTCTCTTTTTTTTCCTCCTTTTTTTTCTCCTTTTTTTTTTYTTTTTTTTTCCCATGACAATATCCTGAAGCGCTGATGAAAATCCAGCCAGGTGAATGAATCTGAGGTCTCATCAATCACATCTTTAATAAACATGCAAATCCTTGCGGCGCAGAGCCTTTCCCGGGGCTCCTTCCGTGCTGGCCGCCTCCCGCTGCGCCCTGGCTGCCCCCGCCGGGACCGCTCACCGCTCGGCTCCCCGGAGCGGCGGAAAAGCCGGGGACTCGATCCCCTCGCTCCCCGCTCGAGGGGAAGCGGCCGCTGCCGCCTGCCCGGSCTCCCGGCGCTGCCTGCGCTCCCCGGGAAATCTCCGGCACGGCAGAATCTCCTGGCGCGTGCACAGCACGTCCGTAATTACAGSCACAGGGAAGGGGAAGGAGAGGAAGATGAAACAGGAATTCCATGCATTCGGCCCACCCTATCCCTAYAGGAAATAGAGAGCGTGCGGTGTAGTCCCTTAAAGTCAGACCTCTACTTCTGCACCATTGTTTTATTTATCTTAATGCCCTTTCCCAAAGCAGAGATGAGCCCTGTGCAGGGAGACAAGACGTGGCGTGGAAGGAGGGGGGCACAAGTGAAGCTCCTAAGCTATCACAGACTGAGCCCAGAATGAGAATGAATGGTGATAAGAGCAAAAATAACTGCGGCAGAATTATTAAATAAGGGGCAACTTTTAAAGTGGCTCCAGTCTGGCTTCTAATTTTGTTCCCGTAATTGGATTGTGGGTTCAGATGGGCCGGCTTGCACACGGGCTGCGTGGCGTGCGAGCCGCGGCAGGTGAGCGGAGCGCAGGGGCACGCGGCACTTGTGGGGCGCCGACGGGACCGAGACACGGCCTTGGGAGCTGGGACAGAGACTCCCTGCGCTTCAGGGACCCGCCTGAGTGAGTGTGAGGACCCCGTGGGGGCAGGTGTGGGGCAGGGCAGCTGCTCCCCCATCCAGCCTGGCCCCTCTGGCCCCTCACTTGCTCCAGAGGCTGCAGCGCGTCTGCCCTGGCTGCATCGCGGCAGAAGCAGCCGCAGCCCTCGTGAGCGTGGACGCCACGGAGCCATTCGTGGGTGGGCATGCAGGTGCACCCTGCAAGGGAGAGTGCAGGCAGCGACKCTGTGCAAAGCACGGCCAGCTCAGGTTACTCGGCCTCAAGATAACACCTCCATCGTGAGAACATTCAGTTTCTCCTCAGGAAGCAGAGAAGGGCGGCATTTACCTCACAGAGGACCTCGCAGTCTGCTGTCCATGCTGGTTCCATCCCGTCCGTGTCCATCAYGTCCAAGCCCTCCCTGGGGCTGCAGTGCATGTGCCTGTGCACGGGCAGGCATGGGAGGCCTGCAGGGTGCTCGGGTACGGGTGCAACCCGCAACACAGGGCTAGGGCAAACACTCCTTCCCAGTGACCAGTGTGGGCACGGAGGAGTCTGAACGCTCCATTGCAGCGAGCGGCCACTGCATGTCACTGTTTGGACAGGGCGGCACCGAGTGGGCTCGCGAGGCCGGGCGGCTGAAGGAGGGGAGAAGGGGCCCTGCCCTGTGGACCMGGTCCCTAACCGGGGTGACACGGAGAGAGGGGCACCCACAAGGCCACATCCCTCRCCGGGGGCTCCGTGCACAGGAAGGCAGGCCGGGCTCGTGCCGCCTCCTTCCTGGCGCTAGGATCCCTCCTGGAAGGACAGGCCCGCAGAGAGCTATTTATAGGTCTGAAAATTACTGTTCAGATCCAGACTAAATTTGTCTTCCTGCAATCTGAGCTCCTGAAATCACAGCAGTGGGAATTACATATATGTGCGCATACAAAGGAAAAGAGGGGCAAAAGCAGGGCACGGGGGCCTGCTGGCTGGGCTCGCTCGCGGTGGCAGCCCCTCGGGGTTAGGTACGCTGCAGTAATCACTCCTGCTCCTCGGCCACCCCCTGCACAACGTTTTGCACCTGTAACATTGCACCATGGGTGACCCCTTGCTGGGCAATCACGGGTGCACCGGGCCCCATCCACGCCTCCATGCAGCTGCCRGGCCTTAACCAGCCCCACAGGGCTCTCGCACCTACAGAGCTGCACGTGAGAGCGCACAACGCCTTTCTACCGTATCGTTACCGTATGATTTCTATCCTTTCCCTACTTCTGCCCAAAGTAAAAGCACAAATAAGGCCAGGGAGGCCTGGATSCCCAATGCACAACTCGGTGGGGTCCTTGTGTGCAGAGCTAGGAAATACTGAAACTTTCAGACATCCTTTCAGAGCTCGGGGCCGTTTGACCCGCTCCCACCCCATGGCCAGGGTGTGCGGGTGCCAGCCTCGCTCCCCATGCTACCAGCCTCACGCCTCCCACATCCCAGCAGGCAAACCCAATTTTTCCTTCCCAAATATCACGTGCATACGGTTTATCTGGTGACCTCAAGCTGATGAAACTCCAGCCCAGCCACCTGCAGCCATGGGGCTGCGAGAGCAGAACACCAGTGATTTCCTTGCCTCCCTCCGTCCTTCCCAGCCAGCCGTTCCCGGAGCGATCAGCCGGAGGAGGGAAGGGGTTAATGCGGTCTCCGTCTTCAAGCTCGGAGGAGGCTGCGTGCCAGTTTTCAGGAAAAGCTGCAAGTCATCCTGCCAGGACGCAGGGAGGAGGGCCCGCGGGCTCGGGGACGCTGGGGTGAGAGTGCCGCAGTGCCAACGCAGCCGCACCGGCGCGGCGCGCGAGCGGGGACGTGGGGGAGAGGCAGCAAATCGGGGTGGAAAAGAAAAATGAAACCGAGCAGGAGCAAGGGCTCAACGTGCTCTCATCTCCAGCCTCCCTCTTCTGCCTCCTGGCCTCCCTCCCTCCTACGTGGGTGCCCGGGCCGGCACCGGCCCAGCTCACCCTGCCAGCAGCCCCGGGACTGCCCAGCGAGATCGCACTGCCCCACACTGCTGCTTGAAGCCAAAAATACGAAAATATTACAAATATTAAAACTTTCCAATGCACCCGAGTGGGGAGAGAAGTTTCCCATGTGATGCTGCCTTGGCTGATGCATCGCCAGGATGCGCCCCTGAGCCCYGGCCACCCTCCTGCTTTGCAGCCACCTTCTCCGGGAGGCTCATCGGCACATGCAGAGCATCCGGAAAAGCCAACCACAGGGGCCAGGGCCTGGCTTGCCCGGCGGGAAGGGGCATTTCTGTGCAACTGCAGCCCCYGAGCGGGCCTCCCTGCTCGCTCGTGCAGGCCGGGGATTCTGGAAAGTCCGCGTGAATTTTCTGCGAGTCTCTCCATGAATTTCCCGCACTCGGATTTTGCATCCACTGGGTTGCACAGAGGGAAGCTGGGGCTGCCTTTCCCAGCTGCTTCAGTGACCGTTTTTTGGTGATGCAAAGGAAAAAGGGAGACTTTGGCCGCTTTCACCTCAGGGAAAAGAAATACTCCCCCTCCTGTATTCCACTTGGGTTCTGTTGCTTGGCAGCAYGAAACGTGCCCAATTAAAGGCAAGCAAACCCACCAAAGCAATTTCCTGCCTTACAGTTTTACATTTAGAGCATATTGCGTCTAGCAAGGGCCGGGCTTTTGAGGGACGCTTTGGTCAATTAAGATTAGCTGCCATTCTACATTTATTACCGCCGTTTATGACAGCTACTGCTCGTTGCCAGCGGGCGGGAGGAGAACACGGTGCACAGGATAAACCGATAACGGGCGGCGAGGCTCGTCGGGGCCCCGCTTGCTGCCCCGTGTCGTCTCCGGCGCGGCTCTGCTGCCCTGTGAGTCAGCGAAGGGCTGCGGAACCGTCACCTCGGCGCGGCGTCCCGCGCGCGTCCCCTCATCGGGGCTGAGTCCCCGGCTGAGTCAGGGCTGCGTGAGCAGAGTCACCGCGCGGAAGGGGCCCCTTTTCCCGCCGCTTCCCTCCCGCCCGGGAGCARTTTCTGGCCAGGGCTGCGTCACCAGCAGCCCTACGGGGTGGCCGTGGCGGCACCTGCAGCCCGTGCGTCTCCCCRTGCCCGGCGTGGGAGGGAAGGGGAATCGCGGATCACGTGGCGGGTGCGAATGGGGGYGGCAAAAAATGTCGAGAAAACAACCAAACAAAATATAAATAAGAGGAAGCAGGGGGAAGAGTTAAACCTGGACATCACTGGTGTCACGTGGTACGTGCCTCTCGTGTCCACAGCGATCTTGAGATGAAATAGCTCGTTACTCATGGGCAGCAAGCAAAAAATGCTGCGAATCAGAGCAACTATCAAGGGAAGGAGAAAGGGGAATGAAAAGGGGAAAGAGAAGGGGAAAAGAAAGGGAAAAGGGAAGAGAGGGAAAGGCRAGGAGAGAAGGAAGATCACTGGGTTCCCATTGCTTAACATCTTCCTCCTGGTGCAGGGGCACAGGGAGGGAGTAGTCTTGGGAATAGTCCCTGCCATGAGTGAGATGCTCCTGCCGTGTCCCCAGAGCCTTTCCACGCTGTTCACAACGAGGGCATCGGCTCTTGGCAAAAGGAAGCAGAAACCCTTCCCTTTTTGCACAGACTCTGTGTGCCCCATGGGTCTGCAATGCTCACGGGGCAGTGGGTTTGGGGGCAGGTGGCAAGGGCCCCATCCCGCAGGGCGTCAGCTGGCAACCCAAAGCTCAGCATGAGGGGGCAGCCAGGCARGTCCTTCCTTGGGCCCCACTGCCACCCGCAGCTCAGGGTGGCTCTGTGAGGCCCTTCCCTTGTGGTGCTGGGGGAAAAATATGGGCMAATGGACCCAACGGGTTGCATGGAGGGGCAGTCACAGCATTTCCTTGCCTCTAGAGAAGGCAGCGAGTGACTGATAGGGACRTGGCGAGTCCCTGGCAAAGTTACAGCACAGAAGATGAATTTTCAAATAATTTGCAAATAAATTGGATAATCACCTTGAGTTAAAAGTACTTTGGAAATGCAGCCTTGAACAAATTCAGCACCCACMCCCAGCCTTTCTCCTCCACTTGAATGCTGCAGAGGAACGTGTAGGTTCTTCTCTACCCTGCGTTTATGGTCCAAGTGTTTCATCTAGGCTGCGTTCGGGGGCTTGCCAAGCACAGAGGTCAGCTCCTTCCTTCCCCCGTGTCCATCTSTGAGATGTCTTGGGGAAGGGATGTTTCAGAGAAGCCCTGGGACCGCACACGTGGAACGGGATGGACCACAGGGTACATGGAAGTGCCCACGTGCTTGCACGGTGAGTACGTGTGCAGGATGCCCTGGGGAGAAGAGGCGAACAAGAGGACGTGCCGGTGAGTACAAGGTGCCCCAAGGCACCACGGAGGACGCGGGCCTTGGGGGCAGCAGCGTTACCTGCTCCGGGAGCTGTGCTGCGAAGGAGCGCGCCCGAAAGCTGAGGGCAGGGGGTGCAGCTCGCACGGCTGCTCTGCAGCTTCRCACCTCCTCTCCTTGCAGGCAGCAGCGCTGCTTGCTCATTCCACGGTCGCAATGCAAACCTGACACTTTCAACACGCGGAAAGGAAGAAACTGCTCGAACAAAAATACTTACTGCAGAAGCACGCGCTGAAAAATAGTCAGTATTGCACATGCAGCAATCTGCCCTTCTCCCATCACCACCATCAAAATCTGAAGAAATGCAAAGAGGAGTGAAGGGTTTTTCTTTTTTTGTTTGTTTGTTTGTTTGTTTAGTGGAAAGTCATAGTTAAAGCATCCTCAAATCTCTGACTTTGCTTGGTGTTGATAGTATCAGAATAATTAGAAAAGAGTTAACTAGTTATCATTCAGAAATCAAACTCACTCTGTGTTGACCTAAAAGCCTAAATGTCCTGGGCATATGATATTCCACAGTGTCACTAATGAGCAAAGCTAAGGCTTGTTTGGCCTTATGACTCCCTCCTGGGAACATGCTTGCTCCTGAATTTAACCATCATTCTGTGTTTCTGAGATGTATAACACTTTATTTTGGCAAAATGGAAGTATGCCGGTGAYGCTCTCCCTTAACTTACTGCTGTGCTTGTCCTGCCCTATCCTGCTCAATGTCCTGGCCTTTTTAGTTTTGCTGAAGACTCTCCCTAGGAGCAACAGAGCAGGAAATGGTGCCTAGATAGTTATTTATCAAGATGCTGTGAAGTATTTTCACACCTTTTTGCACAACCTGGGCCCTCCACGCTGCTGGCTCCTAGCAGGGCTCCAGGCTCTTCCTTAGCCATGGTTCTTGCTCATGGGCTTTAAGAGGAGCAGGACACCCTGCCTGGGTGGCTGGTGCTGAGGATGCCCCCGGCCAGGGGTGCGGGCAGAGCGACCGGGCGCAGCCCTCGCTCCTGCCCCTGCCCGTGGCGCATGGGCGCTGACCCCCGGCCAGGCAGAAGTGCTGACCAGGGTCCTCCTCCTCCTCCTCCRATTGCTCTGCAGCAGTAATGCACATGTGCCTTGTCCATAAATATATTATTTTGTGTTCCTGCCAGCCCAGACTAATAGGGCTAATGTTTCCTGAGGAGCAGCCCAAAGCTACATTAGCCGCAGATGTTTGATTGATTTAAAACAAAGAGCCCGACCGCCAAACTGCTCCATATGGTTTCTCTTCCTGTCACTTTGCCTGCAGGGTTATCTCTGAAATGCAATTAAGGTGCTTAAAAGTACATTTTCAGGAAGATGCAGAATTGATGAGGGTGGGTTTGCCGATGGGTGCCTCCAAATTGTTMGCGCAAGAGCGAGGAAAGTCATGCCCTATCCTTTGCAGCTGCACACATGGTTTTTCCACTCAGATGAAGGTCTTGAATAGGAGGGCAGGCCAAAAAAAAAAAGAGGCCCCATTGCGAAGACTTTGCCATAGATGTACTCTGCGAGTACTTGTGTCTCCTGCTATTCTGCTCATGTATTATTGAAGTCAAACGTTTCTCCAATTAGATATTTACTTTGGAACTCAAGTGCTGCAGAGATTCCATTCAACCTCGCCTCTCTCCAGCCCCTGCTCCTTAGGCACCAGACACGAAGTCCATCCCTTGCGTAGCTCTGCTGAAGTCCCARCAACCACAGCAGAGATGAACGTGGCTCTGTACATCATTTTCCATGAGAGGGATGCTCTTCCCATCTGAGCACCAAGAGGCACCAACTGTGCCCGTCAGCATTGGCTGGAGACCTGGTGCCCTTGCTGCCAAGCTCCCTTGGGTGTCTCCTAGCCAGGYAAAATGTTCATGGATTTGAGCAGGGAATCCCAAGCCATCATGCAGAATATTATTTGGTTCGTTTGAAAAAATAAAACACAGAAATAAGCCCCTTGCAACAAGTCTGAAAATTCTAGATAGCAGCACGTGTTGTAAGTAAACAGCAGCTCCCCTATAAGCACAGGATAATTATCTGGTGCTTTACTGTCTTCCGACTAGAGCTCCGTTAACCTTGCCCTCCCCTCTCGCGGCATTAAAATGCTAAGGTACGCGGCAATTCATCACAGAAATTCTTGGTAACTTCAAGTATAATTGCTAAGTAATCTTCAAGCACATGTAATTACARTGCCCGATTAATCTCATCATGAGTCTCAAAGCCAGGTTGTATAATGGGCCTCATCTCTAAATAAACTTGAGTGTATATCTATGCATATCTATGCATGTGTGTGAGCCTGTGTGAAGAGGAGGGAAAGCGACAAAGGCCCTCAGGAAAGCCTCTCTTTTAGTAGCCTGTGTCCTCCCTCATTAGGTATTGGCAGAAATATCACCCAGMCCTTAAATTCACATGCACAAGCAACATTACCCAGATCTCCAGAACCACTAAAAGTGAAGTTTTTTGTGGAAAACTGATTGTACAACAAAATCAACCTGAGATCGGAAACCCCAGCTAGTGGAAATTTTGCCCCAAACCGCCTGTTTGCTCATGACACACGTTATAACAAGGGGTTGRGCAGTGAAGGCCTTTGGCGCTTGGAAACCCATTCGTGTAACGTGGCGGGTCRCGGGAAGCGCCTGCCCCTCACTCAGATTCCCCCAGCGTTCAGCTCGGCCATGACGGGGAGATTCACCCTCCACATCGAGGGTGCCCATGGGGACCCAACACAAACCCTGGAAACCTCAAAGCCAGAAAACAGCAGCTGGCCTGAGGGCCCTGGAACTGAACCATCCCGCTAGGTTTGGGAAAGGTTTTATAGGAATCATTCCGAGAAAGCTTGTTAAAAAGAAGAGACAGCAAGATTCGCAGTATGAAATTTGAGAAAAAGATCTATAAAGACCTCTAGAAAGAGACAGGTGGACGTTACCTTCCCTTGCGCTCGGCAGCCTCAGATTTCCAAGCAGCTCTGCAGCCACAATTTYGTGCTGCTTTCCCTTCCTTTAGAGGAACCTTCTTTAAAGTGCCAGGAACCCTGTCAGCCAGGCAAAGCAGTACGAAACTGGATCTGCAAAATGCCTCCATTAGCCTTGTGGGCCATTTTGTCCCCTCTCTTCTCACCTTGCAGACCCGGAGCTTCGGCAGGACCTGTCCTCAGGTCTTGGTTGCCCTCAGCACCTGCAGGGCATTCCCAAGGGCATTGCTGGTGGCAGCAGGTCTCAAAATTACCAAGAAAATAGAGATTCTCCATTGACCGCCTCTCTGGTACAGCTGCCTGTTGGACATGGGGATAAAGATTCTCTCCGTCTTCCAGCCAAAATTGTGGAAAATCCTATGTGAGAATCTTGTTTTCACCTGGGTACTGCTGACCAGGCTGCTTGGARCAGCAGGAAATGTTGGTATCTAGGGAGACTTGTTAATAGGAAATAGACAGGGCACTGAGCCAGCACCAGCTTTGGACCCTTCTCTTATCCTGCTTTAAGCTCCAGTGAATTCCGCTGGTTCTTGRAGTTTTATCTCCCCTTTGGGAGGTTTCTGGGTCAGCTGCATTAAAATGCATTTATTCTAAGGGGAGACAGTAATCCAACACAATAGTGATGTATGAGCGAAGGGGGAGAATACACAAATTTCCACCAATGTAGAAAGAAGAATCCCGGAGTTTTGCTCTCTGGAAAGAAAAAAAAAAAAAAAAGCAGCGGAACATGGAATCTGTCACTTCGTGTCACAACAACCGAATTAAACAAATGGACTCTGACAGGAAGAAAAGAAACAAAGGACTCTATCCAATTACTTCCCGAGGAAGATTGAATTATGGGGACACTTGCTTTTGTGCTAGTGAATAAGCATTTAAATGGACCTGAAGTCCTTTGTGGGCGCAAAGTTTGGTTTATCTGCACAGCAAGGACGGATGCTGCGGAGCGAGCCCTGGGAGGAGAGGGGAAGCGGGTGCAGAGAGAGGAGGCTGGCACGGGATGATTCCCAGGCGGATGGTGACGGCCTCCCTATCGCATGGGGACGAGGGCACGAGGACCTCCCTACTGCATGGGGACGAGGGCACGAGGGCTGCTCGTGCCTGGGAGCTGCCAAGCTAGCCCCAAACTGCACCTCTTAATCCATGCATTGATCCAAGCATCCCGAGGAGACAACCTGAAGGGCTCTAGCTATGTTTAAGGGTAGCTACRTTTAACCCTGCTGGCTTTGCAGCGGAAGGTTTGAGGATTTTCCTGTAGCAGCAAAACCATCTTGGGCACTTGGACTTCCTATCCGCCTTCCTTCCTGCACAGGGAAACGTTTTCTGGTGCCGGAAGCKAATCTTTTGTGCTGGAACCAATCGTGCGTTTGCAGCTTCACGGCTGCGATGCGTCCGCGCTCGGCACGGAGCGGAGGGGAAGCTGCATTCACATGTACGGGAGGGACGAGTTTTCCCCAGGGCTGCCTTGCCGGCAACGCTCAGGGAGAAAATCCTCCAGAAAAGCAGCATGCCCTCCGCGTTCTTCTGACGGCGCGGGCTGATTTGTGCTGCCTGTAATTGTAATCAAAGTTAATTTAATCCTGGTGGGCAGGTTGCTGAGCAACTGAAGGCGGTTTATCCAGAGGAAACACGTCCTGTAATCATGTAACCTCGAGTAAAGTTGGGAGGGCAGCCCTGCAACCTGCATGACGTCCGGGACAGAGGGTTAAATGGAGCTAAAAATACTCCACTGCTAGTGCAGAAGTCAAGAGAGTCGTGGCAAGGCTCTGCTTTTCTACCGTGCTGTGGAAAGGGCAGCTCCAGACTGGGAGGAGGTCGCGGTGTAGGTGTMGTGTAGTCAAAGCAGAGTTTCCCAGAGGACAAACAGGCCAGGCCAGGCCAGCTCGYCACTCCAGRGGAGGAGGTGCCGCTCCAGAGGAGCGCCCGTCCCGTCGCTTTGAGGGTTAGGCGGCTTCTGACACTTCCTTTCCTCCGTTCTCCGGGCGTTTGTCCGCAAGCCACCAAGGGCTSCCGCTCGGAAAGAGCAGAATGGAGCTGCACTGGTTTGATCTCCACAGCAAGCAGCCTGACGCCAAGCGAGCTCGCTGCGGATAGCTGGTGGCAGGAGGCTTCCTTCCACCCGGAGCGACGCCTTCGGACCGAGTCAGGAAACACCCAAAGCTCCTCCACTTGCAGGGGTTGGTGGTTCTGATGTGCTTTCATTAAGCCAAGACCTGTGCTCACCACGGTGCCCTCATCAGCCCTGTTTGCCAGGAATTAGCACATTGCATAGGGTGGTCCCCGCTGGCGTTGGTGGCTGTGAGGGAGAGGGGCTGCTGGAGGTACAAGTGGTGCCTTGGTTAAGTTCTTCACAGGGGAACCTGTCCTGGAGGAGCTTCGCTGTCACCAGCGCATCAGCAATCAGGGGACCTTTTCCTTTGCTTTTGTTTCTGATCATTATTTTCTCTGCAAACAAAGCCCCACTGTGRAGCTCAAAGACCCCTCAGCACACCAAGGGGTGGACATGGGGCGACAGCACCGCAGATGGGGTACGGGCAAGGAAAAGGGACCCAAGGGTGATGGGAGCCCAAGCAGATAGAACCTCTGTTCTGCTTCTCCGAAAGCATCGTGCTGTGAACACCTTTGAAAAGGTGCACGTGCCGGGTAGCTCTGCTTTCGTCAGCTACACCAAGAGTAAGTGAGGGCAACGAGGCCATACGGGCCACAGGCCAGAGCAAAAGTCCTTCTCGCCTCACCCTGTCGACTCTGAAATACAAGTTGCAGAAGCATTAAGACTCTTTTTTTTTGTCTTTTTAAGCAAGCAAATCAGATTCTAAAYGGAGAGGAGGAGCAGATTTAAAGGCTGATAGCTGCTTTTCAAAGCAGGACAGGATTTCACTGTGCCCCATCCTCTAACAATCTGGGCGAGCAGAGATGACGACACACTGAGGAGCAGCACTGCTGCGTGTCAGACCTCGGAACCAGGGAGAGGGCTAAACAGCGGAGCAAGTTTAGGAGCAAAAGCAGGAGGACCAGCTTCAAGCTGCTTTCCAGAGCACAAGCTTTAAAAGCAAAAATAAGCATAGGACTTCTGTTAGGATGTTTATTTCTTTTTTCTCGCACCGAGAAGTTTGGCACCTTTTCTTAATTTTACTTTTTTCTCACTGGAAAGAAAGAGACAGAGACTCTTTATTTATTTATATTTCTGCAAAGGAAATCTTAATTTCATGCTTGGCTTGGTCCTTAAGCCAAAGTGTTYCCCATCCTGCATGGAGACGCGGCTGCTCCTGCGGTGCGCTCAGCCTCCTCTTCCTCGCCCTGTGGCTGCCGGGGCTGGGGGGCACCCAAAGGGCTGCGATGTCCCCTGCAAGCCCCCTGCCCACTCCGACCGTCGGCTATCGCAGGGCAAGTGTAACCAGTGCAGGCAAAGAGCAACAAGCCATAGGCGAGTCTGTGGTCAGTGTGTGCAAACCATGCACAAAGCGACGGCAAAACACGTCCCCCGTCCCCTTTCCAGGGGACACGCTGTGCATCATCAGCTTTACTGTAAATCACATTCGCTGGGTTTACTGCAAGCACAAATCCGCGTTGGGTTCTCCCCTGCATCTGTGGTGATAAAGCAAAACCAATGTCTGAATGTGCAAAACCGTGTTTTGCCATTTTTCTGAACGGCTTGCCTCTAAATCCTCAAACTTCTAATGTGCCCGCAGAGGCCTGAACAGCCCATTTGCGAATCTGGCAACAGGAGCATAAAGGACTTTGTAACAAATAAAATCTGTGCTCTGCTTATGCCCGGAAAAATATCTTATTTAGCTTTTTGTTATTTTTTTCTCCGTGGCATCTATTCCTAACACCTTTATAGCCCCCCCACCCTTTTTCTCACATTTCTTTCTTTATGTAAGTACCTACAGAGAAGGCAAATGCAGAACCAGCAGTTTCAGTAACCGTYTAAGTTACAAAAGATTTATGCTGACAGTCATGCTGTGCCTATAGCTGAATTAATAATGCCACTGAAACATGTGCACTCCTGCTTTGTTCATTCTAACTTTACAAATGGAAACACAGGTCCAATTTAGTTCTTTTCAAAATACCCAAGAGCAGCAACACCCGCACAGAAGAGGTTTGGAGGGGATGTGTTGGGGGTTAATAGAGAACCTTTATTTATTCTACAAAATCGGATATTGTGGAAGTTACTGGTCCAGAAATATGATCAAATTCATCTGTGTTTGTCTCTTACACAGGTGAGTGATGGTCTGGCTGGGGAAGTTTTCTTTCTGACTTCAGGCTAAGTTTATGCCAAAATGTTTTCATTCTCTTCAACAGGGTTTGCCTTAATTCATATCAGCACAGCTGAGTGCAAACCCTAGCCCAAAATAGAGAATTTTCCAGATCCTCTAAGCAAATATTCTTGCTTGTTTGTTATTGTAAGAAAACCAAAACTGGAAATAATCTTTTTTTTTTTTTATTTATTTATTTTTTTTTTAAATTTACAAGAAAGGAATCCATTAGTTCCATAATTCAGTATCTTGCAGGACCAGAATTAAGCTTCCCAGAATTAAGCTCCCAGCTCAATAAAAAGCATGAACAACCCTGAGATTTTGGGCAATCTCTTCATTGCTCAGAGTTCGCAGGTAAGAAAATCTGCTCTGTCACTCGCGCCTGCAAACCACAGCGAAAGAGCGGTGCTGCAAAGGGGAAGGAAGGAAGAAAAGAAGAGATGTGGGCTGGTAAGTGAAGGTGGGGAGCAAAACAGATGAAACGGAGAAAGTGGAGAGCTGTATTATTTACTCCAAGGCTCCATATTGTCCCTCTGCCCTGACAGCTTCAGCAAAGCGAAACTCTTCCCTAGGATCAATACTGCTATCATTTCACAAAATTACAGTGGTTTGAACAGAAAACTCGTCATAAATCAACTTCACGCATGGGCAGCCGGGGGAAATATTTCCTGCTTTGAAGATTTGGGTGCTTCAGAAGTGGCAAAGGGGAATGTGGCTGCCCGGGAATCCCCATTTCCATCACTCCTTGGGAATATGGGTTGGTGATGCAGATCCAGGCAACATGGGAGTCAGAACGGTGGTTTGGGAAAAAAAATCAGTTTTAAGCAGATGAAGAGGGAATTTTCAGGCTGTGGTTCTGCGACAGCTGAGCAGAAACTCTGGAGTTTGGAGAGGGTCCCTCTCTCCAAGGCTCCTTTGCACCCATTCTCCTCGGGCCATGCATATACAGGCCCTTGCTGCTAGTTTATTTCACCTTGCTAGCTTAGATCTCATAGATTTTGAGGGATTATTGCAGCTCACCATGTTCAGCTTAGTGACTTAATAGGCCTATAAATGGAGTCATTCAAGTTATTGCCACGGAAAGAGGTCCAGCCCTTAGCTGCCAGGGAGAGGATTGAGGCTGGGGACTGACCTCGTCCTCCTGCTTGGAGAGCATCTCCTTAAGGATCCTTCTAATCGAGGCATGAAGAGCCTGTGAAACACACACTTTATGCAGCAACTAACCATACATAATTATTTACAATGTTTTCCACTATCTTATGCCTTTAGTACGCTGGAATTTTTCTTTTAATTTTGATAGATATTGCTGGAAATTACTTAGTTAGATCTGAATTCATTAAAGGGAGCAATCATAATTATTTGATAAATAGCATCATTAAACCCATTACACAATAAAACAGCGCAAATACTAGCACCAGTAAATATTTGCGAGAGTATTCACACTGGATTTCCTCTCCTGGCATTTTGAAAAGCTCTTTTATTATCTCACAACAGAATTGCCAAGTAGCTACAAATGTTCAGGCATCATCTGCAAGCGGAGGGAGAGGAGATTGCTGCTCCATCAAATTTAACTCGCCCGATGAGGGAAGGGGGGAAAGAGCTTATGAGAAGAAYCAACCCGAAGGCCGCTTGCACCAGCCATGAGGAACTAAGAATAAGCTGTAACCAAAAATAATTCAAGCCACTGAGGTCAATAGACATGTTTACTTGAACTGCGACCTGCCCCCAGTTTCCCTGACACGAAGAATGGGCTGATCCAGTTGGATAAAGCACRGACCACGCATGGAGAGGGCTCCATCTCCACATGCTGGGCAGTTTGGGGCAGGGCCCCAAGCCTGCGGGTGACCGGGGGCTGGAGGGCTGGGCATGGTCATGGCAGGTCTGCGCAAGGAGGAGAAGGAGATGTGGGGCCCTGTGGAACCTCCGATATGGAGCCTGCTTTTGGCATAGACCTTCGCCTTGAGAGCGCTCTGCCGGCCCGTCCCCTCATTTTTCCTCTGAAAAGGAAGCCAAAAGGAGGCAGGAGGGGATTTTCTGGAGGAGAGCACACCCCTGCCGTCGGACCCSGTGGCAGAGGATCCCCGCACTGCTCCATGGGCACGGGGCTTGGGTAGGGCAGTGCCTCCTGGGGCCAGGGGGACCATCCAGCCCTTCACATTCGGATAAGAACACGCAGCCTGGAGCAGCCCGCGTGGCTTGCATGAGTGCAACGCAGCGTTTCTTTTTCTCTGCTTTGCTCATTCCCCAGTCTGGGCAAGTCCTTCGTTCCCCATGCGTCTGTCAAAGTGATTAGAAGTATAAAGACTTCGATGGAACTTGGTGAATGCTGATATGAGGACTGTTTTCCCCTACGGTAGTTCATTTGAGGTATATTAATACAAATGTGTGCACCTCGTCACATAAACCAGCAAGAAATGGGCATTAATTACTCGCAAATTGCAATTAAATTGCAGCTACCGTACACCAGGAGTGGATCACGGCTAATAATCTCACAAGAGACAGAAAGGGCAGACTTCACTAAAGCAAACTGAACCTTAAGCTCTCATACCCTTTGCAGGTGATGGGCTTTCATTCTTTTAGAACGTGTTTCGTGTTTTCTCGACAGAAGGCAGAGTAATTTCTAACTTTTCACAAATTTCCATTGCACACTGAGGTTTCATCCTGGAAAACYGGCTTTGTGGCTCACTCCTCGCCACCGCAGAGGGATCCAGGCCCTCCAGCACTCAGGACGAACAGCATTTTCCACGTTATTGGTCACAGTGAACTCTTGGCTCCCAGGCAAGGATAGTTTCCAATCGCTCTCTCTTTTTCATGTGGTTGAAGRAAGAAGCCATGGGAATGCATGTCCGGCTTTCTTCCAGCTTCTTTCTGTTCCATGCTGGTCCATCTCCTCACGTGGCTGACTCCAGCCCRAGGATCCCGGTAGGTCTTTGCAACCCCTATCTATCCGGCAGCCCTGTAGGGCCACCTGGCTGTCTCCTRGTGAAGGCTTAAGAGGCCGCCCAARGAAGTTCCCTTTAGAAGTGTTTGTGATCACGAGCGCTCTGTTTCTTGGCATTCTTCACACACCAGTGTGCTGTTAGCTCTAGCCTGTGTACAGGCTCCACCTCTGGGCTGACTTTAACTGAATTTCTGATTTCCAGCTCTGCCCCCACACGGTGTACAAGGACAGGGCTCCCCACTGCCCTTCCTTTAATCCRGATCCCAGCAGCAGTGCCCTGAGGCAGGGTCTGGGACGCTGCCATGGTCCAGCCTTGGCACCGCAGCCACCTTTTCCTCCCTGAACCACAGACCTTGCTCCCAAAGCCATTCCCAGCCCTAGGACAGAGCAGCGGGTGGAGGGGAGCATTTCTAAAGGCTGGGTGCCCAGAGCTGCCCTTGCAACCCTATGGACGGCAGGGAGCCCTCCAGGGGCAGGGTGACTCTTCCTGCTGCCCCGTGGGTCGGYGCCGCGCTCTCTCCCTCTCCCACGCCAACCCATGTCATGCATTGGGGATAATCGCTGCAAGTCCCTGAGCCAGGGCTTAAATGTGGTACTAAATTCTCCTCTTGACCTTTAGCCTGTGCATTCCCCACGCCRTAAAGCACTCGGTGGCTACAGCGCTTCCAGCCTGATATATATGTACATGAGCAAGGTGCATGACACAGCGATGCATAAACCTCTTACTATCTCTTGCAGCACTTCTTTTCCCCCCGCTCATTCACTGTCGGTCTTATATGACATGACTTACAAACTGCACGCGGGTGAAATGGCAGCCTCCCAAGGCAGCCTAGCTCTGCAGGGCACGGAGAGACCAAGGTCCCTGCTGTGGTGCAGCCATTTTCAGATGTGCCCAGTACTGCATGGGCCAGCAGTGCAGCCAACATCACTCTTGTGTCCTCTTCTCCTCTGCAAAGTGGAGAAGACCTGGGAGGGGCTTCTGTCCTGCTTGGGACTTTGATCAGTCCCACGAGGCACAAGTTAACATAGGCTGCGGTATTTCTTTCTGGAAAGAAACAAAATCTGTAAGTAGGGAGAGAAGGAAGAGGCAGGGGACTTTCCTTGTCTGCAGAACGGTTTTGCAGTGCTTCCCTGCACTGCACAAACACAATGATGTCTTGGGCTGCTTGAATAGCTCAGGCTGGTGGCCAACTAAGTTCTGCAAAGAGCACTTCTGAACTGACCACTGTTGGGCCCAGCACTACACTAAAATACAGCCTGGAAAGCAGCAGCCAGGAAGGCTGCTGGGGCTGGTACAGTTCACATGCGTGAAGCTGCATCAAAATCTTCAGGGAGAGAGGTGTTCCTCGGGAGTTTCGCACGGCTCGCCCCATGTGGGCAGCCTTGCAGCGAAGGGTGGTTTTCCCTGTGGATGTCAAGGGGCAGCGGCCCTTGGAGCGCAGGGGGACCCGTGCCAGCCGGCTCGCGCACGCAGCAAGCGGCAGRGCCGGGCGAGCGGGCGCCCGGCGGGCACGCGGCTCCTCCAGCGCCGGCTGCAGMCGGCCCTGGCAGCCGGTTCTAACGGGGCAGCAACAGCGGGGTGCTGGACAGACCGCAGCTGCCGGAACGGCGCCGGCGCTCCCAGTAGAGGCAGCAAGAGCCATTCCAAGGAATTTCCCAACAGATAAGTCATTCCAAGACGAGTTTGGGATTCATTCAGCCATTTTTTCAGCAACGGTTTTCCATGGTGTCCCACCATTCCCCCAGGCACCAAGCAGAGCCAGCCCATGGATCCAGGGGTGTCCAGGGTTTGCTCCTCACTCTTCCAGGGCACTCACGAGCCTTTGTGGCTGTGCTGCCCAAGGTGGCAAGTCAGGGAGCGGGATGGGGGAGCAGGTGCTCTCCTCTCTGTGTCTGAAGCACCATCATTATATTTCCATAACTTTGTGTGCAGGGAACGTGGGAGCTACAATGCAATCAGCGCTATACAGTCGGGAGTGTAGCTGAAATGCATTATCAAGTCAGCTGCAGCGAGGAACATATGGTGCAGCTTGCCTCTCTGCTATAGTATTTCTTCAAAAGACATTTTTTTCTTACAAAAACGAAGACATTATCAGTGAAATCGTAAGTAACCCATTTCCATTTATAGCGTGCAGTCTACCCTCTGAGTCACGTACAGCATGGGCAATAACAGCTGTGAGACTTCTGAAACTTCTTTTTTTCCCCTTCCACTCCCAAATCTGAAAATCCTTGTGCTCGAGTGCTGAGGTTTCCATCCCCTGCATGCTCATCCCCGCCAGCATCCTGCGCCAGGCCCCGTCGGAGCAGAGCGCCCGGGATACCYGCCGTGCTCCTCCTTGTAACAGAGACCCTGCTGCTGAGGGCAACCTAGGGCGGGAAGCATCTTACGTCTCGGTGCAGAAACTCCCCTTGGAGATTTGGGGAAAGTCCCCTGAAACCCTGAATGATTTATGAGTGTTACGGAATCCTGCCTGCCCCTTCTCTGCCACCRGGAAGAGCCGAGTGTCCCTTCCCTCCCAAGATGACAAGCGCCTGTGGCCGCGCTCGCTAGGACTTGGGCCCSTCTCGGCGCGACACTGTCCCATTTAYACCCCTTTTGGTGTCTGCTCTCGCKTCAATGTGTTTGCTTTGGAAGCCCCTCTCAAAGACTTCTCCACAAAGAGGAAAGGTCAGGGTTATTTCCTTAGGGAAGGAGGGCAGGAGGAAGGTCAGCTAACTATTTAAGCAAATAAATAACGCCCTGGATTGTCAGAGAAGTATTGAAGCAGAGCAGATGGGCTGTGTTTGCAAGCTCATTTGCATCCTGAATGCTTTGGCTTTCCCAGATTTTGCATAAGCCTTCTCTTTAATATTTTGTTATTGTACAATGGGTTTTGTGATCCCTTATATGCAAAGCTCTCTTTTTGAACACATCAAATTCAGACTGAGCACGAGCTGACGCAGCGACAAYAAAAATGGATTTCTCAGTATGTGCAAGGCTTGAGGCAGAGCATGTAAGCATCCTCTCTGCCCTAGAGCCGCATCCTGTAGGGCGTGTTTAGCAAAGGGACTAAGCAGGACATTTTATCCTACTTTTTCTCCTTGGAGCAGTGCCAGAGTTTGAACCTTCAGTCTTGTCTCATTTAGAGAGAGTGGAAAAACTACTAAAGAAGAGTCATCGCCTGTTTAAAATACGGAAATATTCCCTGTCATGCGAAAAACGTGATGGACTCCATGGTGTTTTGTCGCCGAGATGAAAAACTCGGAAGAGGCACCTCAAAGAAGCCCTGATAGCAGCACTGCGAGATCTTGCTGGCTGCGTCACTGGGCGCCTCACAGGTCACATCAGCAGTGAAGTTCCTGTAGGGCACCAGCGCAGCCAAAAGAGGATGCCCAAAGCTGGTGAAGGAGCAGCGTGCTCCGAGCTCATCAAAGACACTGGGACTGCAAACACTGTGTTTGATATTGTCACCCACAGGGGATAAATGACAAATTAGGGAGGTCCAGTGTTGCAGGAGAGCCTTTGAGGACAGCACGGACAAATACCCAGGGACTCAGAAGTGCATAATAAGGAACACGAGAGGTATTAGAAATGTTCAGCGTGGGGCAAAACTGACTGCTGGTGAACTTTCTTTCAATGTTTGAACCTGAAGCAGATGTGAGAAACTGCATCATCCARAAGTCATGGTTTTATTGTAGGTGGGCACACAGAAACTTTGGATTTCGATCCCCTCTTTATCATTATTGGGTCTTGGATCACACTATATATCACTGGAGAGATGAGCTCTATCAGCATCTGCACACACCCCATGCTTTTAAAAAGTCCACTTAAATTGACCTGGAAGCAGACAGTAGAGAGAGACAGAGCCTTCCAGTGAGCCTGCTCCTTCCACCTGGCTCTGGATAAGGCAGCGGATGCAGAGCTGGTGGCCTTGGCTCTTCTCCCGGTCCACACTCCAAGCAGCCACCGGGCTCTCCGCTGGAGCAAGGCAGCTTGTGCCACGAGAGAAGGATGACTGCAACACACCTTGCTGCAGCCACCTCTTTATCTGCATCAAGAAAGTACCCAGGGGCAGGGATTCTGAAATGTAATTCACTATTTCATGAGGTTTCCAGACAAAGAAAATAATCCTTCCGGGAGAGGGGTGTCCAGTTTTCTTGCTATCAGGCTTTTAAGTCCTCCAGAGGTAGCTGCTGATGAAGCTGGGAAATGCTTTTTGCGCTTGCWGTGAGTGGCTTTCGGATCGTCTCTTTGTATGAGCTACTTGCCTCTGGATCACAAACGTAGTTGGCTGCAAGGCCTCAGCCCTGGATTTAGCATCTCAAGTCTCAAATGCGATCGCGTCAGCTTTGCACAAACGAATTGGCACCTGGATTTGACTTCCTTTTGCATGAGGAAGCAAACTGCAGAAGGTACCACGGACTAAATGATGTATGGGGATTAGGGGAGAAAATCAAGCCTAAAACGATGGTCCATGGCCATCACCATGGCCATCACCATGGCCCCCTCCTCATGGAACTCACAAGGACCTTAGGTGCCCTTAGGCACTTCCCAGCACGTTTGGTTCAGAAGCAAGGGCCAAAGCTCACACACACAGAGGAGTGGGAGCTTTTATCCAAAATCCATCCAATGATGGGACCAGCACTCTGGGATAGAGGCTTTCACTCCTGGCTGMCTTGTTTTCCAAGCTCTAATATCTCAAGCAATGTCTCCCCAGTTTGGGAATGTTGCCAGCATGGATCCATGTGCAGGCSTTTGTGTCCACGCCCTCCATGAGAGTGTTCTGAGTTGTTTCTTCTCTCACAAAGGAAGGGAGAGAAGMAAGGGAATAACACTATTCTGTGGAAAGTATTTTTCAAGGAAATATTTGCTGTTGTTGTTACTGTTAGATTAAGATAGCATGCCTTGAGTAGCCAAGAACAGATTAAGTTTGCTTATGGTGGGGTGAGAGGAATGATAGGGGAAAAAAAGAAGATACGGCAGCTCCCGGAGGAATGGGGAAGATGTTTGCGCTGCTATTGACAGACTTGAGTCAATGCATTAAACCAAAGCAGCCCCCACGGTAAATGCACTTGTCGTGCCCAAAGAGTTATGCTTGTGCAGCCTACTTTGGTTTGGAAACAAAAAAAGCCATACTTGCAATAAAAAGTTTTCTTCATCCTGAAAACACCCGTTTGGTTTGTGTTTAGGTCTCGTGCCTTTGCTCACACAAAACCAGACCTACAAAACCCACCCTTGGATGTGGTCCGCCAATGCAGAGGTTGCGCTGTACCGTTCCCGGCTGGAGCCAGCCGGGCTGCGCAGGTATCCGCACAGCAAAGCTGGGAGCAGGAGGTTCTGTGCRGGGCATCTTTCCTTCTCTTTTCCTTGTGTCTTAGTCTTTCTCCTCCTGTAGCAGACCTAAGCTGTGCTCATTTCCCATTCTTGCTCCTGAATTATTCATTGGAAATGCTCTGCTCGTATCTTCTTGTCCGCCAGGGAGCTCATCAGCCCCCAGTTCCTCCCTGGGCTTGAGCCGCAATCAGAGCAATTAGCAAGCTGGAGGAGGTGTCCCGCTCGCCAGCCCTTGGTCACCTCTCCGTGGGGACACGTGTGTCGGGATCGGACCCTCTGCCCAGGCGCGTGGGCTGGGCTCTGCTCAGAGACACAGGAGACACCCTATGGCAAGWGAAGGGGCTTTGGGTGGTCGCTGTGAGAGCTTCCGGTAGTGATGCTGGGATAGCCCAAATCTCTGCATCGGCTCGGACGGATTTCGGCAGCACCAAGATGCGTTTCCTTTCCTGCCTCCCCATCTGCACTGGGAGCGTAATGGGTCAAGAGCAGAGCAATTCATCACCTCTCCCCACCCTACCCCTTGCCTTCCCAACATGTTGGAGATTCCYGCCTGTGCTTTCGGGCTCTGCCTCCCTAATGTCTCCGGAAAGAAAATCTGTGGGGGAAGAATGTGGGAAGGATTAAATCAATAAACACTGCTAACCTTTCGGCTCCGTCCGTCAAGAGCCATCCTCGCCGCTGCTGCAAGCGTGTGCTTTAACAGATTGAGAGCAAAGTGTTCTTGCTGCATATGTCAAACAAGGCAGGAAAAAACATGTTTTTCCTACCAAGAGAACAGGGGTGTCCTCAGGCCTCAGGACAGGCTCCTCCCAAGCCCCACATCTAAAAAGGCTGGCTGTGTTGAAGGGCAACACAAGGCCCAAGCACATGGTTTTCCATAGGAAATGCTCCCATATGTATATCCAGCTATTGTTACAGAGGGAAAAACAAACACATTCACACATAGCTAAGTGAAAATATATAACTAATGTGTAAAATTATTCTAACAAAYAATTTTCAGTGGGCCAAATGACACAAAACTTTGGGGTTTTTTTTGAAATCAAAATGCAAAATCTGGTGCGTGCTTGAGTTTGAGCCTGCAGGGAGACCCAGTGGGCTTGCTAGATACCTTTCAAGTGCTTAACAGTGAGAYGATGACTAAACATTCTGCAGCTCTCGTGAAGGCCAAGGTCTCCGATAAGCACAGAGAGGCAGAGCTTTCTATGGATATCGGTAGGAATTGCAGGTGCTGATCYCAGTATGTGTTTTCAGTGAAGATTTTCCTGGTCTGTGCAAGAGGTATCTGCTCTCAAAGCAAAATATGCAACGTGGATCTGCAGTAAGGACCAGAGAGAAGAATTTTGTTCATTCAGGAAGTATCTCCCTCCTGCAAATACCAGCCAGTTCACCCAGCTTCCTGGAGGACACATGAATGATTTGTCAATAGGTCTTGTCTCCTGCATCAGAAAACATGATATAATTTTTATTTAAAGAGCATCACTGCCTTATGTGCCTGTAAGAATGAAAATGAGACTGTCCCAAAGCTGTTTCCTCTCAGTAAYAGTATATATTCTCCTTATATCTCCTTACAATATGCTCACTGTTTAAAACACAAAGTGAAAATATATCTGTGTTTAAAAATATCCCAGAAATGTTTGATTTATCTGCTATGGAGGCCACCCAGATCATTCTAAAGCCCACACTATTTATAGTTGTTGTGAGAGGAGTGTTACTCTGAATCATCTTTTCTCGCGGTTTGCATGGGCTAGATTCAGATGTTTTGTCTCCGTGTACGTGTTGTACCAGTGAGCTTCCCAACGACCAGAGTTGAGGCATTTTAGGGGAGAGATTTATCAAAGCCAAATCCTTTGGGGGAAAARCACACGGAAATCCACTGCAGCTCTAAATGGAATTCTTGGGTGTGAGTTTTAGTAGGAAGTATTTTTTTTCCCCCTCTCACACATACTGAATAGCAAGTGAAATAAAATTCCTCGGTGTTTTTATTCTGCAAGAGCTCGCAACACGAGAGCAATGTACACAGCGAACAGCAGTGTAACGCCAAACACCGCTGACATTACAAGTAGTCTCTTCCCAGCATCTGTTGCTGCAAGCTGCAATGCACTCAGCTGATTCCCTCTCCCTGCCTTGGCCTGGCTACACAAACACATTGGTATGACTGAGCGCAGGAGCTCCCCAAGACATCTGAGCAGCAGAAAGATGCATCAAGCCCTTAGTCATATCCTGCGCGCCTCGCAAATAAAAGCATTTTGGTTCCACGGGCCAGAGCGCATAAGCAATAATTTGTTAAATTGGGGAAACATCCAATAAAATGGATTAGCAATCTCAAAGTAATGCATGCGCATGCCAGATGTTTCCAATGCTCATTTGTGATAAGCTAATGGAGAAAGTCGCGGAGAGCCCCTGCTGCATCTCTGTCGGCCTTGGCCAAGCCGTCAGGGCGGCAGCTCAGAGCTCTATTCCAGGAAGCTCATGCAGCAATTCTGTCACTCCAGGTGGTTTATGGAGTCTCCATCACCGTCCTACGCTTGAGCCTCTTCAAAGTATTTCGATACAGAAGCAGCAATAAGGATATACTCTCCCTTTCCTGSTATGACCATCCATAGGAGGCAGCAGCAGTGCAGGTGCGAACGTGTGCCTACCTTGCTGGGAGAAGGCTGAACCCAGCGTGACAGATGCGCAAGGCTCAGGGTCACCTCCCTGCCAGGAATGGGACTTTCTCTGAATGGCTGGAAGAGCCAGTGTGAGAACAAACATTGTGGAAGGCAAAGCTCATGGAGAGCTGGGTTGCTAAGCAGATGGGCTGCTGTGGGCTTCTTTTTCTTTCTTTTTTCTCACCAGTTGTATGGTTTTTGAATCTTCCGAGCATTTTCTGCGTTCTGTTCTGCCCACAGGTATCTGTAAAAGGATCTTTGGAGGCCATTTGAGTCACTTGAGAAACCAGAGACATCAGAAAAGGGGCAAAAAGGAGATGGGGCACAAGCAGGATGGGCAACATTGGGCACCTGTACTGTCAGTAACGCTCATCTCATACAGAGGTGCTCGAGTTCTCAGTCCCCATCGCAGCAGGTACTTGTGTCCASCAGTCCTTAGTAACAAAGTCTTGCAGACCATGAGTCTCATCCTTTGAGAGCCTTCTCTAGAGCTAATTTCATTAATATCTTTCCAAGCTCAAGCTCAGTGATGCTTTCTCCCCAAACTATCGCCTATCTGGAGGCCAGATACCCTCCCACACATACAAAGTGGAATAACTCGTCAAGTCCATYGGTTTGGTGGGCTCGGAGTGGAGGGGCTCCTTGTCCAGACTGCTTTATCTCTGGTGGAAACCTTTCAAAAGCWGCCAAGCAGCAGCACCTCTAGAGAATCCCCTTCAAACAGGAGAATAACCAGAGCTACGTGCCAAGCTGCAATAAGAAACGGTGCTGAAGAGTCATATAATATTTACATTTAATACGATCCGCTGACATCTGACATTTTTCTGGTAAATTCTACTTGGGCCATAAACACTTCTGAAACACTAAGTAAATTTTAACTGCTTTGAAAATCTTTTATGCCGGTGGTATCTGTAAAATATTTTGCTGTCTTCCKCTCAAGCCTCATCCAGCTGGTTTTGTCATGGATTTGGGTACTTTCGTGACACTTCTTATGCATCCTCMCCATGCTGATGCTGCCAAAGCAGCCCCTTTCCTTGGTGCAGTTTTCCCCACTCTTGCTCCGGTCGCAAGCAGAATAGACATGGAGCAAATCCAGCTTCCCTCGACAAGAGCCCTCCGGAGAAGCTAATTCCCATTCAGTGGGGAAGCCGGTTGCTTTATACAAGCTCTCCTTTCTCGACTCAGTTGATTTTACATTCTCTTTCACTGTTTTGACTCCAATTCTTTCACATCGCCTTTTTGCCCTTTGTACACAGCTGCCCCGTGGGCGTGTCACAAATAGATATCTTCAAAAAAGACAATAAAAAATCAAAAGTGGGGAAACAAAATTAATAGCTGAACACCCAGTCAACCCCTGACAGTGAAACAGAAAACGGATAGACATCAAAAACCTGAGCAGAATGCRACGGCTCCAGCCTTCGTCTGTCCCCTGTTCCTTGGAGGAAGGCCAGTGGAGAAGCGTGCTCTCTGAAACAGTATCCTGCCCCCAAGTTTGGATCAATCTGGGCAGCCTGGGCAGCAACTTTTTGCTAATCCTCCCCACATTATTTTACATCTTTTCTCCCATCCCGAMGGGCTCTGCCGGTGCCCTGGTGACTGCCGCGGAGCCGCCCTTTGAAGCAGGAGGCTCAAGTTGCAGCCAGGCGCAGCCCTTAATGGGCCCGGGTTGCGCTGCCAAGACCTAATTGCCCTAAATCAGCCGGAGCCCGCGTGGCTTCTCAAGTCCATTTGCCCTTAYTGCTTGTTCAGCTCCTTAATGCATTAATGATAAGGCAGCACGGTGAATATGAAATGCAGTGAATCCCCCCAAAATACTGCAGGAATGAATCAATACTGCACTTACCCACTCTGGCTGCTGGGGGGGGGGAGGGAAAGAAAAAAAAAAGGAGAGAGAGGAATATATATAAAGCTGAATGCAGAATGAGAGCTGGAAATCGCCTCTCTTTTTTTTTTTTTCCTCCAAAGATTTATTTGCCGCTGCCATTGCCAGGGGTTTTGCACATCTTTAGGGGCCGTGGGGGCTGGTTTGCAGAAGTGCAGCCCCGCTCTGCACCTGACTAGGATGCTCCCTCCCTTGCTGTTTATCTGCTTGTGGGTGCTTTTATTAGTGCCTACCAAAGCTTCCCAAGTACCTTTCTTGYGTGAAATGTGCTGAAATAACAAAAATGGTCAGGAGGACCCCAGAAGGACCTGAGCATCTTGCCATGTATCAGGCAGAGTCTGGAAAACAGGTACTTAGTGTTCCGAGGACTAGGAAATACACCTGCTTTGGAGCAGCCCTTGAAAAGTTGCTGGGCTGGCCTGGCAATGAAGGAGCCGCACGCAGCCTTGGGCACCGACGGCAGTCCCCTTCGAGCTGCCTGGGTCTTGGCAGGGTTTTCTGCCCTCCACCCCTCTGATTAGTGCTCTATAACTGCTTGACAAATCACCGCTGCTCTATTGACATGTGGATGCTGCTGCTTTCTCTTCAGCCAGCCAAGAGCATCCTGGTTGCTCGTGAAGGATGCTTTTGGACACCGGAATCGCCGGGCGATAGAAACGTCGTCTTGCAGGAGTGAAAAAGGAAGATATCCACACAGAAGCTCTCATCCTTTCAAAGCTGACATCTTCATTTTCGTTTTGCCCTATCTCCTTTCTTTCCATGTTAAAATTGAGAGGGAGGAACACCCAGACTGAAAGGGCCAAGAGGTAATAATTTCTGCCCTGTTTTTTCTTTCCTGCTTAGTGRAGATTACAGCAATGAATGGTTTCTACTACCCGGTGATCAGAGCAGCGAACTCTCCCTACCAGCCCAGCTCTCATGGCACATCTTGTTCCTGTCCTTGTCACTGGCACAAGACAGGGTACGGGCTGACCTGTGTCAGCTGGTTACCGTCTCCGAGAGTAGGAGAGCTGAGGTGGATCTCAGGGTAAGCACAGGTTGACTCGCCCTAGTCCTCTCCTCCCCAACACCTATCCCCAGACTGCGAATCTGAGTAACRGGAGAAGGCCTTGTCTCTATTTTTTCACTAGCACATAAGGCACCCCTAATACCCTTGTTCTCTTCTGGTTTTGAAAGAGCTTTGAACCATGTCACCTTGAGAGACTCAGTGTCCTGAACCACTTGGAGTTCTGAGTATTACGCTGTACCCTAAAGGAGTCTGCAATCTGGTGTCGCTTGTAATAAAACATATTTACACTGACCTGAGTCCATTAACTCCCTAAAAATATTCTGGGCTAGCTATGTGGACCGGTCCTTGGGTAGAGGTGGGTGTCTTTGGAAGTGAAGGTCACAAGTTTTGTTCCTGTTGCTGCGTGTGTGCAGCTGGCTGTCACCCAGCGGCGTCTCTGGATGTTCGTGCCAACAGATTGCTGCTTCTTCCGACTGGTGCCAGCACAACGCTGTGAAGGAAAAGAGACGCCGAACGATTAGCAAGCGACACCTCTTACTGCAGGATGGAAAGCAGAGAAGCCATCTCACTGCTGGATGGCATCGGCTCCTTCTGAGGTGTGACTCAGCGTGGCGAATTTGCTGCATCAGAGCAGCGGGCTTGACAGGGCTGAAGCAGTAAATGACACGGAATGCGGAGGATCAGTGGGCTGCAGCCAGCAAAATGCTATAGACAAAGGCACCGGCAGCCCAGATCCATTGAAAAAATCATAGAGCCATAGTATTAAGACGTTAAAAGGCTTGTAGGTTATCCACCGCATCCATTGCCGATGCAGATTTGTGCCTTTTAGTGCCTTCTCAAGTGCTTTTCCTAGTCTAGCGCTAAATAACCCAAGATTTCATTGGTCCCCTTAGGAAGGGATTTCATAGCTCGAGAGCTCTTTCTGTAAAGAACAATTTCCTTTGCCTCCACCAAAATGTTCATTTGCTCAGTTCCACCTATTTTTTCTAGTTAGATGGCTTCCAGCCTTGCATGACCTTGGGGATTCTTCCTATACCTTGGCATCAAGTCCTTTGGTCCTTGGAGAGAGCAGTTTTATTTCCCGTAGATACCATTTAGCTGAGTGATATGTATTTAGTTACTTCAATCTTTCCCTTTTTTTCAGCTTATTCAACCTTATCTCTGTTTCTCGTTTATGATTTTTTCCTTCTCTGCCATCTTTCCATGATTAGAGGCATCTTTAGGTGAACTTAGCATCATACTTTCAGCCTCGTGGAGAGGACCATCATTTTCTTGCACAATGACTTTTACTGTATGATAGATATTTTCTGATGTATAGGTCTCTCTAACCCCATACTTATTTTTATAGCCATTAGCGGAGCTGGGTGCAGTGCTGTTTGCAGAGGAGATTTCCCACTAATAACCACCCAGCATTGACTTTGCTGCTGGACGTTGGACAACGAGTTCTAGGATAGGGATGGAACTGGTCTTTGTGACCTGCCCTGCTCCTGGTCTGAATACTAGACAGCTACTAGAGGAGCAGCATGAGATTATCCAGCGTCTGTGTATTTTCTCTCCCTGTGAGTGAAGAACTGAGACAACAAAAGGGTCCATGGATCATCTTTCCCCTCAGTTAGAGGCATCAGCTTGAAATAGATGCTTAGTCCAGAAGAGTCCACAGGACTCCGCATATATGCGCACACAGGACAGGACACACTCCATCACTGCTGCAGGCACAAGACCTGTAGCACAGAAGACCAAAAGCTACACAAATGACAAAATGCTTCAAGTAAAGAGCAATGAAGGACACTGCTAACGTCCCAAATTCCCACACCAACAGGAAATTTGTTGGATGAAAATGTCCAAATGAAAGATGAATCCCCATCCTTACAGTATCTCTAACTGTTCTTTGTTGTCTTTTGCCCAGATGATTTCAGTTATTTCATAAATCACTGCAGTTCTCTCAAAGACAAGTGAGGCACCAAGACGTGCCCTTGTATTCTGATGAGTGATACTGAGTTGTCACTGTTGGCTGAGAGAGAGGGGAAAGGCTTTTCTGATCTGCTGTTCAAGGTGGGACACCTAAATTCATGCGCTCAAATCCCTGCAAAGGCATCAGAAGAAATGACCTGCTTGAACGTGGGCAATTGTAATTCCACTTGTTTAGTGCCCTGATCCAGCAAAGTGTATAAAGACCTTAAAAATATGCAAAGTGAAACCTAAGCATGTTCACAAACATCAGGGTCCTGCTCAAACGTGCATTTTACAGCACAGCTGTAAAATTGTTCTTTCACTTGGTACACAGCAATGGACCTAATGTCCATGTACTTATTTCTTTTAGCCTGAAATTCAGTACAAAGCATCACCACTTATGCAGCAATAAAACCAGTGTTTATTAGCCAAAGTACTTTGCATTTCACACAGTGCTTTTCACCAAATATTTGCAAATAAATGAGATGGAAAATGTAAGTTATAAARTGCAGTCCTTGGAGCACTGGCAAAGACACAGTCCATTCTGTGGAAATGTGGAGTCACGGTCCATACACGTATCACGTTGTCATCTGGGCTTCAGTAAGCCTAAAAAACATGGAATAAACCTGCATGTCCTCTTTTGTGGAAAGCACTGATTTCTTTCCTCAGGAAAGCAATCGGTAGAACAATGAAAATAATTCATCAGATTAAACTACAAATAAATCCTGTCCTGACGATTGAATGTTATCGTGTTCAATTTCAACTTAATTATTTTTGTATTTAATTACCGAACAGTTAATTACTTCATTTTAATTATGTATCTCTTTTAATTAAATTGAGGCTAAAAAAAACCTGATAAGGTTGCTACTACTCTGCAGCCCGTGCATTTTTCATTCGATCTCATGATGTATCAGCTGATTTCCCTCACTTTGCTCTTAACTTGGTCCCTGCTCCGTGGCACTCACAAAACCCTGCTGCGATTTACCTTGACTCCAGCAAAGCACGAGCTCCTTGGCAAGSCCGCCAGGCTCCCTGCTACCCTAAAGGAGACCGTGCCACGTGATTGAAAATGAACTTGTGTTTGATATTTGGATTTGCCAAGTGCTTCTTGTTTTTTAATTCACTTATATTTTTGCTCCCTGTTTTGAGCCAATGAGTTCTGTATATTAGTCAAGCACTGTGGGAAAAGGTGTGTTTAGGAGGAATTGTGTATTTAGTTTTCATTAATCTGATCTCTAAATATTTAATGCTATGGTGATTTTTGGTCTGATGATTTCAGCAGCYGAAGGGTGAAAACAGTGAATGGGTGAAAAAACAGCCCCTGTGCGTCTCATCTCACTGCCCGTGGGCTTTCTAGACATCCTCTCCTGCCTCCTCATGGTCTCCTTGAGCCTCTTACTAGCCACACAGCTTAAGGCCGGTCTCCACCAGGAGGAGAAGCTGCTCCCTGCTTTGGCCTTTCTGTCCTGCCYTTCGCTGAGGCGTTCTGACCTCTGCTTCTCCGTTGCACAGTCCCAAGGCACAAGCTTTCTGCCGGTTGTACCCAAGAAGCAGTCTAAGAGACTGGAAGGAAGCACATGTGTAAGTGTAGTATCACACTCCTCGTCAAAGGGTAGAGGACGATGACGAAGGTGATCGCACCGGAGAGAGCCTGGCCTCACCACAGGACCTCTCCTCTTSCTCTGAAGGGGACTAAGGCTGGGTCTAAAGTTGCACTTTTCATTGCCAACCTGTGACCTCCACAGTGGAGATGGTGGCAGGTCCAGCTGCCCTTAGACCATCCCTGGTGTTTGCATTTGTTTTTGAAGAAAAGAAGCAAAGTTCTTCACTGCCGACAGATCGATGTCATAAAATTCAWTATTCAAGGGTCCTTCCGTGGTGGCTTAACCTTTCTCATCCGCRACATAAACTTCATTGGAGCGCACGGGCCAGCACGGGGTCGGAGATCAGGCGGCCAGCTCATCTGGAGGAGCAAGGGTCAGAATAAAAGGGTGCTGCTCTTTCATTCATAGCCTAACACTGCGTAAGCTCAGCAGCATCACGGCGTGCCCGTCCTCGCTGCCCGGGCTGGCTTTGCAAATAGCTATAATCCAATTAATTGAGGTGACAGAGGTGGGAGATAGGAGGGAGAGGGGGATGGTGCTGTCGAGCGGGAGTTTGAGTGAAACTTTTTTTACCCACCGTTTCAGAGCGCTCCTATCAAGTGCTTTATTTTTAATGCTTCAATTTTCTTTCCTCTTCTTGATTGTAATAACCCTTCTTGAACTTTGCGAATAAAATGTGCTTTCCCTTTTGATTTTTGTCATCATCTGTCTGGCAAGATATCAGATTTTTAATTCCAAGCTCTTTTTTTTTTTGCCTTTTTTTCCCCTCTGATCTAGACTTCCAACAAGGTGAGAAGTCAATAAAGTGTTTCTTGTGGATTCCCTGCACTCAGGTGAATAAACACAGTACCCGCAGCCCCAGGCAAGGCATCTTACATCATTTGTGTTGTCTCCCCTCTTCAGCACAAGAGGAATGAGGCATTAACCTAAGCCCAGGACTGTGTTAGTCTATCCCAACCTGTTGTAGCTTTTGTCAAAATTCCTCTCAAACTGGAGCAAGGTCATGACTGAATGTGTGCAAATTGCAAACCATTTCTTTGGCCCAGGTGTCTCAAAGGACTAGGATCAGCAGAGGCGCCTTTGGGGAAAAAATGGGCAGCATGGGAAACTAACCCACAGCCCTCAACAACCATTTGCTAGGAAACTGGAAGTGTCAGGGTGCTCTCTGCTAGAAACCTCAATCTAAAATTGAAACTAGGGATGCTAAATTCTGGGTCACTAAAGGCTCCTGCAGTAAAGAGGSTGCCCTGGAGTGAGGCTGCCCTGCAGTGAAATCCAGGCTAACTGGGAGCCTTTTGTCAAGTTATGGCACCAAGGGGAAGACAGGAGGCTTTGCCAGGCTCCTACCGGAGCCCGTGGTCAGCGGGAAGCAGCGCTCAGAGAGCTTGAGCAAACAGGACTAGACAGGACTCAGAGCAAGGCTGTCACAGCCGCTTAGYGCGGGCGTGCTGATCGCGGGGTCCCGGCTCCCGAGGGGCAGGCCAGGGGTTTGATTCCCAGGCTGACAGTGAAACTCCCTGTGGGGCCGGCAGCGCAGAAGAGGTGCCCGTGTCCCGACCCTGGTGGCACCCGGCATGTGATTCACTTTGCAACAAGAGGGTGCAGAGGGCCCTGATGGTCTGCAAGGCTGCCTGGGTGTAGCGTTATTCTACCCCAGCCCAACACCCATGTCTTTGRGGCTGGAAGGAAACCGAAAGCAGGGATGCCCTGCAAACTCTGGGGCAGCCAAGCTGAGCTCAGGCCTTCAGGAGAGCTCCTGCGGGTCCAGGCAAACGCAGCTCCGCTCTCAGCGCATGAAGACATCTGCAAGGGCAGCTAATTGAACCAGCGTCATTTAAAATGATTTAGATAATGACAGATAATGTCAGCTCCTGCTACTGTTTCAGTTACTGGCATAAATGGGAGGACAAGAGGGCAGAAATAGAAATAAATGAAAGGGAAATTTCAACCAGATGCCAGAGGAGATTTTATTTTTATCTCCCTACCTCCCTTCATTCAGTAACTGAGCAACATGTGCCACACAGGAGCCCATACCAAGGAGAAGTAGCACAGGGCACATAGCATACATATAATATTTAGCACACACAGCACATAGATGCATGCAAGATATTTGCATATGGTGTGGAAAACGGGGTACAATTCGAGCCCTGCTGCAACCCCTGCCTGAGGTCCTGCTCAGAAGTCACCACCAAGACGCAGCAAGGCAGCGAGGAGAGCATCTTCCAGAGCTTCCTCCTGAAGGGCCTCTCTCTTCTCCGTGGTGCTGAGAGCTGGCCTATTTCRGGCTCGTTTGTGATAATGCAGCTTGTGTTTTGGATGCTTGCTTGCACTTAAATCTTTTAATCACTTGTTCATTAAGAAAAGGTTTTCAGGATACCTTGCTGAGAGGCAGCATCTCGTATGCTTTTGAGGAGAAAAAGCAGCCACTTAGCCGAACACTCAAAACACTCAGAGCCTAATGATAGAATAATAATGAGTGTTAAATGTATTATCAACTTAATGATAAACTAAGTGATTTGGCACCCATAGTACGGGTTCACTCTGTAACGCCCATAGCTGATTCATGAAGGATAAGGGGAATGCAACTGATGGAAATTGTTACTTCCTGTTGAGAACCAGACCAACAAAACAGCACTTTAAAAATGACTTAGTGATGTGCTGGTGCAAGATGGTGAGAAGAAAAGCTAGACCTTTCTYGTGGTGACTCACGACAAGACAGATTCAGAAACTGAATTTGCAGAGGCGAAAGTCCTTATGAGACGCGTGTCATTTCCTGCTTACTTCTACGCACATCCATCTTCATGAGCAAATCAACATTTCTTAACTCGTTCACTGGAAGAACCAGTAGTTTCTGACAGATATATGAGTTAGTTACAACAACAAACAGCCCCATCTCACCCGAGTATCCAAGACTCATACACAGGGCAGAACCTGCCTAGCTGTCAGTGGCAGGGGGAGAAGGCTGCACCTCCTAAAAATAAGACTTGAACATCTAATCCCCCWAAAGGAGGCTGTCCAGAGGGGACAGAGGGACAGAGTGGAGCCTCTGGATTCAGATGGATTTCAGCAGGCATCATTAACTATCTCTGACAGGTCCTTAGAGCAGKGTTAGAAGGCAAAATGACAACATATCTGATAGCGGTGGTGCTCAGCATCCAAAAAGGAGTGTTTTGCCCAAAATCCAGATCAGTAAGTGGCATATTCTGACTGGTGTGCCTCAGCAAGGACTGCGGTGCAAGCTCATAGCAGTGGCTGGGCCAATCCTCATCGTTTTGCAATCAGGTAGACAGATGATAGATGGAAAAGGTTTGCCCACCCTAAAGCAATGGAAATGGCAAAATACTTAAGAAGAAAGAAGGCATCTTCTAGAATGGCAGTAGTGAAGATAGAGACTCTCAAGACCAGTGCAATCAGACTGAAACAAGAGGTCATGGGAGCCTGTATGGGAGCAAGAGTTATCCGTGAGGAAGGTCTAGCTGCAGCTTCTGCATTTGCATGCATGCAGAAGGTGATTTTATCCTGAGCATACAAGCCGTGGAGGAACTAGTGGACGAGACCTGTGAAATCCCTCTCTGCTTACWGCTCACTCACTGCCCTGGGACTGTGTTTATTGTTACACTGCATCACTCCACTCAGAGCATCTTTATTATCTCATGGCACACCACCAGGGTGCAGTTTGCATGAGCTATAGAAGTCACGTTACTAGATCAAAATAAACTTTCCCAGAAGTCATACTGAATTTTCCATTTGCTTCTAGTAAGTGCCACCACTRGTAAAACTGGCAAAAAGAATCTTCTGCAAAAGTCCAAATATTACTCTAATTGGATTGGATGCTGGTGTTTTCTTCTGCCARACTGTCACATATTGAATTTATCAGTGCTTTCCTGTTCTTTTCCTGGATCATTCCAGGCAGCCAAGGTGCAAGAAACGAGATTGCCTCTGTTGTGTTTGCCACCAGCCTTGCTCTGGTCGTGGTCAAAGGGGGAGCGAAGTCCATAGCACCACACCTCCGTGAACACTGTGTTTGGCAAGAAGCAATGCCGTTTTACATGCCTACATACACAAACATACCGATCAGTCACACATGAAGTGCAATCTAATGCAATGCCATGGCAGACACTGCCCACTGAAATGATTTGTGACCACGTTAAAAGATTCTTTTCCTGACAAAATGAATAAAAATTTCTAATCCACATAGATGCGGGCCATTTAGCATGGTTTACCTCAAAAGCGTGCTCTCAGCTAGCGTAAAGGCAAGCTAGAGATATTGCTGCCCTAGGGGAGGTCAGAGGAATTTGGAGGCAGCTAGCAGCAAAATCCAGCATTTAAAAACCTCCGGTTCCTCAAATACAGTGCAGTTTGTCGGGTCGTTTCATCGAGGGTGCGTGGAAGACTGGCCCATCCCTTTGTGCACCCYCAGAGCGGGGAGTGTGCTTTGAAGCAAACCAGGGTACACACTGCACTGCCTTGCACACCCTTTGGTGAGCACCCAGCACTGAGGGCAGTGCTTCAGAGGGACTAGACTCAACCTTAATGTTCATTACAATACAGACTAAACTGAAGCAGGCTCCAAGCACGAGTCTGAGATTCTTAGCATAACTCTAAAAYGCTGAGATAACTGCATTTTTTTCCCAAGAGGGTATTTCAGGTTTGCCTGGATTATGTGCTCTCAGGGCCAACACAAACCTCATGGYATTTCCCTGGACGGGCATGCACAAGCCTCTAAAACATGCATTTGTGCTTGGTTTGCCACCCAGGCGGATTTGCTGCTGAGGAAGATGAACCGTAGGGGATGCCCTGCCCAAAGCACTCGGCATCAATACATCCTGCTGGCCTGTGCACCTCCTCGTGGGGCCCCATGGGTGGCTCCCGGCAACTCGGGGCTGACTCTATGGCACGGGGAAGTCCTGCTGCTCAYGGCAAAGCTGCTGGGGCACAGGAGAACCATGGCAAGACAGGTCTTCCATGGCAAGAGATAGATATAAGAGGCGCTTTCTGCTCCGGTTTCGACACCCGCTGCCCTGAGGAGGAGCCGGAGCACAACCAGCATCCTTGCTGGGAGCTGCCCGCGCGGTACCTGTGCTCGCGGGGCAGGAGCAGCAGTGCCGGGGCTGGGCACGTCAGCAGCCGTCACGCTAACTCTCATCTCCCGAGCCCTCTTCCCGGGAATGCCCCTGATGCCTGACAGCACCGTGTCATCTCTCATCTCCATGATTTATGCCCCACACCCCCTGGCTGGTCCAGAGCCGTGATGCACACACTGGCRACGCGGTGCAAGAGGGGCATGAGCAGCTCCATGGGCATCTCCCTGCGCCGCACC
This sequence comes from Eudromia elegans, assembly GCA_003342815.1. Classification (NCBI taxonomy): domain Eukaryota; kingdom Metazoa; phylum Chordata; class Aves; order Tinamiformes; family Tinamidae; genus Eudromia; species Eudromia elegans. The sequence continues at coordinate 2,661,999 of PTEX01000081.1, forward strand.
GCGGTCTCAGGGTCCAGGCACTGCTGGGGCCTCGCTCCAAGTCACCTCTTTGCTCGTTTCTGAGGTTGGGAGAAGGAGGTGGYGGATGAATGCATTGTTATTGTCATCAGTAATAAACATGACACACCATTGATTTCATTCTTGGAGTACAAAAGAGTTCGTCTTTCAAGGGTTGTTTTCCTCCTCAAACATCTGCACACCTAGATCTCCCAGAATCAGTTCTTTCTAAAATGTAAATTGTTTTAATACATTAGAAGGGTTAAAAATGCTTTTGACCGCCATGAGCTGTGGGCTAATGTGCATTAATCTCCTGCTTCAGTGTGCTGCTTCTGTGTTCTCTGGGGGGACATGATGTTCAGAGGCTGGCAGCAGATGCGGATAATTTTCTAAGTTTGTCAAACTATGTTTTTTTTCCCATTTCTTTCCTATTTGTTTTGCACAGTTACCATTCCCAAAATTTGGGGTTTTTTAACCTTATGTTACAAGAGATTCTCAACCTTTTTTGAAAATGAAAATCTGGTGCCTCCCAGGAGCACCAGCTGCCCAAGAGAGTCCCTCCTGCAGTGGGCTGCGATGACTCTGCATTGGCTGCCTGAGCTAACCTACTGCGGGGAGCTGGATAGCACGCTCCTTCTGGGAATGCGGCCTTCAGGTTGGAAATCCGGATGCAAACATAGGGCATTAACACTAGGCACACCACTGGCAGCAGGGTGGTTGCGTGGGGAGGAGCCCCAGGGAATGACTGGCCGTCTCACAGCCTGGATGAGGAGCAGCACAGTCATTAACTGCTGCCTCATCCTCATCTTTCACTTCCCCGCTGTCATGTGAACTCCCGCTCTGCAGGCAGCAACCCCCCCTCCGGCTCCAGTCATTCCCGGTGTTCCTCTGCCCCTCTATCCTCTYGTTGCAGCAGGATGCCCGCGTGCACGGACAGACTGCCGCGACAGGGCTCTGACAAGGGYCCCGTGCAGAGTTTGTCCCCAAAGCAGACTGCAGTGCAACGCTAGCTCCGCTCCCAGGTGGGGTTTTACCACCCGGGGCTGATTTTACCCCCCTGGTCGGCAGGCGCAGCTGGGGAAGCAGGGGAGGAAGGGCGGCAAGGTAGATGTGCATGGGACGAGGCGCTTCTCCAYGGTCTGCATGCTGATGCACCGGGAGATACCCATAGAGAATTTGCTCCCCCATCTGTTCCTCTGTAGATCACTTTAAAAATTAACTTACCGCATTCAGAAGAAAATGAGATTGTTACAGTTACGTGGCTGCAGTTCTAGAGATAGTTCTTCCTCCCCTCTCTCAAACTGCATCAAAAAGGCACAATTAATAACACATTGGCTTAGCCAGGAACTAGTGGGAATAAGGAAGAGTTTTGTTACAAATGCATTTTACTTTGTGTGATAAGCAGGATATTTTTTTTTTTCCAAGCTTAGAGTGCTACAGAACAAATAATTCCTCTGTGTGGAGTATTTTGCACCTTCCCAGTTTCAGACAGATTAGCACAAAATAAATTTCATCTCAACTATCTGATCTTAGAAAGCACTTCTGCATTAAGTTATGCTGCACTCATATAATTATTCTATAAAAATATTCTTAAACTACTTGTGTGATTGGAGCAAAAATACAGGTACATCATTTAGAAACCCCAGCAGAAAATGTTGAGCACAGTGACCTTCCAAGATGCTTCCACCAGAGAAGGGATTGGACAATGAAAACGGTCAATATTTACGCACAGTTCATATGTGAGAGAAAAATCGTTAAAATCAAGGTAATACAAATAAAAATAGGCAATAATGTTTTTAAGAGCTTGAGGGAGACTTATAAATCTATTATTTTTTCAGCAAGACTCCATCCATCAGAGACCAGATCCTTCTTTCTAATAAATTCAGTTGTCAGATTCTGAGTCATTTACTGCAGATGCTGACAATGCTCTATCATTATCCAAGTGAGTCTATGCTTTCCTTAGTATTTTATTTCTATATCCTTAAATTGACTGTACGATAAAGCCTGCTTGAGCAGCAGGCCTCACACCAATCAAACCACTTAGCTCTTACATTTTTTCCATGGCTAAAAATAATAAATGGCCATGGTAGCGTTTTGCTGTCTTCACAATGATCTGGGATCAGGTCTYTTCTAAGGAAAATAGGGCTTGAAATTAGACGCAAGCTCTGCCTTGTTGCACTCCAGAGCGCAAGGCAGCACAGMGGTGCTCTGGAGAGCCGTTTTCCCAAATAGTTTCCTTCGAAGTATTATGTAGGCTTCTTGGGCAGCAGGAAACATGGAAACTTCTTAGTAAAGTTAGGTGTAGAGCTGGGCTTTGAGTGCAGAGTCTCCTGCTGCTTCACAGGACATTTCCACCACTTTGGGGTCAGTTCTCCATGAAGGTCCTCATTAGCTCTCGTCCTARCTGACTGTATATAAAAACTTTCTCTAACACCCTTCTGTCTCTGATGGTCAGTCCATTGGTGGAAAAGTCACAAAAACATTAGACCTTTTGGTTTCGGTCCTCAGCCTTCATTAGGTTTGCAACATAAGAGGCAGAATGGTTCTCCAGGTATTATAACAGATGAKCAGCAGCCAGGAGCAGTCAGAACAACATTTATTTTCCAGGCTGTGAATGGGCAGAAGGTTGTTCCCATTCCCTTTTCTTTCTGCAGTCACACCCCTATGCCCTTGCATGAGCTCCTGCACTTCACACAACCTTGTGCCTTAAGTCTGGCTAGAAGATCAAACTGGTGCAAAGCTTAGCAAATGGTTATTTCCTGCTGTAAGCAAAGTTTGCACTAGGAAAAGCTACGCCAGCTCCATGATAACTTCTGAGTGGCATATACGGTGAGAAACTGGACCTTTAAACATTCCTTGGCCTCGATTTAGCTTAGGGTATATGAAAGTCCAAACAGGGAACATACTTGGCAAGGAGCCTTCATCTCACCAACAGCAAATGCAAAGAGAGGCTTTCAGTGGYGGTTCCTCAGGTCTAGGACCCAGTCCTCTTCACTTATAATAACCCCAAGKGGTTATTTTCTTCCCCAAAGATTTTTGTTTYCATCTTRTTTGATGTGGAAGAAGGAAAACGAYATGGTTGCTGAACTGACRGGTTCTGACCTGAAGCGACGACTCCATCTTGACTAGAGGCCTCTCATAAAAACCATTGCTTCTGGTATAAACAGATGCTGTGCAGAAATAGCAGATAGTTCCACAAGAGAGACTAGAGAGATGAAGGCCACATCTACAGGTGTAGCAGGACAGGCTTTGAGTCCAAGTTTTCAGGATTCCTGTTTAGCACCTTAGCACCAACACTGTCTTACACCCTGATAAATGATTGGTCACTGGAAAAAACACAATTTTAAGCCTCTTGTAAGACTCTRTCATTTGTCAGCCAAGACCCAGAGYGACCATATTTCYTATGYAAGATTTTGCACAATCCAGCCCTTTTGTCTCTCAGTTTCTTCYTTAGCAATCAGTTTCTTAGATGTACTGGAATGATGTGTTTGCCACATCGCACTCATGGACRGAAAACCTCTTCTTTACTAAGCTTCCTTTTCTATATCAAAAAAATGCACTGTCTCAATTTGACCGTTTTCAGTTATTCTTGCAAGATAAACTTTAACGGGCTTTGCAATCTCCCATCCTTCAACCCTTCAAACATGGGGCTTTGAGCAGCCCAGGCCCAGGTCTCTTCAGGAAACAGCCATCCCTGCCCCATCCAATCTCACCCACAGACAAATTACACCCTCAGTGTAGCCCTAACCCTGCGTTTTCTGATGGGTCCTTCCYTCCCTGACAGTCCTTGCTCCTCAAAGAGGAGTAGCTGTACAAAGACTTCTCTTACATGCTATACTCCATGCTATACTATTTGCACAATAAYAGTGTGTGAAAAATAATCAAGCAATAAATACCAAAACACTATTTTAGGTATAGAAGATATCTGAAACAAAAGTAGCTGGCATTTGTGAATGTATATGTAAGTAATTGGTATTCCTCAGCCTCATTCTGAAAATGTATAGAGAATAATTCTAATAAGAACTATGTTACATAAAGATGGAAGAGATAATCCCTGTGAATWTTTAATATGGAAAATATAGAATATATTGTTAATACAATGTAGTTTTTCCATTAAATATTTAAAATATTCCTTCTGTACTAAATCTGTATTTTAACAAATATCTGTTCTGTTCATAATTTTGCAACACATTGCATGAGCCAATAAAAACTGCCTGAATAGAAAGAATTTAATCTTTATGTATTCATCCTCTTGATCAAACATTTCCATTTCATATCAACACACATTTCTGTTTTTCCTAACAATTTATACATTTTCTACTTAGAGATAATGTAATTATAAATGTTTCTTGTGAATCTTTCTTACTCCTCTTCYATACCATTTCATTTAAATATCATTCTGTTATTTACAATTCCCTCGTTTTAATAAGAAAACCCGCTCACAACCAATTATTCAATTGAATGCTGCTTCTCAAGACACTATCCATCTCTTTCAAAATAATTTGTACTTTCTGCATGYTGAGCGGATATCAGAAATCATCATTGCTGCTTTGTCAGACGGTGTTTCTGCAACACGGCACTGTTTGGAGTAAGAGCCGATGTGAGCATGCAAATCAACAGACCCATCAGCCCTGCCAGGTCTCCTTCCTCTTTTACTAAACAGAGCAAACACCTTACTCAGGAAAGACTTTCAGCTGGGTTAAATAAGAATTTATTTATATCTGACAACTAAGCTGAAAATATTTTTGTAGGGGATTTTACATGTGCCTCATTTTTTTCATATTCTCAAAACAGTGGCCGAGTCCATAGAAAGTCCTGCTGGGAAGGAACACAGCTCAGACACACGTTATCTCAGTAATGACATCCAGGCAGGGCTCCCTTTTATTCTGACTTATTTATCTTTTTTTTTTTCCCTCTCCATTTATGTTTAATGAAAGTTTAGATTATGTGAGGGGAGCAAAAGGAAATGAATAATGAATTAAAACAGGCTATAGGCAAACCGCATCTCTATAGTTCAGCAACATCCTTCCACATGTTTTTGGTCCTTTTTAAGGTGTGTTTCAGACTATTCTCTGTTATTAAAATACATACAAAGTAGTAGTTGCACAAGGCTATCAGGCACCAGTTGGTAGAGGCAGAACTGGTGCCCAGTATTCCTCAAAACACAARAACCAGAAGGAAACATCAGGTTTGCATCTGATACAAAATACTGAGGTTGATTCAGTTATACTGTCTTTGACCAACAGGATGTGCTCACAGCCTAGTTCTGCCAAAACAACTGACGAAAGTGTATTACCTTACTCTAAGCTCTCCTAACCCGTGTGTTTAGCATTGCAGTTTTCTGAGCTAGTCCTGTTGCTTCCTTTTTGGTGTGCAAATTAGGCGACATCTTTAATTACCYGGCAGTGTTACCAGCTCTCCCTATTGAGCCGTTCTTCATTAATGGCTGCTCAAATCCTCCTCCTCCTCCTCCTCGGGAGCGCGCGGCTGTCGCAGTTACTGCGCCCAGTTCACGTTCTGCTCTGAAGACAGGATCATCCCTCTCTCCCCGGGCTGCACTACAGCGTGGGCTATCAGTGTTCAACAGACGCTTAGACAGTGCGTCTGGCGGGATGCATTAGTGGTAGAGATGGTTATGCRSAGAGAATGGAGACACGGCGAGTGCRTGGTCAGAACTACCCACTAATTCAGGATGGAAGATGTGAAATACACACGGCATCTCATTTTATAGTGCACCGTATTTTCAGCAGCACTTCAGATGYTCAGAAAATAGCTTCTGTTGGTTTCTGAGAGAGGACCCTGCATGCTAAATGCTCCTGGAAGATCAGTGTCAGGCTTTCAAGTTGGGTACCACAAATGCAAATCATCTTCTCTGGAAAGTTCAGCTCACGTGGCTTTCTAGGATCAGAAAGGGATTTTGTGGCAGAAAAAAAAAGGGTTGGAATGAGATGTCAGGAAGAGCCTGGCTTTCTCTGCCCCCCGTGCCCTGTGCCGTTAGCTACAGACACTTTGGCCAATGCAGCAAACACGTTGCAGTTTGATTTGCTCCTCTGCTCTGATTCAGTCCAGAAGCAAATTCAGACCATGTGCACTCACTGCAAACCCATCTGGTTGCCTTTCAGAAAAGGCCAAACAAGCCAGTAGATGCACAACAGAGTCCGAATAAAACTGTTTGGACAACTTTAATTCTAGCAGTTGTGAATGATGTTGATATTTGGTTTGTCTTAAGATGCTAGCATTTGCACATAGTCTTCCAGGTTGCTTTAACAAKAAAGGTGATAAAAATTTAATCCCTTCATTTAGCAGTAAATACCCATGTGATTCATTTGGGTTGGCTGTGTTAACAAGGAAAACCTACAACACTTGAGTGTGCTGAGTGTCCAATATCAATGTTAAGTGGACCAGCTTTAAGTGGTTTTGTCGACCAGCAGTAGAAGATGATGAGACAAGTGAGGTTCTTGGTTCACAAACGTATGCAGAGAATGGCAGAAATAATGGATTTAGGAGACCACTGCCATGCCTGGGTGCCTAGCTGGCCTCTTTGGGGATCAGCAAAGGGAGGAAAGTCACTGAAAGTCAAGGAGGAAGAAGCACCTACTCTTTATCCTGTGATCTGTCAGGATGCAGTCACGACTGGAAAGCATCAGGGCAAACCCATCAGTCACCAGTAGTTTCTGAGTGTGGGTGCACTTAGTTGCTCTATGTGCACCCATTCCAGTGCAGAGCTGAGGGACTGCAGTGTGTGGCTAGTGTCCAGAGAGATCTTTAGCCCTTCAGCTTGAACAAGGAATTAATGAGGATATACAGCCCACGGCGATTTTATTTTATTTTATTTTATTTTATTTTATTTTATTTTATTTTATTTTATTTTATTTTATTTTATTTTATTTTATTTTATTTTATTTTATTTT